>CM065694.1:37268357-37273357 GCA_017654935.2 Phymorhynchus buccinoides
AAATGAACTCTCTCAATAGTAGCTAGATCACCCATAATACCCCATATCTCTGCCCCATACATTAAAATCGGCTGAATTTGAGAGTCGAATAACTTAAAAAATACATCAGGTGAATACTCTCTAATAGACCAAAGTGTTCTTGTTATTGCAAAAATCCCCTTTCTTGCCCTATCTGATAAATCACGTTGTGTAGCTTGAAATGACAGCCTTGTTGTGAGAATAATGCCAAGATATTTATACATATTAACTACAGCCAAGTTATCATGTCCAAATGTCCAGTGTTCATTTACAGCTAAATAACCCCCATTCCTAAAAACAATTACATTTGATTTCTCAAGATTAACTTCTAAATCCAACCGTTTTGCTATGTTATACATTATGTTCAGTTGTGTTTGAAGTCCTATAACACTGTCAGATATAAGAGCAACATCGTCTGCAAATAGTAAGATTAGTAACTGAATCAGGTCTGGAGATAACTGAATGCCATGCCTACCTTTCCCATTGATTTCTTTAGTAAGTTCATTTATCAGCAATGAAAACAGAGCAGGAGAACAAACCTCACCTTGTTTTAAACCTTGTGGACACATAAAAGCATCGGTTAAATTACCTCCTACTCGCACACGTGCCTTTACAACGTCATAGATACTTTTAAGTGCATTCAAAAATTTCCCTCTGATTCCACTAACATGAAGTATTTTCCACAATTTATCCCTGCTTACCGTATCAAATGCCTTACGGAAATCTATAAAGGCGACATAAAGTTTTCTGTGTCTAAGTAATTGTTTTTGCACACAAGCCATAATGGTAAATACATGATCTGTTGTACAACGGTTGTGCCTAAAGCCGGCCTGTTCCTCGCCTATAACCTCATTATCCTCAATCCATTTTGTAAGTCTTTTATTTAATACAAAAGTGTATAGCTTGCTACATATATTCAATAATGATATCCCGCGGTAATTATCAGGCTGATTCAAGTCACCCTTTTTATGCAAGGGCTGCAAAACAGCCACTGTCCAGTCAGCTGGAAATATGCCTTTATCAAAAAGATGATTGAACAATTTTGACAGAAAGGGTAAAATAGTAGCAGTGCTGTTTTTATAGAACTCACCTATCAGTCCGTCAGGACCAGCAGCTTTCCTATTCTTCAGAGCACCAATAGCACATAGTATTTCCTCTGCAGATATTGGTTGGTCTAAATCACCATTTTCAATCTGGGTCTCTGTATTTATATTACCATAATAATCATCAAAATCAGATTGAGAATCAGCACCAGCTGAGGGCACATTATTGAATACACCCCTAAAGTGCTCAAGCCATTGTTGGGAAGAAATTGAGTTGTGTCCTGTTTGTCTAGGTCTAACTGAACGGATAGCATCCCAGAACAGCTTGCTGTCATTTAAATTGCTTTGTAGAGAGTCAACAATATTTTCTCTGTGTGTTTTTTTCTTTTATCCTTAACAATTCCTTGTATTCCCTCCTTTTCTGACAATATTCCAATCGATCAGGTATATTGTTAGATCTGTTAAACTTATGCAATAAACCCCACGCCACTTGCCTACTTTGCCTACATTCTAAATCAAACCATATTTTCTGTTTTTCACAATCAATAAGAACAGTTTTCTTCATACATTCACCAGCAAAGTATAAACATTCATTAAACATAAGTACAGACTGATCAACATCATTTTCTATAATATTAGTGGCATTGGTGACAATATCCTTTGCATCATCAGAACTAATCCTTTCCTTAAAACTATTATTTTTTTCATCATCCCATTTGTATTTACTAACGTAAGCTTTTTGGTGTTGCTTATTACATAGTAAATCTGAGGATGTTAGTTTACACAACAAAGACAATTCCACAGCAGCATGCTTTGCTTGAATAAAATGCCTGATACTAAAGTTACAACAACATGACAACAAAGATTTTGAAATAATGAAATAATCGATCACACTGGACCCACTCTCAGAAATGTAAGTGAAATCACACAGGTTATTCATTGCCTGTAAGCCATTTAGAATAACGAGTTCAAATTCCTCACACATATTAATGAGATAGCGACCAAAGGCATTGACTACAATGTCTTTTGAACATCTTTTATATGCATCAGCACGGTCAGTTCTAGTGGCAGAATAATCTTTGTCTAATATATTGCATATATCATCAATTGGGTCGGAATCATGAAAGTTAAGATTATTTGTTCTAGCATTTAGATCGCCACACAAAAGTAAAGGCAACTCACCACATTCTTTGATTGATTCAAATAAGCAGTCCTCTAAGATTGACATACCATTGTATATTTCAGTATCTTCATAATATTTGGAGTTTTGTGGAGGAATATAAGACCCTACCAACAAGCAATCAGTCTCTGAGCCAATTAAATCACCAGCAATCTTCAGCACCAAAATATTGTCTGTTTCAATGTGAATCTGTTTCACATACACACTCAGTTCATTTCTGATTAAAAAAGCAACGCCACCAGATAACCGTCCATGAACGCTATCAGACAATTTCACACCCGGTGAAGCAAACATTTTATGTGAAGGAAAACAGTTTTCTGACATGGTATCTGTAAACGTTTCAGCAAGGAAAACTATATCGTATTTACTGATGAAATAAGTAATATCAATTTCTTTGGAAAATCGCACAAAACCCTCAATGTTCAAACTTACTATAGACAGCACATTAGTAACACTTTTGTTTCCTGCTATGTTGACTAGTCTGTCAGCATTACCATTCTTATTACCATTAATATTATAATTATCTGGCTTTCCAGCATTGGATTCAACGCTAGGTTGATTGCCTGTCTGCATACTTGAAGGGCCTTGGCCTACCCATCACCTGTGACCACCCTTTCTTTGACCAGGAGTATTACCGGCATTAGCCTTCTTAGGTTTGGTGAAAATGTCATTCCACTTTTCGGAAAGCTCACCCTGCCGCTTTTCAGTCCCACCTGAAGTTTGAAGACGGCGTCTCGTTTGCATCGGGGAATCTTTTTGTTGGCTGCCTGGTCGATTGCTTTTCTGCTGGCGTGTACTGCCCCGTCCCCTGCCTGCCCCTGAGTCACCAGCGCTGGTTGTGGGTACTTGCTGCTGGGGAGGAGTGGAAGTTGGTGACCCTCTTCCAAAGCCACAGAGTGGGGGACTGCCCGCACTCACCCCTGCACCGACTGGAAGGTTTTCTGACTCCACTTCCCGTTCTTCCTGTAGACTGGACACCTCTTCAGAGACATCCCTTGCTATCAGTTGGTGTGGACAGTCATTCCCGTTTGAGTGTTCTTGTGGGACATTCTCTCCAGACACTATGACCGCTGTAGGTGGGGCTGCTTTGTCAGCTGGTGCTGATGGGACCTCATCATCATTTGTAGCTGGGAAGACTTCGTCACCTGTATCGGCCAGAAGATTTGAAGTAAGGACCTGGCCTTTTTCAGCAAAGTCTGATCCATGGTGAGCGAAGTTTGTGTCTTCACACACAGGGTCAAATGGAAATCCTGCTGCAGAACTTGCCCAGTCACCCATTTCCCATTCACTTGGTCTTTTGTTTTGCTGGTTGAGGGAATTTGCTGATACTTCATTTTCAGATGGTGCCCTTCTGTTCTGGGTTTCATTCTCTTCTTGTCCATGCCTTGCTTCTCTGTTCAGGTACTGACCACCCAGTGGAAATCTGGAAAATGTTCTGGGGTTATCAGCAGCCACCACACGACCATTCTTTAGGTAACCTCTTCTGCCCTCTGCTCTCAGTCGCTGCATCTCTTTATGCTGAGTGGGTGTAAGGTCAGGACCTAACCGGATGCCTTCATCATGGGCCATGGATTGCCTGGATTGTTTCATGGACATAATTGCTCTACACAGTTCACGACTCTTCAAGGTAATGATCACTGGTCTAACAGCTCTCCCGTTAGGATTTCCAACCCGCACAGCATCTTGAATATCTTCAAGCTTGAGGGTAATACCATCTGAGCTGAAATAAGTATTCACAACGCTTACTATTCTCTCTTTGAGGAGTGTAGTTGTCTCTTGCCTTTCTTCCTCCAGTCCCGTCATCTTCACATTGTTGCGCCTTTGATCAGATTTCATCTGCTCTAGCTGTGCACCCAGAGTGTCAGTACTTTGCTCAGAGTCTCTAACCCTTGAAAAGAGATGCTCTATGTCCTTGACATTCTCCTGCACCGTCTGTGTCACCCATGCTAAGCGTTGCTTGATGTCAGTCATGTCATTGCGCAGTGCTTGATGGTTTTCTGCTATATGTCTTTGCATGTTGATGTTTTGCTGGCTTATTTCGGACACCATGGACATCACAGAATGCATTTGTTGGGACAGACCATACATGTTGACATGGTTTCCTTGTTGGTTTTCTTGTTGACAAGGATAGGGAGGCGGTCCTGGATTTTTTTCGATATCTCCGCATCTTGTCAACAACCCGACAATCAAGAACGTCAGAATGAGATCTGAGGGCCTACCTGATAGAGGAATCTTGATAACTTGCACAAAAGACGCCATCGCCCTTCTTGCTCGAATCGCCATAAAGGCCAAGAAGCTCCATTCGAAAACACCTATGCTAACCCTCCACTGTACGGTGTCAATAGGCATTGCCTTAGTGAAAGGCGAAAATCAAGAGAGAGAGAGAGAGAGAGAGAGAGAGAGAGAGAGAAACGTATTTTGCATTTGTATACAACTTTAGTTGTTCCCATGTGTGATGGTAAGATATTGTAACATAGATGCATTTGTAACATAAACTCTACATAAAAAGGGGAACACACACACACACACACACCCAAACGCACACACACACACACGCACGCACGCACGCACGCACGCACGCACGCACGCACGCACGCACACGCACGCACGCACACACACACACACACACACACACACACACACACACACTTACGACATTGAGAGCTGCCTTCCACTGTGGCACACTGGGCGTTGGTAGCACAATCGGTATCATTAGTACATGTCTCTCCAACGTTCAGACCTGCGGTCAGAAAGATAGA
>CM065694.1:37290857-37295857 GCA_017654935.2 Phymorhynchus buccinoides
TTCCCATTGTTGTTGCTTCTGATGTCGCCTCTCGTGTTTCTGTCGTTTCTGCTGTTGTTGTTTCTCCAGATGGTTCAGTTTCTGTTGCTTTCACTGCTGTCGTTGCTGCTGTTTCTGCTGTTGTGGTTGTCGTTATTTCTCCTGCTGCTGTTGTTTCTCCTGATACTGTTGCTGTTTCTCCTGATACTGTTGTTTTCCTTGCTTCTGTTGTTTCTACCGATATTGTTGATTTTACCACTGCTGTTGTTTCTCCTGCCACAGTTGCTTCTGCTGCCGTTGTTGTTTCTCCTACCACTGTTGTTTCTCCTGATTCTGTAGTTTCTGCTGCCACTGTTGTTTCTCCTGCCGGTGTTGTTTCTCCTGCCATTGTTTCTCCTGATTCTGTAGTTTCTGCTGCCACTGTTGTTTCTCCTGCCGGTGTTGTTTCTCCTGCCATTGTTTCTCCTGATTCTGTTGTTTCTCCTGCCGGTGTTGTTTCTCCTGCCACTGTTGTTTCTCCTGATTCTGTTGTATCTCCTGCCATTGTTTCTCCTGCCATTGTTGTCTTTCCAGCTATACTTGTTTGTCCTGTTTCAGCTGTTTTTCCAGCTGTACTTGTTTGTCCTGCTTCAGTTGTTTTTCCAGCTGTACTTGTTTGTCCTGCTTCAGCTGTTTTTCCAGCTATACTTGTTTGTCCTGCTTCAGCTGTTTTTCCAGCTATACTTGTTTGTCCTGCTTCAGTTGTTTTTCCAGCTATACTTGTTTGTCCTGCTTCAGCTGTTTTTCCAGCTATACTTGTTTGTCCTGCTTCAGCTGTTTTTCCAGCTATACTTGTTTGTCCTGCTTCAGTTGTTTTTCCAGCTATACTTGTCTGTCCTTCTTCAGTCGTTTGTCGTGCTACGGTTATTTGTCCTGCTTCATTTGCAACAAAAACCAAAAACAGTACAATCATTAATTTTAGACATCCGTGCGTTGTGATGGACAGGAGTGCTTCTTATTTTAAATAAAAATTAAACTCACGATTTACAGTAATTTTGTGTGGGCAAACTTTGAAAGGGTATTTTTCTTAACAACAAAACCAGAATGTAGTTTGGAAATTATCTCTAACATACAAAACCACAAAAACAAAACGGTAGTGCATGTGGTCATCAAAAGATAGAGAGCTGGAATGGCAGAAAAGTGACAAATGGGGAAAAAAGAAAAAGGGAAAACCAAATTATATATATAACAAACCAGAAATATATCCAAATAAACACAAATGTCCACGATGCAATGCATTGCGCTGAACAATATCAAGCAGAGGTTGACATCCAGCTCGATTCATAATCCATTTACTTTGTACGGTAGTGGAACAACAGGGGTCCAAAATTCAATCAATGAAAAACAGTTTAAAAAAATACATTATGACATAATTATCGACAGCAGAAATAAATCTTTGAATGACCAACCTGAAACATAATCAATGCTAGAAGTATATTAGAAAAGTATTATAAATAGTAATAGTACATGGGTACATAGGTCACGCACAAACCCACCAAAGTTTGAAATTATTTCAAACAACCAACAAATCAAGTTAAATTACTGTTAGGTATCGCTTCTTTCTGTGAAAAAGGGATGTGTTAGAATTAACTTTCCTGCATTTATTTTCTATCACGTTTTCTGTTATTATGTAATACCGTCCAGTTACCTGATGACACGTATTGCTTTAATGAACTAGTATTGTATTACTGAACAATTTATTTTAAAAATTAGTGTGGGTTTTTTTCAACGTTTAAGAAAGAGAGAGAGAGAGAGAGAGAGAGAGAGAGAGAGAGAGAGAGAGAGAGAGAGAGAGAGAGAGAGAGAGAGAGAGAGAGAGAGAGAGAGAGAGAGAGAGAGAGAGAGAGAGAGAGAGAGAGAACTTGAAAACTTAAACTTTATTTTCCAAGGATATAGATTTTAGGCAACGCATATTCTTCCAGTCTGTCCTTGATACATATATACTTAACACAAAAGACAAACATGGCAAGGCATACTATTACGCATACAGAGCTGAATACAAAGGTAGCAAAGCAGTTGATATTATGAAACATAGATAGGCTGAAATATGGGATTATAACAGTTACATAATTTTTAATACTCGCGCGTGCATATAAGCATGCAACCATACTTACACACTTGCGCGCATGTATATAAAGGAAAAACACATTATATAACAGGGCAATATATATGTACATTCATCATCTAGGGTATGTAACAGGTAACAATTTGCATTAAATTAAAAACAATATTTATAACATAATTAGGCACATTGTAGGCGAATAGCTAACTAATAGAATGAAATTAATAAAATGTAATTAATACATACTAACATCGGCATAAGCATCTAGCATATCAGGAGATATGACCCTGGGGGGTAAATGAGCTTAAGGAGGGTCGAATGTAAGTGTCTTCGAAGATTCATTTTGAAGGCTGAGATAGATGAGCATAGTTTAATGTCACACGGAAAGGAGTTCCAAATGAAAGAACCCGAGAAGGTAAAGCTCGACTTAAATTTATCAATTCTTGTTTGTGGTAAAATATAATTACTTGAACCATAAAGTTGTGATGCTTGTGTAACTAGATTTTTCAGATATTGTGGAGCTAAGAAGTAGAGAGAGAGAGAGAGAGAGAGAGAGAGAGAGAGAGAGAGAGAGAGAGAGAGAGAGAGAGAGAGAGAGAGAGAGAGAGAGAGAGAGAGAGAGAGAGAGAGAGAGAGAGAGAGAAACAAAACACGACATAAACACAATTTGACAACATTAACAACACAATTAATCATTGGCAGTTAGACAACATATTAAAAGAGTGACTGAGTAAAACTTACAATTGTGCAAACTAGCAATCATATGAAGTAATAAACTAATACTGGTGTTTTCAAGTATATATGTATTAATATTTCATGCAATCATAACAAATACAATAATAACAAATGAAGACTTTTATGACAAACAACACTTTACTCACGAGTCTATTGTATTAAAGACAAATGTCGTCTGTTACTTTCATTAATGACTATAACCAATAATCATTAATATGTATTGAAATGATTTTTCATTATTCATTTCTCATTTATAGACATTAGAACCATATAAGGGGAGGTGGAAAGGGAAAGATAAAATATGCTGACACCCAGCTACCTTGAGAGGGTGAAACGTTTCAGACACAAGAAAGAGAAGCGGACGGGTGGGCTTAGACATGTTCAACAAACATTGAGGGAAGGGGCTGCCAGTCTTACCAATGCCAACATTCTGCACAAACTGATGATACCATTGTTCGTGGCGGATGATGTTTCTCTCGCTTATGTATATAGGAAAACATTAAATAAGAGAGAAGCACATCTAAAATGACTGGTAACAGTTCTGATACATCAGTCTACTTTTACTCAATATGACAACAGCATTCTTTGCCCTTTTTCCTATTATACTATATCATCTGACTCTACAAGGTCGTGATTGGTGCAACCTTCAGAGCAAAACCATTAATAACTTATACTTGGTTGTAAGAAAAATGTAATTCTTAACAACTTCTGAGTACGGTACGTTTTTTACGCAACTCAACAATGTAGACCAACGTATAGCTAGCTATAGCTGTGTTTGCAATGTGGTACAAGCAAAGGGAAAGGAAAAGGGGGTGAACAGAAAATGGGAAGCAGAGCTGTATTGCAAAAATACAATTTCTGGCTTAATAATTCAGGACCGGACCTACGGGGGGGGGGGTGGGGGGGGGGGGGGGGTTAGGGGGCTATAGCCCCCACCCTTTTTCCTACAAAAACACACACAAAAACAATTCATGTCGCCGAGCGGCAGCAAAATTTCCTCGCGGGCTATACCTAGCAGTGTGGAAGCAGCATGATGTGTACTTAATGGTTCAAAACATGTGTCAATAGGGGTATGAACAGTAATGGCATTAGTCCTTTATTTCATGCCCAGATTGCACTATTTTGCTTCCCGGATTTAAACATGTTCCGGGGCAGCATACCCCCGGACCCCCCTAGGGGTCTTGGTGCTTCGCACCTTCGATGAATTAGCCCCCACCCCTTAAAAACTTAGGTCCGGCCCTGCTTATTAGTTGCCATCAGTATCATATAAAATAAGCTTTCCAATTAAAGGATCATCACACGTGCCCACTTGATAAGTTAGATTGGAGGAATAATATGTTTGTTTCTCTCGTTGTCATGCTGTTATAGCCAGTGGATAGTTTTCTAGCGCACACTGCTCAAAAACGTGTATCAAAGTGTACAGCCAGCTTTTGAGAAAGGACTTGGGAATGTGCTGATATGAAAGGGATACATGTATCCCTCAGGGTGATAATGAGTAATACACGAACTGGTCACATAATGACAGACGCTGAAAACGGAATACATCGGTGTTTAGGATGTTAACACTGGGAAAGGATCTGAGTACAGAATAATGGTCTTTGAGAATGGTACAGAGTTTAATGAAGGCAGGATAATAACTTGAAGGAAAGGGGAGGGGGGAGGAAGGAATGTAGAAAGAAAGGAAAGATGGAAGGAAGGCAGAGAGAAAGGAAATAATGAATGAAAGAGGAAAGAAGGAAGGGGGAAGAAGGGAAGGAAACAAGGAAGGAAGAAACTGAGAAAAAAGATGTCATCATTGACCCCTTTTTTCTCGGCAAAACACCTTACTCACTCGCTGCTGCTGTTGTTGTTGTCGTTGCTTCAGCTATTGTTGTTTCTTCTGCTGCTGCTGTTGTTGTTGTCGTTGCTTCAGCTATTGTTGTTTCTTCTTCTGCTGCTGTTGTTGTTGTCGTTGCTTCAGCTATTGTTGTTTCTTCTGCTGCTGCTGTTGTTGTTGTCGTTGCTTCAGCTATTGTTGTTTCTTCTGCTGCTGCTGTTGTTGTTGTCGTTGCTTCAGCTATTGTTGTTTCTTCTTCTGCTGCTGTTGTTGTTGTCGTTGCTTCAGCTATTGTTGTTTCTTCTTCTGCTGCTGTTGTTGTTGTCGTTGCTTCAGCTATTGTTGTTTCTTCTGCTGCTGCTGTTGTTG
>CM065694.1:37300857-37315857 GCA_017654935.2 Phymorhynchus buccinoides
GATCCTATGTTCCATGTTGAATAATTAGTAGAGGTGTCAGTGAAAAGAATTGGTAAACATGCTGTTCTAATTATGTGCACTTATTATTTTTTTGTGATTTTTTACTTTAACTCTTTTGGTACCAGAACCGGATTGTGTGCCTATTTGTATGCCTACTTTTTGCTGGGTTTTCTACACGTGTGTGTGTCAGACTTGCAGCTTGTGTACATCCCTTTCCAAGTGTTGGATTGAGAGTGATGTTGGCTTGATCATAGATTTTGATCTAGCCGGTTACTGAATCATACCAGTGACTGACTGACTGACGTTTTGACTTTACGTCCTCTCAACCAACTAAGGGTCATGTGGGACATTTTAATATATCATCGGGGATTTATGAATAAGATAGTTAACTTTGGAGATCTTATCATGGATTATTACAAGTCAGTGAGATTTTTTGAACTTAGTTACCAAGGACTCAAGAGGGGGATTTTGTTTACCAAGGGAGGGACTTTGCTCCCTCCTTCTTTTTTTTGATTTTTTGATTTTTTTTTGGTATTTTGTTGTTGTTGTTGTTGTTAGATACAGAACAATAATTAAGTAACTCACAGAGTTAAACAATAGGATTTCTTTTTTCCATTGAAATCAATGTATAAGGATAGACAAGACTTCGTTGGGCAACGAGTATTGATTATTTTGAAAAGTATAGTGATTTATTAAAAACGAAAACCAAAAGAGGTTTTTTGGAGATTTTGCGCAAAAAGAACCAGAAGGGTCCAATCTTCATCGTTATTATTGATCAGTGTATGGTAGTTATAGGTTTTATTGGCTTTGGAGGTGATATTTATAACTTCATGAAGTTCTAACTGAACAAAAGAACAGTCTGAGAATAGGTGTTCTAAGGTAAGAATATGATTACAATCACATACATATTCGTTAAATTTACAGTAGTACGAATTTGTCCGAAGACGGAAAATTAAAGATGATAGGTGATAAGGAATTGGTAAGAATAAGCCTTTTTTAACTGGTTTATGATCCCAGTGATGATCTTTAGCGTACTGTTCTAGATCAGTTTTCCAGTTAATATAGGAGGTATCTTTAAGTAGGCTATTACATTCGTTTACTGATAACCCTATACTGCAGGAGGCGAGATTTAAATTACCTGCTGCTTTTTTAGCTGCGCAGTCTGCTTGATCGTTACCTTTAATACCACAATGGGATGGGATCCAGGTTAGAGTAACCTGAGTTCCCTTACAATTAATTTGATGAACTAAGAAAAGGATTTCTTGTATGATTTCTGCTCTGTTATTTTGAGGGGATTGAAGACCCTGTAGGGATGACAGTGAGTCGGTGTATAACACCACGTTGGTAGCGAGTTGAGGGAGATCGTTTACAAAGTCCAGAGCCTTGAGAATTGCCCAAAGTTCGGCACTGTATATAGATAGATGAGGATTTAGTTTGAAGGATTTAGTAACATTAATACCTGGGATTGTGAAGGAACATCCTATTTTGGTGGGTGCAAGTTTTGAGCCGTCTGTATAGATTTGAACTGTGTGACGTGAGTAGTAAATCTTTTCTTTAGCTGCTACTGTTAGCTGATTAGTGTCTTTTTCTTTAGAATATATAGTTAAACTAGTATCTATATTTGGAGGTTCCCATTCCCAATTAGGGATACCGTGTTTAGGGTGTAATACCACATCCTGTAGTTGAAAATTAGAATTGTCTATTAAATCTTTAGAAAATTCATAAATGTGTTGGTACTTAGGAATTATATGTCGTTCCTGTGCTTCAGTGAATTGGAAAGCGGAGCTAACTGTTGAGAGGAATTCTTCCCTACCATATACATTTGCTGCCTGAAGGCGAACCATAAATTTTGCACAATTTAGCTTAATAAGATGTTCTACGGGAATCCAATCGATATCCCTATAAATTAACTTGCTTACAGCGTAAGGGGGGATCCCCAGGGCTAATTTGAGTGCCCGGAGTTCCAAGGAGGCTAATTTCTTTAGTTGATGTTTGGGGAGTGTGTAAAAGGCCTCCATACCATAAGTTAGTCTACTCCTTACTAAGGCTTGAACCAGGTAAGTTAAGAATTTTGGATCTTTAGCCCAGTTTTCATGAGATAGAACTTTTAAAAAGTTAATAGCATTAGTACTTTTAGTGATTAAGTGTTCAATATGAGCGTTCCAGTTTAAATTTGAGGACAGGATTACACCTAGGAATCTTACTTGTTGAACTGGTTTTTTGATTCCATCATATATAATGATGTTATACTGATCGTTTAGGGTCTGTCTCCTGGCGAAAACCATGAAATGACAATAGGATTTCTTTTTTCCATTGAAATCAATGTATAAGGATAGACAAGACTTTACACGTTGGACTGTAGAGGGGAAGTATTGTTTTTATTTTGATCTTGATGTGTGTGTTTTTATTTTTTGCTCCTTCTGTTGCCTACTTTTTGCTCCTTTTGCTATATTTGATGTTTGCTGTTTAATTGCTTGTCTGTGTTGATAAAGGCGCATTCGCCGAAATATCCAGTAGTTTTGTTTTGTCTCTTGTGAATAAAATAACGTCACTTTGCACTTGTCGTGTAGTTGTTTGTTTGCTGTATGTTCCAGTGACGTTGCAGTCTGTTTCATTTTTTTGTTGCTCACATATTTGACTGCACTTTTTGTTTGTCTCGTCTTGTCATTATGACTTCGTCATTCTCCTCTTGGTTACATTCTCGTCTTGTTTCTTTCCTCAAACCTGTTTTTTCATCTCAGTTTCCCCTCACCCTTTCCTACGCTAAAACTGTCTTCTCCTCTACGAGAACATTAAGCCACATTTCCTTCTTGAAACATTGTACCCACCACAAGATCATTCCCGTAGGATTCAAACTCACTCACTCTCCCTCTGATCTTAACAACAAAACACTGTGCACAAAAACAAACAAGATTCTACAGAAGGCCAGTTTTCAGCTCATCTCTACACACATTCACACACTCTCTACTCAACTCCGCCACACCCAACATTCTCTCTCCATCACAGAGAAAAATCTTACACGCCAACTCGATCCTGTGTCTATTCTATATTTGAAAATCACTGTCACTAACCTGAATGGACTACTTTACCAGAACCTATAAAAAACAAAACTGAACAAATTCCAGAAGCTAGTCCACTCTGAACGCCCCTCTGAAGCCTCTGTTTCAGCTACCACCCTGCCAGCCTCTGCTCCTGTCCGAGGACCTTCAGCTGCCACCTCGTCGTGCGGGGCTTCTTCTCTGAGGGGTTCTGCGGCTGCCCTGCCTGTGTCTGCAACTGTGGGGGGTCTGGCTGGTGCCTCGTCGCACGGCGCGACGCCATCGGGACGAGCTGACGCCTCAGCAACCTCCGTGACGCAGACGGGACAAGTTGATGCTCTGTCGGTCTTGGTGGCGGTTGCCCAGACTGGCGATGCTTCACCGGTCTCCAGGACCCCGGCAGAAGTGCCTGTTAGCGCGCATGGCTCTCAGACCCCGACTGGACTGATCACCACCTTAGAAAACTCTGATGCCACTCCACCCAGTGCAACAGACCCGTTACCCATAACCACATCAGATTCGCCCAACACCACCTCCAACTTGGTCCACTGCATCCCAGCTGATCTCCCTCTCACTGAAGATGAAAAGTCAGTTCTCTCCAAAGGACTCAAATTTATCCCTACCAAACCCACCATCTCTAAATACGCCATCATGCATGACTGTGAACGCTTCTTTCGTTCATTAAGATGGATGGCAGTCCTTGGTCATCCCCCAAAACGCCAGAACCCACCTGATGAAGACACTTTCTGCAAACTGTTTCGTACTGCCCCACGAAGAGAACCCCCTCATGGAACTTTCCATGAAGTGGAAAGCTACATCAGTAAAAGCACTGCAGAGATCCGTGCCTTGAAACTCCGTCCAACCAAAATTCTCAACCTCACCTCTGATGAAACTCAAGCTATTAAATCTCTCCAATCCAGAACTGACATTGTTATCAAACCGGCTGACAAGGGTGGTGCTGTTGTCGTGTGGGACAGAGAACTGTACATCCAAGAAGCTGTCAAACAACTCAAAAACAGCAACAGTTACCTCCAACAGGAAAACTCTTCTCTTCAGGTTCAAAAGAACACTATCTCCAAAACACTACAACAACTGATCATGACAAAAAAGCTCCCTCAGACAGCTCGACTTCTCATCAACCACCAAGCCAAACAACCTGTCTTCTACCTGCTACCAAAAATCCACAAAGCCAACAACCCCGGTCGACCCATCGTTTCTGCTTGTAGTTGTCCTACAGAAAATATATCTGAGTACTTGGACCATATCCTCCAACCCATCGTACAACAGCTTCCCACGTATGTGAAAGACTCCTCACATGCCCTCAACATCATCCAGGACCTGAACAACAACCTTCAATTCCACCCCAAATATCTGTTCACACTTGATGTGGTTTCCCTTTACACCAGCATACCACATGCAGATGGACTTTCAGCCCTGACTCATTTCCTGGAAAAACGCAAGACCAAAGACCCACCAACCACTGCCATTGTCCGATTAGCTGAACTTGTGCTGACATTGAACACCTTCTCCTTTGGTGAGGAGGTCTTTGCCCAGATGAGCGGAGTTGCCATGGGAACTAAAATGGGCCCCAGCTATGCATGCCTCTTTATGGGTTATCTGGAAGAACAGATCCTCAAAAACTACAAAAAAACTGTCCCTGAGGTCTACAAACGTTTCATCGATGATGGCCTTGGCCTCACTTCTGGATCCTACGAAGAACTCTTGGACTTCATCCACTTCATACAGAGCTTCCACCCAGCGATTGGCTTCACATTCATGATCTCCAGCGAATCAGTCACATTTCTGGACATGCAAATCTCGCTACAAGAAGGACAGCTCCAAACATCCATCCACTACAAACCTACAGACTCACATTCCTACCTGGACTACCGTTCGTCCCACACCCCAGCCACAAAGAACAGCATTCCATATTCTCAACTCCTCCGACTCCGCCGCCTTTGCTCAGATGACCATGACTTTGAAATCAAAGCACAGGAAATGGTGGATTTCTTCCTAAACCGGAATTACCCTCTCACAGCAATCGAGTCTGCCCTCACCCGTGTCAACAGAATTTCTCACTCTGAAGCCCTCCAAACAAAGCAGAGACCAGAAACAGATGACAGACCCATCGTCAGCCTACTGTTCCACCCATCCATTCATCGTGTGCGCAACATCCTCATCTCCAACTGGTCACTTCTAAAATCCCGTGAACAGGTAGCGGACATTTTCGACCAACCGCCCCTCGTGACCTACAAACGTGACACCAATCTACGTGACCTACTGGTTCGATCTAAATTGAAACCGAGAAGCCAACATGCTCCAGGAACCTCTCCATGCCAAAACCCCAAATGCAAAGTGTGCCCATTCATCTGTACTTCAACACAGGTCCATGGAACTCTTTCGAAATTCAACATCACCAAACACTTCACCTGTCAGACTGAGAACATTGTGTACGTCATTCATTGCCTCAAATGCAAACAACTGTACATTGGTGAAACTGGCCGAACCCTTGCCACCCGCTTCAAAGAACACTTAGCTGACATCGTGCACCAGAGAGACAAACCTATAGCCCACCACTTCAACCAGCCTGACCACTCCACATCAGACATACGCGTCAAAGGGATGTGGCTCCTGTTCACAAAAAACACAAACAACAGAAAGGACATGGAATCACACCTCATCAACAAACTGGGCACCAGAAAGCCTCATGGACTGAACGATAAACCTTAAGCCTCATTATATATTATTCTGTGTCATTTTAATTTTGCCGTAACATGTTCTTGAACCCATCTACCCCCCTCCTTCACCCCTTCCCAAAACTCCTCCCCGCCCCCAACCCTCCCCCTCCCTTTTTGCCACCACCTACCCCCCCCCCCCCCCCCCCCACTTCCCTGCGTGTCCCGCCTGGGTTGGGGGGACAGGGGTCCAATAGCCACAGCTAAGTGAAGGAGTGACCCTTGTATACTGGGCAGTGTGGTAGGGTTCAATAGCCACAGCTAAGTGAAGAAGGTTCCCCCCACTGCCCGAAGCCCCCTCCCCCGGTGTGGACCTCTGTATTCCTAATTATTTTACAAACTTGCTTGTAATGGAATGTCTAGTTTTCATTTCCCCCATTTCCCTGTGTGTCCCGTCTGGGTTGGGGGGACAGGGGTCTGATAGCCACAGCTAAGCGAAGGAATGACCCCTGTATACTGGGCAGTGTGGTAGGGTTCAATAGCCACAGCTAAGCGAAGAAGGTTCCCCCCACTGCCCGAAGCCCCCTCCCCCGGCGTGGACCCCAGCATTCCCAATTAATTTACAAGCTTGATTGTAATCACTAATGATCAATTTGATTCCTATCCATATCTACCGCCCAATACCCACCCACCCCCTCCTTCCCATAACCCCCTCCCCACCCCTCCCTTCCAAACACTCCAATGTATACCATTGCTTATTTTGCATTCCTCTAGTCCCAGTGTGTGGTTGTGTGTGAGAGTGAGAGAGAGAGTGTGTGTATGTGTTTGTGTGTGCATGTGAGAGGGGTTTGTTGCACTTGTCTTTGACCACTTGCGCAGGGGTTTTTTCTCCCAGAGAGTTTTTTCCCCCTTAATCCTTTATTCCTTTAAATTTGTTTACATTTTTCATGTCTTAGACAAGTGTGTCTGACTAGGGGGTTTTTTTTCTCGGAGAACTTCCGTTTCCCCCCTCACCCCTCGGTGCCAGGGTGGGGCAACCCACTTTGGGGTCAGACATGGGTTTGATGCGCTAGGCGGCGACCCCCCCCCCCCCCCCTCTATTTCTATTTCCATCCCCCCCCCCCCTTCTCTCTCTGTCCTTTTCATTTTTCAATTGAAATGTAATGTCAACTTTTGCTACATGTGTTCACTTTAGCACGAGATTTGTTCTTTTCACCAAACCTCCCCCTCCCCACCCCTTAAACACAACTGACCCTTATTTCCAACTTCTACCATCTGTGATTGCGTACTCACTGTCCCCAACCTCTCTCACTTCCCCCCCCCCCCCACCCCCCCCCCCCCCCCCCCCCCCCCCCCCCCCCCCCCCTTGATTTGTGTTCACAGCCTTGCTCTTTGGTTTCAACTTTGTTGTATCATTTACACGTTGGACTGTAGAGGGGAAGTATTGTTTTTATTTTGATCTTGATGTGTGTGTTTTTATTTTTTGCTCCTTCTGTTGCCTACTTTTTGCTCTATTTGATGTTTGCTGTTTAATTGCTTGTCTGTGTTGATAAAGGCGCATTCGCCGAAATATCCAGTAGTTTTGTTTTGTCTCTTGTGAATAAAATAACGTCACTTTGCACTTGTCGTGTAGTTGTTTGTTTGCTGCATGAAATGACACTTTTCTGGGGAGAGGTAAAAACCATGAACCTGCATAAAACCTGCTATTAAGTCGACATTATGTTGATGTTGTTTAAGGGCTTTATTAATCTGTTTTTTTGTTTTTCCATTCTTAGGGTTAGTCCAGATCGCTATATCATCTGCGTACATGGAAATGTTACAGTGTTTAAACGGAAGTTTAGGTATTTCGTGTAATATTATGTTAAACAAAGTAGGGGCTATAATACTCCCCTGGGGAACTCCCATGTCTATTTGATGTTTAGTTGATAGATGTTGACCTACTCTAACCTTGATTGTTCGATTGGTTAGAAAAGATTGAATAAAGTTTAGCATATTACCTTGAATACCTATCTTATTAAGTTTTAGTAAAAGTCTCCCCCGCCAGACCGAGTCATAGGCGGCTTTTATGTCGAAAAAGGTGGCCAGAGTTCTTTTGCCTTTGGCCATTGCTTTCCTAACGTGGGAGGTTATTTTAACAATATGTTCCGTGCAACTACGGTGTTTTCGAAATCCTTCTTGGTATTTAGGTAAGATATCATGTTTTTGTAAAAAGTCTTCCAGACGATTTTTGGCAATTCTCTCATATATTTTCCCTAGATGTGGAGTTAGGGAAATGGGGCGATAACTTTTAGGATCTCTGGCGGGCTTACCGGTTTTAAGGATCGCTACTACTTGGGCTTCTTTCCAAGCCTGAGGGATATCCCCTGTTTCCCAGCAAAAATTATAAAAGTGATGTAAGACTGTAATGAAAGACGGGGGGAACTTTTGAATCATAATGTAAGAAATAATGTCTTCACCTGTGGCTTTTTTAACACTTTTAATATTTCGAATAGCAGAGGTGAGTTCTACCCGTTTTATGGTTGCGTTTATTGACCTAAAGTTGTTAGAGGACTTAGGAAGTTCTGGCGTGAGTTTACGCTTATCTTGTTCTACTTTGGGTAGAAATTTAGTTTGACTGGCCCTAGCAAACATCTCGGCCAGAACATCGGCTTTTTCTTGGTTGTTTTTTGTAAGCTGATTACCATTTAAAATTTTCGTTTCTGGTCTTTTACCTTTAGATTTGATTTTCTTTAGTGTTTTCCAAGCTGAACCTAGGTCTTTGTAATTTATAATGTTAGCTGACTTTTTAAAGAATTCTAGTTTGGCTGCTGCACAGGTTTTGTCACTATGTTTTTTGGCCTTCTTTTTACACATTAGGTTATCTTTATCTGGGTGCTTCTTGCACTGTGTGCAGGCAGAATGTTTGGCCTGCACTGCTTCCGCACACGCCTCATTCCACCAACCTTTGTTTTTAGTAGTAGCAATTTGATTGGCCTTATAAGTTGGAATAGTCTGATTACTGCTTTCTAGAATTGACTCTCTGATGTTTTGGTAGTAAATCTCTATATTATCATCCTGTAAGTCTTCGATGGTATGCTTAGACAGTAATTCCTGAAAGTTGGCCCAATCGGCTTTATCATAGTTAAATCGCTTAATTTTGTTTTCTTCTACAAAGTCTACTGATGCGTTTAATTGGGTTATTATTGGACAATGGTCCGATCCAAGTGGGTCTGCATGAACATACCAATTATAGTTTTTGAGCAGATCTGGACTGACTAGGGTTAGGTCTATGGCTGTCATGGAATGGTTAGGATTATCAGGAAATCTAGTACTGGTGCCATCGTTTAACAGGACTACATTAGAAGAGTTAATTTGTTCTAACAGTAAAGTACCTTCCCCTTTGTAAGAACGGGGGCCTGAATCCCAAGCTGAATTATGGGCGTTAAAATCCCCTGCAATGAACCATGACTCATTATTTTTATGAGCCAGTCTGGTTCGGGTACCTGGAAGTAGCCTTGCACAAAGTACATATTTAGGAAGTTAGTAGTACGATTATTCAAGTTAATTTGTATGTTATTAGAGTATAGTTTAGAGGGGACATCTTTTTTGGGGCTAGGGGCAGTTTCGTACTTAATAGTTTGATGTACGTAAGTAACCGTATAGATCTTTCCTGTAGAACCCGGAGAAATTTCAGGGGGGTAGAAATACCCCTCTATCTCGGGGAGTTGATGAAATTGACAGTTAGGAGATTGTATAAGTAAAAGATGGTATCTGCATTTAGAGTCTGCTATAAAATGTACCAGATAGTCTATTTGTTTATTAAGACTTCTGGAGTTCCATTGTAATATATTAAGATCTGTGTGTTTTGAATTATTACTGTTTTGACCCATGTTGAGAGGTAGATTGAGGGGGATTTTGAAGTGAAGTCAGCAATTGGATTACTGAATCAATTTGATCATTAGTTACATTCTTAGGTGAGGAGGGGTTGAGCAGTTGGAGAAGAGTTTTGACTACTGTGCGTATCTGCTCTTTGTTGTTAGTGGGGGTGTGAGAGGTTTGAGGATTGTTTTCTACAGAGTTAGAACGAGAAGATTGTTGAGTACTAGTAGGAGATTTTGCTGAGGAACTAACAGCTGAAGGGGCTTCACTAATACCTTTGAGGATGGAGGGGATGGCTTTTTTGATGGCTATTTGCACCTGAGTTCAGACTTCCTGAAGTATCAGGTCAGTGAGGTTGTCAAGAGGGGGACTGGAAAGAGTAGTTTTTCTGGGATTTTCCTGTTGTTTTTGGCTGGTGAGATTCTGCGGGCTGTTTGCTGAAGACAGAGCTTGTGCATATGAAGGAACTGTGAGTGGTTCACTAGATTGTTGACGTGTGGGAGAGGTGTGAGGTACGTCCCTAGAGTGTTGTTGAGTGGAAGGGTTTTGTGTAGGGCTACTTGTGACTACTGCTCTATCTGCGAGATTTGACTTAGCTTGTTTGTCAGGGTGTTGTTGAGTGGAAGGGTTTTGTGTAGGCCGACTTGTGGCTACTGCCCTAGCTGCAAGATTTGATTTAGCTTGTTTGACTGCCTCACTGTATTGGATGAAAGAAGAGCCTCTGATGCGATTGGCCTCTAATCGAATTTGGTAGTGAGGACAGCCGTGGAAGGCTGCTGAGTGGCTGCCGCTACAGTTCACACACTTTCTGCTGTCTGAAGGACAGTCTTTGGAGTTGTGGCCTGGTTTAGCACACCTGCCACACGTGGGCCCCTTGCTGTGGCATTGTTTAAGGGTGTGGCCAAACCTGCCACAGTTAGTACAGCGCTTCACCGGGGCCACAAAGGGGCTAACTTTATACACCTGTGTGTCTATCTGAACTGTTGTTGGTAGACTAGAACTTAGAAAGGTAATTCTGACTGCCTTGGATGGTGAGCCATCTTTAAGTTTTAGTCTCGAGATCTTCGAGCCCTGTTTGATGAAGGAGAGGAGGGACTGAGGGTCCACCGAGGTGGGAATTCCCTTCACCACTCCTTCCGTTGTGGCCAGAGGCCTTGAACACTTGATGAGGATACCTGCCAGGTTTTTGAGCTGAAGTAGCTTGGTCTGTTGGAGCTCACTGGAGCAGCCAATCAGCCAGCGATTTTGGCCAAGTGGGCGTTGAGAGAGAATTGGTCCTATTGTTTTCTCCCAGATACTGACATTTGTGGCAGGCCCTAGAGAGCTGTATTTGACGGGGGCTTTTGCTCCCCCTACGTCCTCCATGATGACTGGGTGTTTCAGAAACACTGGAGGAGGGAGATTGCCTTTTGGCTGAGGAAACTTTGTTTGGTAGGGGGTCTGTCCCCCCTTGTTTTTGAAATTTGGTCTTTGGTCAAAGGCCTGAGATTTACCGAGAGAGGCAGGGGCTTGTGAACCTTGGCCTACATCTTCGATTTGACTTGGATTTGTGGCTTTTCGCCCTTTCCCTGCCTCGGGATGTGATTGATTTTTGGGAGTGTTTTTTGGTTTTGATTTACCAACTTTTTGCCATTTCCCTAAGTCTGATTTTGACTGTATTTTGGGAGTTGAGATTTTCGGAAAGGTGACAGTAGGACTGTCCTCCGAGACACTGGGGTTCTTTTTTGGAGAAGGAATAACCCTCAGTGGTGAGATGAAGAGAATTGTCTCGTCATCCGAACTTTCGGAGAGAACTTCTATTTCGAAGGAACTATCCATATCTTTTGGAGATGTGTCCCGAGATTTGGAAGAAACAGAGTCCTCTAAGGATTCAGAATCCTTTTCCTGAGAGAGCATCAAGGCAGGGGAGTCCCAAGTGGACATCCTGCCTGATGCCTGAGAGAGCATCAAGGCAGGGGAGTCCCAAGTGGACATCCTGCCTGATGCCTTAGTGTATTTTAGATCAAGATTAGAAAAACGGAGTTTAACAAGATAAAAAATTTACACCAGGGTGTTTGATATTTGATGTGACCGAAAGTGAGAGTTTGTCTCACTTACATTTTGAAAAGAGCAGAGTAAAGTTAGAATTGCTAATAATTATGTTTGGTGCGTAGTAATTTTGGAATTTTACGTCCTCTCGACCTGGGAAGGCACATATGGGACATATTATGTTTGGTGCGGAATAAACGTAATGGCGGCTTTTAACGTTCCGACCCCCAGTGAAAGAATATGACGTTGACCTAGATTCTAGGCTAATGGCGGCGACCTACATTGAAAAGGAAATGGCGGACCAAAATGGAGTCCTAATGGCGGCGACCTCGATCCGAGATTAATGGCGGCGACCTACTTTAAAAATAAATAGATAAAAGATGGAGGAAAAAAATGGAGTCGTAATGGCGGTGACCTACATGTATGGCTGATGGCGACGATCTACTTTTAAACATACGTATTGAGACCCCAGTGAAGCGTTTTTTAGGCTTAACAACAGAAAGGGCGGCAACCAAGTTAGAATAATGTTCGTCTTAGAAGTGCTACATAATGCACCTAGGGAGGAGATTTTTAGCAAGATTAATCAGTTTTTAACAATGTAAGAAAACGCTAACTAAGGCTATAATGACCAAGGTAAACAATCGTACAGCCCGCACACAAAATCCTCCAACAACTTAGGAGGCTGGCAAGTACCACGATGTTTACGAAGGAAAAGGGAGATGAAAGAGATTTGATAATTTTCAATAAGCAGATCCTTAAATTATCAAGAGAGAAAGATCCTATCCTGGATTTCAGACAGAATAAACTGTTCTAAACTTGAATGATGCGATCACAGTATCGTACCCTAAAATAACAATTAAATCCAAGTGACCTATCCAAAATTAGTCAGACTAAGCAAAAGAGATCTAATCTTAAGGATGAGATCGGAGTATTTATATTACTATCTGTCAAAATTTTTAGATAGGCAGAGCCCTGAGTTATCAGAAGTGAATCCGTTTAAGACAAAATGGCTAGATCTACCTTCTTATACAAAAATTAGTCAGACTGAACGTGATAGATCTAATAGTAACGATGAAAACGGGGTATTTAGATTACTTTATATTTTACAATTTTAGAAAAAATAGCCCAACGAAGTTAGTCACCCTATACAGTAATTTGTTTCTTTTTTCTTTTTTCCAAGGGAGGGAGTTTTACTTTTCTTTATATCAAGGGGAAGAGGGGGGGGGGGGGGGACAGCTAATAGAAACTTATTGAAAGAGAAGTTACATTTTTAAAAGTCACGACTTGTCAGAAATCCCCTAAGGGAGTGACAAAACTTCTATACACTAAACGTATAAAGAAATGAGAGTTTGAAAAAGGCCTAACTCCTATTCCTAGACCGCAAGAGACCCGCTCCGGTGGCAGATAAAAGTGCCCACGCCCAGAGGGGGATTGATAGACCGAGATCCAAGTTCTTTCCAAATAATGGCCTAAGCTATTATTTTAACCGCCGAAGCGGCCCAGGTTTTTCCCAGCTTGCAATGTGGTCCGAGGTGCAAGAACTCACTGCTGGTACTATTCCTGGGACTGCACTTTTGTGCAGGCCTACACTACACTAAACTAACAGGGGCAATAAAACATGCACCCTGTAAAAAAAAAAAAAACCTAACACCCTATTTCGTTAAATTTTACATACTTACTCCCAAAGTGAGTTACAAGAGCGCCAACAAGACCAACTGGGCGAAGGCCAGACGGCAGGCAGCAATAGACGTTCGCGGTCCAAGGAAGAGAGAGGCGGGAATAATGGGGGTGAAGGGAAGGGACGGTGATGAAGTTAGAGTAGAGGCGGGAAGAAAGGGGGGTGAAGGGAGGGGGCGTTGAATGTGAAGTTGAAGTTGAAGTTGGAGTTAGGGAGGAACATAGAGTGGGACAAGTCCACACTCTACTTTGGCGCGCAGCTCATCCGCTGGGCCCGCTCCCATGCAGCAGAAGTTGAAGAATGAAGATGAAGGCGGAAGAGAAGTTTTGGCGCCGCGAGCGAGGAGACGCAGACGGTCGTTTGGCGGGAACCAGCAGCAAGCAATGACGTCAAGGTGGAAATGACGCTACATCAGTTGATTCCAGTACCCCTTTTATGTTTTACTGATTTCAGTTTGGTAACTGAAATTCAGGTTATTTGTCATAGTGCTATTGTACAAGGGCAGCCTTCTAGCTAGTTAGGATCCACTAATTCCCTGCTGGCTGAAGCCCCAATCTCTAATCCATAGAGATATACACCCATGTTTTCCTGTGATTATCAGAAGGGCATCGTGGTCAGGAAGTTCAAACTCTGACTCACAAGCAAGAAGACGGGGCCGCCGCAAAGTCGCCACTGCACCCAGAATCCGCGAGGAGACCACGCCTGAGCCGTGCCATCCCGCGACGCCGCAACCACAACTGGGACGACTGGGAGCTACTCTACACCTTTCGGATTTCATTGTTTTCTATTCATATTTTGTTTTGGCGCCATTGAGTTGCTATTCTTATTGCTGCATACTTTGCTATGCAGATTTGTGAGTAAATAAAATACAAGTGTACAAATAATTCTGAACCCTTTGGTCAGACTGATGAGAGTGGAAGTTTTGTAACGTTCATGTAAAAACCTACTTCAGTCTGTCTGTCATTTAGAGCAAATCTACCACTTGTATTTCATTAAATCATACGAGCCAGAACCCGGGCACAAATATAAATTTATTAGATGAAAAGGGGCCGGGAAAGTTGCTCACCTCCCACACCCTAGAGAAGTGGGCTAAAGGAAAATGTTCTAATTGAAAATTTAACACACTAAAAGTCTTTCCCTGGAGACTCCGCTTTTAGCTCATTCCCTCGTCACAATATGCTTATCCTTCTATCGCTGGAAGATTTCGTGACTATCAATAAAACATCGACAAATTAGCAATGATAATCAGAAACAAGAAATTGCACTTTGCTTGCGAAAATATAACTGCATGGATTCGTGATTAAAAATTGTTTAAACCAGAGGGAGACACACACACACACATGTGCACACACGCACGAGATAGATAGATAGATAGATAGAGAGAGAGAGAGAGAGAGAGAGAGAGAGAGAGAGAGAGAGAGAGAGAGAGAGAGAGAGAGAGAGAGAGAGGGGGGGGTGGAGGAGAGACAAACGAGCACACACACACACACTCACACAAGAACTCGGGGACGCAGCAAGAATTTAGAAAACAAAGAAATAAGGTAACTAATATGAAACGTAAATCTAAACGCGATTATTTTCGGCAAATGTTAATTTCCACGAAAGATTCCCGCCAGATATGGAAAGCCATAAACATGCTAACTAACAAACAAGTATCAAGAAGTCAGCAAACTGTTTCAGATATCTCTGCTGATCAGTTAAATAACCATTTTGCTAGCATAAA
>CM065694.1:37320857-37385857 GCA_017654935.2 Phymorhynchus buccinoides
GCGTGTGTGTGTGTGTGTGCGTGTCCGCGTGAGCAAAGATAAGCGTGCATGCGTGTATACACAATAATCCACCACTGTGTACGCGTCAATCTCAATGTGTTACAACAAACTTGGTATAAATAAACCAAGTCTCCCTTTTTTCCACAACGTGACACTGTAATTTGAGCTGACCCCAGAAACCGTTCCGCATCAAAGGTTTCCATTAGTACCTTAGCTCTCTAAGCCAAGACTTTTTACTTACCTGTACAAGAAGAAAAACACAAAGCTGTACACGGCAGACTCCACCCGGCTTGGCCATGTCGAATCACGTCGGCACTCGTGTCGGGTGTGTCAGTCCAAATGACGAGCTTTCTGACAAGCAACTTCAAAACGCAAACCCGGTAGTCAAATTGTAAGCAGGGTGACCAAAGAAGAGAAGCACAGTGCTGGGTGGCAGTGATATTGCCTGTCACACGCAGGGGGGCAAGGCAACACCAAAGAGGAATAGAAATGCTAGATAACTCAAGAAGGGTGGGCGCAAAACTGAAAAGATAGTAGGCCTATTTCCCTTCCTTGTTATAAAATGTAAAGTCAGTACGCTTCTTTTTTTTTAATCAGTTACAGGTGTGGCGATTCATTTCACACATAGTGTCTCTCTGAACGTTATGAAACATCAACTTCTTACGGCAAAGTGTTCTGTCACTGCCAGGTAAAATAAAACCACTGTTACGCAATAGACAGATAGCAGAACCTGAAGAGTTTCCATAGTTTTGTTTGTATTCCTGCATCGACACCACTGCCGTTATCAACTGTATTTGTCACACAGCCGATGACATAAAATTGTCAGTGACAGCTGATAACTAAACCACTATAACACAGAGACCAGTGATAAAGTTTAGACAGTAGCCTACCCCAGTAGGCTGTCACTTTGGCACTCCTATCAAAACACCTTTAGTAAAGGCTTTACTAGTTTACTCACTTTACTGTCACTTGTCAGGCGTGCGCACACATCATGATCAAAGTAATCACTCAAGTACCTGCCATTTCTCGAGAAGAATACTTGAATCGGGTGTTATTTTTAGCACATGTTAACTGCTATTCTAGTACTAGTAGCGCAGTAGCACTTCCTGGTCGGTCGTAGCCTACCTGGGGTGTTTTCCAACCAAACTGATCCAGTTACGTTCGCTTGACCATGTGCAGGCTGTCGTCTGCTTCAGGTATTGTCTTAGTTATTGCCCTTGTTTTAGTCACCTCGTAAAATGTTGTGCACTATTTTCAAGGACTTAAGTTTAAAACAATGCGTTACGGGATGCAAAAGAAACCCGCGCAATAGTACCTTATATTTCTTTATTCCGCAAGAAAGAAATGGTTGAAAAAAGACAGCTTTTCCTCGCAAGGAATATTTATCGAAAAAAATTAAACGCCTTTTTTGGTGTTGGCTTGTGGTTAAATATTTTGGTTACAAAGTCCAATCTTTGGACTATTTTTCTTAGCGGTCTATTTTCTCGCCTGTACATTGATTGCATGATTGGTCGTGCCGCATGTCAAATCAGAGACAATAGAACCCAGTTCAAAGACCCGTCAAATGAATTCTGATGCAAACAAACAAGAAAAATTCACCGAAACAACACAGACTTACAGCAAGGAAGACGTGTGACAACGTAAATGGTAGGCTACACAGAGATTGTTCAATTGTAGGAGACGGGGCAGATCCTTTCTTGAAACAGTTGCTTTCAAATTATTTTTAGAAGACACAACTTAGAAAGCAAAAGTACAAAGAAAAACATGATACACATTTGTGGAATCGAACTAGAGTCAGTCACTCACATACAGTCTTCTCGTGCAGTGGGCCTATCGGTTACCGGAGAAAACGGCCCATGACGAAACGGCCCCTGCGAAAACGGCCCTACTCGGAAAACCAAAACGGCCCTACTGTCAATAACGAAAACGGTCCTACTCAAAATGCGAAAACGGTCCTACTCAAAATACGAAAACGGCCTTGCTCGGAAAAGCAACAGAATTGCTTCACATTTCCCCCACTACAGTTTCAAACTCAGCCACTGAGTTAAGAAAAAGCGTGGCTAAGTTGTATGTTTAGTGCAAACTATGTTTTCCCAACAACAGTTTCAAACTCAGCCACCGAGTTAAGAAAGGGTGGCTAAACTGTATGCAATTAAATAGTTTACAAATTTTAATGTTTATGTAACATTATTAAGTGTGATTTTCGTTCTTAAACTTGTTTTTATTTTCATAATATGTAGTTACAATACATACAAAGCAAAACAAACACACACACACACACACACACACACACACACACACACACACACACACACACACACACACACACACACACACACACACACACACACACACACACACACACACACACACACACACACACACACACACACACACACACACACACACACACACACACTCCAGCCTTTAAATCATCCGGACACAGCAACACAAGCATGTTAACGTTTATGTAACATTTTAAGTGTGATTTTCGTTTTTAAACTTGTTTGTATTTTCATAATATGTAGTTACAATACATGCAAAACAAACTCTCACGCCGTTTTGGTAAGAGAAGGGCTGTTTTCGTCCCGAGTACTGGGGTTGTTTTCGTAACTAGTAGGGCCGTTTTCACCTCGAGTACCGGGGCCGTTTTCGTAACTAGTAGGGACGTTTTCGTCAGGGGCCATTTTCTCCGGTCACGGGCCTACCAATAGAAATGCATATCAAACTCCGCCATGCAATCGATGAATGTTATAGAAGAAATTAGAAAATCAAAAATAAAATGTATATTGTTGGTGAAAATAAGGTTTCTTTGGCATAAGAAATTTCAAAGCTTTTGTTGTAGTAGCTTAGGTGTTTTCTTTTTGTTTGCTTTCTCTCCCCCCCCCCCACCCCCCCCCCCCCTCGTTTTTTGTGTTTTTGGTCTCGATGATACTTTGCATATCTAGCTTTTGACATATTATGAATATAATCATGGAATAGATTTTTTTTTTTTAAGATTTCAAATGGAAATTGCTTTAAAAGGTTGCTTAAACAGTCAGCCTAAGAAGCACGTACGCACGCGCGCACGCAAACACACACCGCGCGTAGACACTCGCAAATTTCTCCATTTCTTTTAGTCTTTCTCCTCTCTCCTCTGTGTAGGCCAACCTGTCTCCTAATCTGTGTTGTGTAAGTTTGCGTGGGCTCGTGTGCGTGCGGGCGCGTATGTGTGTGTGTGTGATGAATCTGTATGTGTTTTAGGAGCAATAGGGAGAGAAAAGGAAAGAGTGAATGAATATACGTGTTAACATAATGGGTCCACAAACAAAATGTCCAATTGCATAATTATTGTGAACTTTATAAACAAGTATTCTGTTTGTCAAAATAATTAGGAAACAACAGACAAAAATTATCCGGGTTCCAAATTCCCTTGACGTTTACCCGCCTCTCTCTCTCTCTCTCTCTCTCTCTCTCTCTCTCTCTCTCTCTCTCTCTCTCTCTCTCTCTCACACTCACACACACACATATATATAATTATATATGATATATATCTCACTCTCACACTCACACATACACACACACACAATGTGTCTCTCACACTCACGCACGCACACTTTTTAACTCGCGCACGTACAAATGTGTGTGTGTGTGTGTGTGTTTTTATGCATGTGTATGTGTGTGTGTATGCGTGCGCGCGCGCGTGTGCGTGTGAATGCATGCGTGCGCGCGTGCGTTTGTGTGTGTATGTGTGTTGGGGGGGGGGGAGGGGGGAGTATGTGTGTGAGTGTGCGCCCGCGCCCGTATGTATGTGTGTTTTTGTATGTGAGTGTGCGCGTACATGTACGTGTGTGATATTCAGACAAATGCAAATGCCAACATACAAACACTGGCACACACTCATGATTTAATAACACACGAGATATTTTTCATTTTATTAATAGCAAAAGCACAAGTGAACACATATTTAATTTGTCTGATTATGAAATTGGTAACTTTGAATATTGTTAGCTTTTACAAACAAAATGTGTTTCTTTAATAAAAGAAAAAGAAATAAAGCAGAACATGCCTACACTGATTTACTCTAAATACGTGTAGTTATTAAAAGCAAATTTGAGTTGATCAATGATTTTCATATCAATCTAGTTGTGAAGCAGTGAACATTTTATACATGTGGTATATAGCAGGAAATTGTTCACTTGAGTTTGCATACAGTGAATACATGTATGTGTGTGTGTGTGTGTGTGTGTGTGTGTGTGTGTGTGTGTGTGTGTGTGTGTGTGTGTGTGTCAACATGGGGGGAAATGCGGCGAGGTTCTAGTTCATATCAAAATTGTTCACTTACAAACATACACAGTGACAATTCTTTATTTCAGTGAAGACTTTCTAAAACTGTTTTCAAACTTACAAGTTATAAAATGCCTACAATGCAAGTACACGTACAAGCCAAAAGCTGCTTAAAGTTTGAAACTGGTCGGTAATTCTTTAGGTCATCAGGATCAAGGGAGGGCTTCTTAAGCAACGGCTTTACCAAAGAAGGTTTGTACTTGTCAGGAAAAGTCCCAGAAGTAAGGGAGTTGTTCATTATGTCAGTAATGTAAGGCAGAGGAACGTCAAGGGAGTCCAGATATAAGTCAGCAGGAAAAGGGTCGAATTCACAGGTTTTCAATGGAGAAGAGAGGATGGTGCGTTTTACTAGGTCTTGAGTCACTGGGGTGAAACAAGTGAGGGGCTGACCGTGAAAAGGGGGTTCAGTAGATGAATTAGAGAAGGTGGAATCAAGGTTGTTTCTAATGGTGTTGATTTTATCTTTGTAGAATTGCAAAAAGTGATTTGGGAGTTCAGCTAGTGGAAAGACAGAAGGAAGAGGAGATATCTTTGCCCTACCGAGTAATTGATTACACACTTGAAATAACCGTCCACATGAAAAGCTTTCTTTACAATAGAAAGTGGTTTTCGCAAAATGCATTATATCTGTCACAGCTTTTTAGGCACGGTTTAACACATGCTTGTGGCCAGCCACTTTAGTGCATGCATATCCTTTTACTTGTACTTTGCCAAATGCATATTAATCTTCTAATTACATTAAAATGAACCTCATTGTGACGTAAGTGTCCCGCGCGACCCCTCTTTCTCTATCTACCCCCCCCCCCCCCCCCCCCCTCTCCTTTTCATTTCTCGGTCTGGCCGCCACATTAATTACCATCCTCCATCAAAAGAACGCCGATTAAGGCATTTGTCTCTTTGAACCCCGATTTACCTCCCCTGTCAGCATGTACCACCTACAGAGGTTATCTCCCTTTAACCCCCCCCCCCCCCTTTATCTCCGTTACCCATCACGAGATAGTGATATCAACAGTCGGCTCCCTTTGAAGACAACTATTCCTTCCCTATCACGAGCAAGATAGGAATGTCGGCGCGTGATTGTTCGGTACTAGTATGCATAAAATTATAGCATCATCTTGTGATGTGTCGACTGCTATAAACCAATGACAGGCTTTCATTGTTTGAAAGTGAAGGCTATAATTGGAGTAGTGAGAAAAAGTTTTCACACAAGACGCTGAAACCTAGCTAGAGCAACATTAAGCCCAACTAGTGAGTATTATTGATGGCAGGTGATTGAGACTTGTTTGTTTGATCCTATTTTTGATCTAGATCCTATGTTCAATGATGAATAATGAGTAGATAGATATGTTATTGAAAAGAAGTGGTAAACATTCTATTCTATTTATGTGCACTGATTATTTGTGTGTGTGTGTGTGTTTTTGACTTGAACACTTTTGGTACCAGAACCGGAGTTTATGCCTACTAACCCTTTTGTCTATTTTTAGTAGGAAACCTATGGGTCGCAATCTTGCACTTTATGATACCATTCCTTTCCAGGTGTTGGATGGAGAGTGATGTTCGCTTGATCACCTTTTATGTTTTACTGATCTCAGTTTGTTAACTGAAATTCAGTTTATTTATTAACTAGTGCTATTGTACAAGGGAAGCCTTCTAGCCGGTTGGGATTCACTAATTCCCTGCCGACTGAAGCCCCTTGTCTCTAAGCCATAGAGACCTACATCCACCTTCTCCTGTGATTATCAGCAGGGCATCGTGGGCCGGACGATTATCCCGGACTCACAAGCACCAAGACGGGAACGCCGCCAAGACGACCCGCACCCAGAATCCGCGAGGAGACCACGCCTGAACCGTGCCATCCCGCGAAGCCGTAACCGGAACGACTGGGAGCTACTCTCACCTGACGAACAAGCCCAGCCAACCCAGCACTCGCCGATCACAACGGAGGAACTTGACAACAGCTAAGTCCAGCAGACCGCGCCAATCACTTGAACTTTCCTCCGGACAATGAAAATGATTAGTGACCCTTCTCACTTGGGGCTAACCTTCTAGAAAGACAAAAGTCTTGTAAATCCTTTCGGATTCCATTGTTTTTTTCATTCATATTTTGTTTTGGCGCCATTGAGCTGCTTTATTATTATTGTTGCATAATCTTATGCAGATTTTGGGAGTAAATAAAATACAAGTGTCAAATAATCCTGAACCCTTTGGTCAGACTGATGAGAGTGGGAGTCTTGTAATTTCATGTAAAACCCTACTTCTCTCTGTCTGCCATTTAGAGCAATTCAACCACTTGTATTTCTTACAACCATACGAGCCAGAACCCGGGCACAAATATAAATTTATTAGATGAAAAGGGGCCGGGAAAGTTGCTCATCTCCCATACCCTAGAGAAGTGGGTTAAAGGCAAATTTTCTACTTGAAAATTTAACACACTAAAAGTCTTCCCTAGAGGCTTAGCCTTTTAACCCATTACCTCGTCACATCTAATTGGGGGCTCGCGTCCGGGATATTTTTTTTCATAAAGTCTAACAAATTTCAATTCAAACTGTAGTTCCTTTTCAAAACTTATCTTGTGTCCACTGGGAAAGTTATTGTGATTTGGCTCACTGTGTTTTGATTTGATTTGTTTGAATGCTATTTATGACTTTATTTTGATGTGCATGCTATTTCTGTTTATGTTGAAATAGTTAAGTGTTGTTTGATACATTCAACTCAGCAACTTTGTTTTGATTTTGAATAGTTGTATTTACAACCATGGCTGAGATTGTTAAACTTAGGAGGGAACTTAAAGAATGGGGAGAGTCTCTAGGATTGTCAGGCCAAGAGTTAGCAAATTTTGTCATATCTGAATATGACAAAGATAAAGCTCGCGAGGCTCAACAGGCTGACAAAGCTCGGGAGGCTCAAGAGGCTGACAAAGCTCGGGAGGCTCAAGAGGCTGAGAAAGACAAACAGAGAGCCCATGAGGCTCAAGAGGCTGATAAAGCTCGCGAGGCTCAACAAGCAGATAAAGATCGCGACACTCAGGAGCAAGAGCAAATCCGTACTCATGAGTTAAGGCAGAGGCAACTAGTGCAGGATGCCCAAAATAAAGAACTCGAACTTGAGGCCACTGAGCGAGAAAAGGCGCGAGACCATGAGCTAGCTATGAAGCAGCTTGAAAACTCAGCAGACTCCGAGACTGCTGCCCCTCAAAATTTTCCCCCTCCCATTCATACCTCAGCCATGACCTTCACATTGGAGGCATTCAATGAGGCAACCGAGTCTATCGATGCATTCCTCGATAGGTTTGAAAGACTGGCCCAGGAATTTGAGCTTGCTCCGGAAAAGTACAACCTCAAGCTTGCCCAAAGTCTCAGGGGTGTGGCTTATGAGGTGTACAGCAAACTTCCGTCAAGCCAAATTACCGACTACCCAGCTTTGAAAGAAGCCCTGCTCAACAGATACCAGTTGACAGCGGACGCCTACCGGAAAAAGTTCCGGACAACCAGAAAAGGTAGGGGAGAGTCCTATGCCCAATTTTCAGATAGTCTGGGAAACTATCTGACAAAATGGGTGCCCCTTTCTGCAAAAACTGAGTCCTATGAGGATTTACGGGAACTGATGGTTGGCGAGCAGCTGCGCGAAACCATGTCCCCAGAGTTACGCACCTTTACTGCCGAGCAAGGTGCCACAACTCTGGCCGACCTCATCCAGCTAAGTGACCGGTACACTCTAGCCCATGATGAACCTAGCGCCCCTAAAAGGCCAAAACTACAGCAAGTTGTTGGGTCCACTGGTTCACAGCAGAGCAGGTTTACCCCCAACTCCAACAGTGGGTCAAACAGTTCTACCCATGAACGACACCCACTGGGACAACCCCTATTCTGCTCATACTGCAAGTCGAACACCCACAATCGGGATGACTGCAGGAAACTTGCTTACAAGCGGCAAAATGTTGCAACTATGCAAGTCGTCTCGACTTCGCAGAACTGCACCAACCCCTCCCCAATCCAGTGTCCAGGCACACCGTCAGTCGTTGGACAGGCGACTGTCAACAACATCCCTGTTCAGTGTCTCTATGACACTGGACTGTCATGCGACGCCATTGTCTGCGGATCCCTAGTCCCCGCGTCAGCATACACAGGAGACTTCATCTCTCTGCAAGGCCCTGATGCTGCACTCCCCCCATCCACTTTGCCCGTCGCCATAATCAATGTCGACACCAGATATGTTAAGGGACCCATCAAGGCAGTGCTCATGGACAGTCCTGTCTATGACCTCATACTAGGATCACAGTATGTGTTTTTAGGGCACCCCTCTCAACCTGCCATAGTTTCAGCAGCATTCCCTTCTCCCCAATCCACAAACCAACTCCCACCCTCCTTCCCAAAGAGCAAAACTCCCTCAGCAGGGAAGAAACCTCTCAACGCGGCGAACCAAATTGCCGCGCGAGCCAATCCAGATTGTCCCAAGTCCCCAAGTCCGCCACAACTTGGAAAATCCTTCCCAAGGAATGTCCGCCTAACGACCAAAGACCACTCGCCACCGGTACCTCAGGTGAAAGGCAGCACTGGACCCGCAAACACCCACCGAAGCTACTATCGGGACAGGCCGCCGCACATACAGCCCTCACCTACCGCTCCTTTTCAGCGAATGGCAGTCGACTTGGTTGGGCCTCTACCTCAACGGAAGAAGAAATTCCGGTACATAGTCACCATGGTCGACATATGTACCATGCAGTGCGATGCCGCCCCAATCTCCTCACTTGATGCTAGCCAGGTAGCCGCGGCACTCAAAGCCATTTTCGCCTGAATCGGCCTACCAAACCACATCATCAGCAATGATGAGTCCAGGCTAAAGGGGAAACTCAGGCAAGAGGTGTTTGCTATCCTGCAATCAACCTTGGGACAACTCAACACAGGATTGCCGCAACAACCTCAGTCGGAATCCATTCCACTGATTTCCAACCCACCTGCTCCTTTGAACTCTGTGTTGCGACCAGACGTTCCACCATTCCAGCCGACCCAGTCCCCCTACTAATTTGTCCCTGTCGCCCAAGTCGAAAGTGGAGTCGGCGTTCCACAGGAAGATTCCGGTACCAGAATCTTTTCTTCGGGGGGCCTCTGTGACGTAAGTGTCCCGCGCGACCCCTCTTTCTTATCTACACCCCCCCCCCCCCCCTCTCCTTTTCATTTCTCTGTCCGGCCGCCACTTTAATTGCCATCCTCCATCAAAAGAACGCCGATTAAGGCATTTGTCTCTTTGAACCCCGATTTACCTCCCCTGTCAGCATGTACCACCTACAGAGGTTATCTCCCTTTAACCCCCCCCCCCCCCTTTATCTCCGTTACCCATCACGAGATAGTGATATCAACAGTCGACTCCCTTTGAAGACAACTATTCCTTCCCTATCATGAGCAAGATAGGAATGTCGGCGCGTGATTGTTCGGTACTAGTATGCATAAAATTATAGCATCATCTTGTGATGTGTCGACTGCTATAAACCAATGACAGGCTTTCATTGTTTGAAAGTGAAGGCTATAATTGGAGTAGTGAGAAAAAGTTTTCACACAAGACGCTGAAACCTAGCTAGAGCAACATTAAGCCCAACTAGTGAGTATTATTGATGGCAGGTGATTGAGACTTGTTTGTTTGATCCTATTTTTGATCTAGATCCTATGTTCAATGATGAATAATGAGTAGATAGATATGTTATTGAAAAGAAGTGGTAAACATTCTATTCTATTTATGTGCACTGATTATTTGTGTGTGTGTGTGTTTTTGACTTGAACACTTTTGGTACCAGAACCGGAGTTTATGCCTACTAACCCTTTTGTCTATTTTTAGTAGGAAACCTATGGGTCGCAATCTTGCACTTTATGATACCATTCCTTTCCAGGTGTTGGATGGAGAGTGATGTTGGCTTGATCACCTTTTATGTTTTACTGATCTCAGTTTGTTAACTGAAACTCAGTTTATTTATTAACTAGTGCTATTGTACAAGGGAAGCCTTCTAGCCGGTTGGGATTCACTAATTCCCTGCCGACTGAAGCCCCTTGTCTCTAAGCCATAGAGACCTACATCCACCTTCTCCTGTGATTATCAGCAGGGCATCGTGGGCCGGACGATTATCCCGGACTCACAAGCACCAAGACGGGAACGCCGCCAAGACGACCCGCACCCAGAATCCGCGAGGAGACCACGCCTGAACCGTGCCATCCCGCGAAGCCGTAACCGGAACGACTGGGAGCTACTCTCACCTGACGAGCAAGCCCAGCCAACCCAGCACTCACCGATCACAACGGAGGAACTTGACAACAGCTAAGTCCAGTGGACCGCGCCAATCACTTGAACTTTCCTCCGGACAATGAAAATGATTAGTGACCCTTCTCGCTTGGGGCTAACCTTCTAGAAAGACAAAAGTCTTGTAAATCCTTTCGGATTCCATTGTTTCCTTCATTCATATTTTGTTTTGGCGCCATTGAGCTGCTTTATTATTATTGTTGCATAATCTTATGCAGATTTTGGGAGTAAATAAAATACAAGTGTCAAATAATCCTGAACCCTTTGGTCAGACTGATGAGAGTGGGAGTCTTGTAATTTCATGTAAAACCCTACTTCTCTCTGTCTGCCATTTAGAGCAATTCAACCACTTGTATTTCTTACAACCATACGAGCCAGAACCCGGGCACAAATATAAATTTATTAGATGAAAAGGGGCCGGGAAAGTTGCTCATCTCCCATACCCTAGAGAAGTGGGTTAAAGGCAAATTTTCTACTTGAAAATTTAACACACTAAAAGTCTTCCCTAGAGGCTTAGCCTTTTAACCCATTACCTCGTCACACTCATATCGGAAATCATCAACACCTATTCAAAAGTTAATGTCCTGATAAATTTAAAAAAAATCAGAATACAAATAAATATTTTAAAATGTACAATAGTCACAACTAGTTAAATTGAAATGTTCTGGGTTTCTAATCTAAGCCCATCAAATACAATAACTGACAATACAAATTTTTATATCAGAAGTAACTTTGTTAAATCACTAATCAGTTTGCCTGTGACAAAGCATATCTTTATTCTTTAAAAAAATGAAATTGTAAACTATACACAAGTTTTAACAGCAGTTTTGTCATTGTCAATAAGAAAGTCCACACAAAAGAACTTCATATATGTGTCACGGGTGAGTTTCAATTGGAAACATAGGTGGGGCAAACTCCAATTGGAAGTTGTCCTGTAACAATATTAAATTCCCCCAGAGACGGGAGAAGTTACAATCGTGGGTGAATTTCAAATTCTTTTGGGGACATCTCAAATTCAGCAAAAACAAAACTATAGTTATTTTGACAAAGTCCAGCTACAATTCACTCTTCATAGACTTTGAGGTGTGTGTGTGTGTGTGTTCACTTTTAATAGACTTTTAGGTGTGTGTGTGTGTGTGTGTGTGTGTGTGTGTGTGTGTGTGTGTGTGTGTGTGTGTGTGTGTGTGTGTGTGTGTGTGTGTGTGTGTGTGTGTGTGTGTGTGTGTGTGTGTGTGTGTGTGTGTGTGTGCTTGTGGCCAGCCACTTTAGTGCATGCATATCCTTTTACTTGTACTTTGCCAAATGCATATTAATCTTCTAATTACATTGAAATGAACCTTATATCGGAAATCATCAACACCTATTCTAAAGTTAATGTCCTGATAAATTAAACAAATCAGAATACAAATAAATATTTTAAAATGTACAATTGTCACAACTAGTTAAATTGAAATGTTCTGGGTTTCTAATCTAAGCCCATCAAATAAAATAACTGACAATAAAAAAAATTATATCAGAAGTAACTTTGTTAAATCACTAATCAGTTTGTATAGACTGTGACAAAGCATATCTTTATTCTTTGAAAAAAACTAAATTGTAAACTATACACAAGTTTTAACAGCAGTTTTGTCATTGTCAATAAGAAAGGGACAGACACAAAAGAACTTTATATATGTGTCACGGGTGAGTTTCAATTGGAAACATAGGTAGGGAAAACTCCAATTGGAAGTTGTCCTGTAACAATATTAAATTCCCCCAGAGACGGGAGAAGTTACAATCGTGGGTGAATTTCAAATTCTTTTGGGGACATCTCAAATTCAGCAAAAACAAAACTATAGTTATTTTGACAAAGTCCAGCTACAATTCACTCTTCATAGACTTTTAGGTGTGTGTGTGTGTGTGTGTTCACTTTTAATATATTTTTAGGTGTGTGTGTGTGTGTGTGTGTGTGTGTCTGTATGTGTGTAATAAATACAAATTGGGAGGTGCAAGAGGGAGATGGGCCTACTCTGGTGGGGATGATTATGGATGTGGAGGTATGTAAGCGGTTGTTTTTAATATGAATAAATTTAGGGCAATTGTAAAGCGCTTGGAGCTTAAAGGTGAAGCGCTATATAAATTTTCTTAAATAATAATAATAATAATATTCAGAAACAAATAATTACGTATATATCAATAATACTACCAAGATAAATCAGTACGGCTATCACTACGTATCGATAACACTACCAAGATAAATCAGTACGGCTATCACTACGTATCAATGACACTACTGGGTTAAATCACTACGGCAACTAAGGGTTAGGGTTAAAATAGGGTTAAACTTAGGTCAGGAATAGGGTTAGGTTACGAAAAGGGTTAGGAATAGGGTTAGGGTTAGTCTATCGGAATTCAAACTGACAGATTGGCACAGTCATCATCAATTGTACTCTATGGGTAGTAGTGGTAACAACGGGTAGTTATTTCGATACATAGCGATAGCGCTGCGTGCGTGTGTGTGTGTGTGTGTGTGTGATTTCGTGTGCTTTTTCTTCTGCCAATATGTTTTTGCTGTCCCATCTTCCGGGCCGTACAGTGGCGTTCATTCCAAGTCCCAACTTGCAACCACACCCTGGTTTGTTAGGTCGCAGAGTCCGAAACCAGCAGTCCAAGGGGAGCGAATCTATGTTAGGCCGTCAGGAGGCAATCAACCGAAGACAGACTGCACTGTTACTGAGTCATTTCGGTGGGGCCCGTTCTGAGTTGATATACGCAGGACACCACCTACTAATCCCCCTACTGACGACAATACTAATATTGTCTTAGTCACAGAGCCAGCGCGAATGGGGTCCTCCTTCGAGGACACCACCATGGCCGTCCACTGACAGCCGCCCAAAACATACTGATCCCCATGCAGGGTTCCCAGGTTTGGGGCTCGAGTAAAAAAAAAGGACCTTTAAAGGACTTATAAGGACTTCATCTCAATTCCAAAGGATCTTTGATAGCATGATTGTATGGAATATACCTAAGCTTTTTTAAAGCAGAAAACTCGCACAACAGAGCTGTTTACCGTCTGATTTAGTAGTCAGTTATCTCAAGCTTTTCTGTCATTCATTTTTAGCAGCATATATCAGTAATCATCTTCATTAATGATCAGGTTCAGTACAGATTCATTAGTCACCTCTTCAATGATTTCCAATTTTGAAGCCATGTATTTGAATCTTTGAAATTATACTTTACTAATTAAAATATAGGAGAGAAAAGAAAACAGAGAGTAGAGGGAGAGAGAGTTAGTTCACAAGTTGCTACAGAGGTGGGGAGACACGGGTGGGGATGGGGGCAGGGGCAGATGGTCCCAAACAAACTGGCCTTTGATCAATGAAAGCAGAGGGATGTGGTAATAATAAAGTAGTCACTGCACCACCCACTCACCATGACCCTATAATAACCCTTTCTTTTCCTCAACTTTTCCCTCCGAAGTCGGAGTGTGGCTGCCCACGTGGCGGTGTAATCAAAAACGGTCACACGCGTAATGTTCTCATCCCTAGCTGGTGGAGTTGTACTGTAGTGTTCAAGTGCTCCGGCTGTTGGGATGATCCCTGGAGTTTTTAAGCCAGGGTAAGACAACAAACAAACTCCACTTTTTTAGTCAAGTTTCCCTCCTCTCTCATCCAGTCTCCATGCTGCTGTATTAACCACTTTTAGAGGAATAGGAATGGGGAGTGGCAGGGGGTGGAAGAGGGTGAAGGTGAAAACATCACTGTTAATAGAAGTCATGTCTTCAGTGGGAGAGTTCAACCAGAGGTCAGTGACCACCTGCCAGCCTGGCTCTTTTTTTTCCCCACTGGAATGTTCCATGACCACCTGCCAGCCTGGCTCTTTTTTTGTTGCCCACTGGAATGTTCCATGTCCACCTGCCAGCCTGGCTCTTTTTTTGTTGCCCATTGGAATGTTCCATGACCACCTGCCAGCCTGGCTCTTTTTTTGTTGCCCACTGGAATGTTCCATGTCCACCTGCCAGCCTGGCTCTTTTTTTGTTGCCCATTGGAATGTTCCATGACCACCTGCCAGCCTGGCTTTTTTTTTTTGCCCACTGGAATGTTCCATGACCACCTGCCAGCCTGGCTCTTTTTTTTGCCCACTGGAATTTTCCATCTTGAAAGATCGTTTGCTACACTTCATGACATCAGTAGCTTTGCACTCCTGGGTTTTGTTTTTTTGTTTGTCAGAAATGATTTCATTACCATTCCCAGTTTCGTTCTCAAACCTGTTCCTAATAGTACAACAGGACTTAACAGCACCCTTCAAAAATTACAAGGACCTCATGATGAATAAAAAGGACCTACTTGCTGAATCAAAGCACTTAAAAGGCCTTTTGACAAAAAATCAATTCACAAGGACTTAAAAGGACTTTAAAGGCCCCTATGAACCCTGCCATGACTGACCCAAACGCACCAAGGGCATAGAATAGAATTCTATTTCATTCCTGTGAATGAAAAAATAAAATAAATAAATAAAAATGAGAGAAAGATTAAAACAATATTTTTTTTTTAAAAAACATAAATAAAGACAATTGTAATGGACATAAATTTCACTTTATTACGAAGCAATGAGTAGGATCGCTAAGTTGGGGGAATTTCAAATTCTTACAGGACAAATTGCAATTTCCCCTGGGTGAATTTGAAATCACCTCAAGGGAAACTGCCATTGCAGTTTCAATGGGGAAACTCCAATTGGACTTTCCCCCGGGGGAATTTGAAATTGCCCCAGATTGGAGTTTCACCCGTAACGCATGCACAACAACTTGCTTATACAAGTTCAAGTTCTTATCACAAGACTCCCTCTCACAAGCTTTTATGTTGAGGAATAAAAACTGCACATAGAAAAATACAATCCCTTTTAATACAATTTGCAAATGGAAGATTCTCAAATGCAGGCCACTCGATGTATTGCAAAGCCAAAGCTGAAACGGACGTATTGATTTTGTTATTAGACTTATATCCTGTAAAATGCAAACTCTCCAAGCATTCAATACAGCTGAAACGGACGTATTGATTTTGTTGTCAGATAAAATGCAAACTCTCCAAGCATTCAATACAGCTGAAATGGACGTATTGATTTTGTTGTCAGACTTAAATCCTGTAAAATGCAAACTCTCCAAGCATTCAATACAGCTGAAACGGACGTATTGATTTTGTTGTCAGACTTAAATCCTGTAAAATGCAAACTCTCCAAGCATTCAATACAGCTGAAACGGACGTATTGATTTTGTTGTCAGACTTATATCCTGTAAAATGCAAACTCTCCAAGCATTCAATACAGCTGAAACGGACGTATTGATTTTGTTGTCAGACTTATATCCTGTAAAATGCAAACTCTCCAAGCATTCAATACAGCTGAAACGGACGTATTGATTTTGTTGTCAGACTTATATCCTGTAAAATGCAAACTCTCCAAGCATTCAATACAGCTGAAACGGACGTATTGATTTTGTTGTCAGACTTATATCCTGTAAAATGCAAACTCTCCAAGCATTCAATACAGCTGAAACGGACGTATTGATTTTGTTGTCAGACTTAAATCCTGTAAAATGCAAACTCTCCAAGCATTCAATTCAGCTGAAACGGACGTATTGATTTTGTTGTCAGACTTAAATCCTGTAAAATGCAAACTCTCCAAGCATTCAATACAGCTGAAACGGACGTATTGATTTTGTTGAGCGTCAACAAATTATTTTTTGTTTCAGTCCTGTCCAAACAACACCGAAAATGAAAAACCAGTCCTTTTAAGGAAAAGGCAATATAAACACACACAAAATGGGGAATGAAATCAGTATGTTCTAGAATATTTTTCTGCAAACATTTTTTTTAAATACCAAAACAATCAACAGAATTATGAGCTCAGGGTAAGTGGAACAAGAAGTTCCAGCCTAAAAAATGGAAAACAAATCTACACACTTTTTTTTTCCAGGGATTTATGTTTCAGCAAACTCTGGACCAGCCACCAAACAATTATCAAGTCATCTGCCAGAGAGACCAAAGAAATAATAGCAACAAAATAACAATAACAAATATATACACTTTGTTTTACTAGGGCATTTAATGTCTTTAACATTTTTAATAACCAAGATAATTAATTACAATAAACACTATTATGCATTCAATTCTACCTAGCTCTGTCATTGACCTTTCAAAAAAGTATTAATTACATACAGATTTAAAACTTATTGTTAATATATCTAGTGCAAAAATTATCCTTGTGATTAAATGAAAATCATCATTAAGTTCCAAAGTGTTACCCTTATCAAACTCACAAATCACAATCATCTTTTATCAAACTGTAAAGTATTTCAAGAGCCACCTGCTTCATAAATGACCTAAAGGCACACCGTTGCTAAACACATGCACCACACTCTTTCATCATCACAGTCCTTGAGAACTCCTTTGCATGGAAACAATCGCAGGAGAGAAAAAAAGAAAGAAAATGCTGTTCTTTTGATACACATATTGGAACAAGTTGGAATACATGGGAGTCTTTTTGGCGAGGGTGTGTGGAGGCAACAAGCAGCATCACAGAGCGGTGGTTGGATCAGCCCCGCCAAACGACGTGTTTTGATAGATGTTCTCTTCCATTTCTGAAACACACACGCACACACACACATTACTAACCCTCCTGATTATAAGGCGCAGCCCCAAAGTTTGCACATTATTCAGATTTATTAATAGTAATTTCTTTCTACATTGTTAGTCATATTATTATGCAAAGAAGTCTCAATCTGGGGGGGAAATATTGCCTTGTAGTCTGTAAAATTACCTCGGCTGATGTAACCATAGAAAAGAAAAGAGATGGGAGAAGGAGATATGGTATAGAAAAAGAGAGAAGGGGGGGACAAATAGACAGACACCCACAAAGAGACGCCAACAGACAAAGGGATGGAATGACGGTACAGTCTGTGCAGAGGAGGTGAAAACCTACCTTAAAAATGTGTTTGTTTTAGAAACTGATGGCTGAAAAACTACAAGATGTAATGAACTTTTCAAGCTCCTATCACAAGCAAGAGTGTGTGTTACTATCATCAAAAGCTTAATTCTGGGCCTGAACTGGGTTCCCGAAAAGCTACCTAGCAAGATAGTGGATAATGCCACCATTGTTTTTTTATCATACACGATAATAGCATGTTCTATACAATCATGAGACTTACAGAAGCCTTGGTTGGCGTAGGTATTCTCATCCAGCTCATTGTAGATGCTGCCTTCATCCGCTGACATGGATTTTATCTTCTGCTCCACTAACAGCTTCAACGTGTCATGGATAAACACATACTGACTCTGAAAGTGTAAGAACAAAGTAATTAAGTGGGGGGGGGGGAAAAGAAAATTTAAAAAATTATAAAAAAGAACAGAAAAACAAAACAAAACAGGATTTTGTTACAATGCATGTCTCAGAAACAATAATCATATGAGAAATGTTGAGACCATACAACATGTAAGTCATGTTTGAGCTAGCCAGTAACACGAAGAGTGAAATTTCACTTTTTAAAAAATACTGTAGTTTTTCAGCTAACTCTGACCAAACAATCATACTCACACAGTTACAGTTAATGCTATTGTGCTAGGTTTCTTACTTCACTATACATAGATTAAAAAAAAATTAAAAAAGGGATCCCCCAAGCCTGCCTATATGACCATCACCTATACAGCACACAACAGTGGTGGAGAGAATGTGCACAAATCAACATTTATTCAAGAATGGTATATCCTTCTTAGTCTTGAATTATGTTACACTTAAACAACACACAACACAGAACTGGCATACATCAATAGAAGTTGGGTTAACAAAGATATGAATAGTGAGGCAAAGAGAGAGGATAATAATCTCTCTTAAAGGAAACAATCAATGGCTTCAGGGAAAAGGGCAGGCTTAAGAAACAACTTAAGCAATGAAGAGTAGCATCCTTTCTCTTTTTTTTTGGGGGGGGGGGGGGACCAAACGATTGGTCAAAGATTAAGCTCAATGTTCAACAATGGTTTAGGTCACCTTCTAAATCAATCATGTAAAATTACAGGTGGCCATAACGTTCCTTTTAAATCTTATGCAGAGCATTAAGTACCAATACAAGCAAGCTTACTGTCTGGAAAGTGTCTAATCTGAGTCAAGTTGACAAGAAATTCTCAACTAAAAATAAAAAAGTTCAGAACTTTTGTTTGTTTTAACCATGATAGCAGCATGCCCCCAAAACATTTGGGGTGAACACATTCAGACATGTCTACCAAGCAGCAGCATGCTATAAAATGTATGTCCATATCACTTCTTGTAGCTTTTTAAGGGGATTCATATGCTCTATTCAGATGCAAAAACGCCACAGCATGGTTTTTGAAATATCAATAAGCATAGACTGTAAACTCTGTAGCTATTACCTAGCTTTTGTGTCTATATCTGATAAGTCATAATATGCAAGAAAATGCACTGTGGAGTTCACTAGAATGTCGTCTACTTTCGATGAAATCTCGTTCAAGAGAATTATAAGCTATGACGTCATTCAAAGAAGTTTTATTTCAAGCCAGCATATGTGGGCGACATCAAATAAAAAATGATGTTATGGGTGACACAATGGATGGGTGATTCGGCTGATTTCCTGGCTTGTAGATCTGAGATTGTTTGGACATAAATGTGTGAGTATTCAATTTATTTTGAACAATGTGACATGAAAGGTATGTAATAGCAATGTAGTTCGTAGTCTGTGCTTATTGATATTCTAAAACCATGCTGTGGCGTTTTTACATCCAAATAGAGCATCTGATTCCCCTTTTTTTAAATCAAAGAAAAAGAGAAAAATTGCAAAGATTTCCAATAGGTGCACAAGTCCTAGCTTTTGAGTTTTGACAGTGAATGAGATTCTTTTGCAGTTGTCATTGCAAAACACTTCATCAGGGGTCTGTCTTAGGGAGTTGTCATTGCAAAACACTTCATCAGGGGTCTGTCTTAGGGAGTTGTCATTGCAAAACATTTCATCAGGGGTCTATCTTAGGGAGTTGTCATTGCAAAACATTTCATCAGGGGTCTATCTTAGGGAGTTGTCATTGCAAAACATTTCATTAGGGGTCTATCTTAGGGAGTTGTCATTGCAAAACACTTCATCAGGGGTCTATCTTAGGGAGTTGTCATTGCAAAACACTTCATCAGGGGTCTATCTTAGGGAGTTGTCATTGCAAAACAATAGCCTCAGGGGTCTATCTTAGGGAGTTGTCCGTTAGTGAAATGAATCAAATTGTCATGGAAGTTGTTATGCAGGCAGACCTCTGACTGGACCATGTACGGTCGGTAGTGGTGCATGTTGAGCACCAGGTTGTAGATGTCCACTACGTCCTCCAGGGTGTGGTCATGGACAAACTGCTGCAGAAAGTCCAGGGCGATGAACATCCCTGTGCGACCCACCCTGGCACTGCATGCACACACAAAGAGAAAACAAAACCAATGCCTTTTTGTCAGTCGAGAAGCAACGACCCTCTGTGGTTATAATATGGGATGAAAAGCTGTCAACAGAGTTACAGTGGAACCTCCCTATTAAGACCTTCCCCACTAAGACTCCCTCCCACTTAAAGCCCTATCAACCGACCCATAGGATCGGGTAACCATATTCCAACACATCTGACTCGGCGAACGAGGCCTGTTGGTTCACACAATACAGGGAAAAGAGGGGAAAACACACTTCTGTGGCTGTAGCAATTCGAATACTGAGCGTGCGTTGCACCTACCCTCCTTTTATACTGCGGTTGTCGGTTTAAGTCTTAAGACCTTAAGACCTATGCTTCTTCGAGAATTGCCCTTCTTTGGAAGTATTAAAATTATCTTCCTATTACAACTCCCTCCCACTTGATACCTTATTTTGGACGAGTTTTGAGGTCTTAATAAGGAGGTTCCCCTGTACTGTTCGTTGTTAAGTTCTTAGGGAGATGCGAAAGCATGTAATAATAGGCGTGAGGTGGCTTATCGTCAGATCCTATAAGGAAGCCCTGTGGCTCAACAACTGTACTGTGAGAAAGGAAGTACTCTTGTGCAAAGGCAAAGCAAAAAAGGAACAAATTGCCTTCTTGTTAATGAGGGTTATTAGCTAGAAAGAGCTATCATACATCTCGGGTGAAAGCCAGAAGGTACCATTACAAAAGATGTAAAGAAGGCTGATAGTGATACTACCTTGTGGCTTTGATTCTAGAAGAATAATAGTACCTTTTGGGATATAACTCACAATAATTATTCTCTTGGTGTGGTGCATCCTCTTTCACATTCCTCAACAACTACTACAAATCTGTGACAGCGGTATGACTTGGATATCAGTTGTCGCCATTTTCCTTTTTTCAAGAGGGGCCCAGCCGCCATCTTGCGATAAAGATGGCATAGCGTCCAACTGGTTCACTAGTTAGATTTATCCCAAGATGGTGGCTATAACAGCTGATAACCAACCATCAGAAAATGTGTGCCTTGTCCAGTTATTGACTCTACTCTTGATCTGACTCTTAATAATAAACCACAGAATTCCAACCCAGACCAACAGTCATCAGTAGAGGTGATCGAGGCCTGTACCTGCAGTGCACGGTGATGGGGCGGGTGGGGTTCCTCTTGGCGTCCAGACGCACGGTGCTGATGAAGTTCAGCACGTCCTCAGGGTTGAGGTTGGCGGAGAAGTCCACCCAGCCGTGCATGAAGTACTGCACCACCTGCCGCTTCTCCTCCATGCGGTTCTTCTGTGTTTGGACAACAGACAAGTCTGTTTTATTAAGGCCTTGTGTGCATTAGATCCGCAATCCTCAAGTTCCGTACCGAAACCCCATACATTTATGTAGGAAATGTTGTTGTTGTCGTACCTTGGCTTAAAGACTCCAGGGACCATCCTAACAGTCGAAGCACTTGAACACTATGGCACAAATGCACCAGCTAGGGATGATAACATTACGTGTGTGAACGTCTTTGATTACCCCGCCACATGAGCAGCCACACTCCGACTTCGGAGGAAATATAAGAAATACCGTATTTTGCGGACTATAAAGCGATACTTTTTCCCCAGGCTGAGATCCCTGCGCCTTATAATAATTATGACTAGTAAAATAGTAAGAAAGTGTAGTAGCAAAATCAGAATTTTGTGCAAAATTTAGGGGGTGCGCCTTATAGTCCGAAAAATACAGTAAGCTGATGGGATTAAGGATGGGTTTCCGCCTGTAATGGGCACACTCTTTCTTATTTCTTGCAGATTTTTTTTTTGATTTTTTTTTTTTTAAATTTCAGATTGCGTATGGGTTTCTGCGTGGACCTTGCGCGTATATGTACACACAGTGTAAGGGTGTGTGCACATATATGCAGAAACCCATCCACATATCCCATCTGTATGTTTCTTACTTCTAGTAATGTTTTAGCAGATTGCGGATAGAATATGCGGGTGGGTTTCCGCGTATGTGTGCACCACTGTTACTCAAAATAGGTGACATGCATAAAAGAAGGGACATTTTTCATAGGTGAAAAATTTGTTTCAATTTATTGTATACAGAATACCCATTTCACTAAGAAAATTGAGACCTATGTAAATTCAGAATGGTTTTTTTTGCATCATATCAGTCAAATTCAAAAGGGGTGGGTGTTTTGTTTACAAACAGTTTTGAATTTAAATTAAACAAATTAAAAGGGACCCTAATGGGAATGTTATAAAAATTCTTTTCTCTTCAATGGATACAGATTTTCTTCTGGTTAATGTTTATGGTCCGAATAAAGATGATCCATTATTTCACAACAATCTAAAGGATATTATAAAGGGTTTTAAAACTAATAACTGTTGGCGACTGGAACATAGCCATTGATCCTAACATAGACTGCTTTAATTATAGCCGTGTAAATAATCATAAAGCCAGAGAAGCTCTAGAAAATATGACTGAAGAATTGGGGCTATGGAGAGAGAACAATCCAGATTGTAAACGATACACATGGAGAAAATTAAGACCATTGAATCAAAGCAGACTTGATTATTTTCTGTTATCAGACTATTTAATATGTTACACTTTCTTGTTGAAAGTGTTAAAAGCATATGGATTTGGTGATAGTGTATGTCGCTGGGTGGAAAGTTTTTATAACAACATTAAATCTGCTGTCGTTGTAAAAGGTCAAGCTTCAAGATGGTTTAATATCGAAAGAGGGTGCAGACAAGGTGACCCAATCTCTCCATATTTTGTTCATTTTGTCTGTTGAAATACTGGCACTAATGATAAAAGAACACAGGCAAATTAAAGGAGTTTCAATAGGTAACAGAGAACAGAAAATTTCACAATTTGTTGATGACACGCAATTACTAAACATTGGCGATCAAGAGTCATTTGAACGAACTATTCAAATCTTAAATAAATTTTGTGAATTCTCTGGACTGCTTATGAACAATGAAAAAACGCTAGCTGTCTGGCTGGGAAGCCAAAAACGATAAAAAAGAAAATATTGCCCACATTAGAAAATGACATGGAACCCTTCTGAATTTAAAATACTTGGTATTTGGTTCACACAAGACTTAACAGAAAGTGAAACATTGAATTATAATGAACAATTTATAGAAATTAAAATGTTATTTAGAATTTGGTCTCAAAGACTGTTAACCCCTCTAGGTAGAGTAGCGGTTTTAAAATCACTGATACTATCAAAATTAATACATCTCTGGATTCAACTTCCCAACCCACCAACTCAATTTCTGCAAAACCTTCAAAAACTATGCTTTCAATTTGTTTGGAATAGAAAATAAGTAGAAAGACAGCAGTAAAACTAGCTAAATTAGGGGTTGTAAACACTCCTGACATAAAGTCGTATATCACAGCCTTAAAAATCTCATGGATTAAAAAACATTAAACACTACTAATTATAAATGGAAAAGAATAGCGGTTTATGTATACCCTTTTTATTAAAAATCTTCAATGTTGTGGCTCTGCTCTGACTTTGAAAGCTAAGAAAATCAATCCCTTTTGAACACAGGTATTTGATGCTCATAATGTGTTTTCTCGTCACGTAATGCCTGAAAATTCAGCTGAAGTATTTGCTGAACCGTTTTTTTTACAATGAGAATATTAAAGCAGGTAACAATACGATTAGACATGACAAACTGATAGAAAAAGGATTGGGCTACATTAGAAAATATGTAAATGAGTTTTTGTGACATATGAACAATTTGCTAAAGATTTAGATTTTATAATAGATTTAATTGCATTCAATGGTTGGATTTCCTCTATTAAACAATGCATAGTAAAAACAAAAATTGATTTAAAAAATAATGATGGTCGATATATCCTGATGTCACGAGTATGGAAAATTATATTTAGTGTATAAAAAGGTGTAAAATTATATTATGAACATTTGATTTTGGATAAAATTGAACTAAACTGCTGCTCAAAATGGAAGTATAAACAAAATTTTGATATCACCTGGAAAAAGGTATTTCATAAAGTTCAAAAAATTAAAGACAAAATTTAAATGGTTCCAAATAAGGATCATGCATAGAATTATAGCTACAAATGTTGTTTTGAATGCCATGGGTTTAACAAATTCGGTATTGTGTTCCCTATGTAACCAGGAAAGAGACTCAATTGAACATTTTTTGTGGAACTGCAAATACGTGAAAGAGTTTTGGAAATCATTGCAAAATCTAACTAATACAAAATGTGACAATGTTATGAACATCAACATTTCTTGTAATTTGGTTCTGTTTGGAGTAGAAAAATGTGTGAAAACAGATATAATTTTTGACTGTATTCTATTGTTTGCCAAATGGTTTATTTATAAATGTAAAATTAAAAGGCGCATACCTGATTTGGTGGGATTCAGAAAATCGTTAAAAAAAAAAAGATACTTAGTAGAAAAACATAATGCTACTTTACAAAATAAGCTGTCAAAATTATTTTTGGAATCGAATTTACATGAATCCTTATTCCTCCATGATAACACTAAACCTGTACACACATTATCAATAGTTATGATACCTGTACCCATTAATATTCATAACAGTGTGAAAAGTGTCTTTTGATGTTGGATAACATTTTTCCCCATTTGATGTTATACTTTGTTGTTCACGATGTTATGTATGCATGTTTGTATGTATGTTTAAGTGTGTGTTGGTTTCATGTTGTTTTTTATTTTTGTTTTCTTTGGTTTACATGTGCACATAATTATGAAAAACGAATAAAATGTTTATTATAAAAAATTAAAAAAATAAGAATGGACAATGCACAATAGATTTTGGTCCCGATTTAATACTTCTTAGTAGTAAATAGGTTACTTTTTTTCTATTTGACTATTTCAAAATAAAATTTCAAAACTTTTCATTTTGACTTACCACATTTCTTCTATTATCATAGTTTGTAGGCAGAAGAACTAAGAACTACGAGTTTGTAGGGAAAAAAACACACACACACACACAAACTTAAGCCAAATCAACTACAAGCTTGTAGTGAACAGAACTTAGAGTTTGTGCCAAAGGAACTTAGAGCTTGTAGCAAAATAACTTAGATAGTGTAGCCAAAAGAACATAGAGTTTCTAGACAAATGAACTAAGTTTTAAAGGAACACTAAAATCAACTAGTATTTTCAACAATAAACAAAACACATACACACAAAAATACAGTATAAAACAATGCTCATCTTAGGATAACACACAAACAAACAAGTACATTTTCAACAAATTTGATTTTATGAAGCTGTACAATACTACAAAACAAAGAATTTGTACCATTTTGCTTTGAAAACCGTGCAATAAAAGTATGTTATATATTCAAAGAATATTCAAAGAATGTCTCACTTTGGTTCTGACCCACGCATTGCTAGGTGAATGGTATCGTAATCAACTTTGGTGGAGGGGAGTTAATTAGAAAAAGAGAGTTATTACCCTTTGTTCAATTATGTTATATATTGTTTAAATCAGCTCTTTATTTTGTTGCAAAAAATCTTCATATATTATTATGAACACATTTTTGCACTTTACAGGGGAACTCCCTCAAAAAAATAAAGAAAGACAGAAAATGTTGCATGGTGAAATTCTGTGCAATGTTAGCTGAAGAGTAGTAGCAAATATGTGCAGCTATATCAAAAGTCACTAGCTCCTTCCATATTTCAAAAAAAGGAAACAGGTATTGTTTCATATTTTTTATTCAATGTTTTTTTTATACTCGTTGCTGGAGAATTATTTAGAGACCATCCACTCAAAGCACAGCTGTTTTTGTGAAAAAATTAAGTTCACCTATATTTTCAGAAGTTTTTTCCAAGACAACTTTAGTTTACCAAAAGTAAGTTTTCATAAATAACAGTCAAAAATATTTTGTAGTATGCGACTAAATTAGTTGCATTCAGTGGAAATTGCTAGATTTTCAATCATGGGCGATTTTATTTTCTACCAAATATATTTCATGATGCTGCTCAACAAAGAAAGTTTTTACAATTAATCTGATGTAAGAAATATATTTAAAATACTATGTAAACCATACAGCCAAAATATGTTATAGGGACATGCTATGTGCAATTGTTTTTATCTAAGAATTTTAGATTCAGTCTTGTAACTAAATAGTTTGACTTTGTGTGCAACGGAATGGCTGTGAAAGGTGCTGATAGTCTTGGTCTGCACAGCTTCCTGGGGAAGCTCATTTCAGTCCAGGATGGTGCGTGGGAGGAAGCTGGCTTGTCAGTATTGGGTTCGACTGTACATTTGAGTGAGCTGCCGTGAGTGAGTGCGTCACTAGCGTGTTGGTCTATGCATTATTAACACAAGAACATACTTAGCTTTACATACTAAGGCAGTCAGACCTTCATCATAATCAAACATGACAGAGTGAGTGAGGAGCACACAGTGCATTTTTGTAGTGCGATGGGAGAAACCAGGCATTTAAATGATTTACCATGCAGATGGTGAAGCTCCTGATGGTGTACTTGTTGAGGGTGGACAGGGAGGTCAGGGTGATGATGATGTCCCCGTACTGCACTGGACTGTTGGTGTCCTGGGGCCAGTACCGGTCCACTTTCGGCTGAAACGGAACACAATACACAATGTACGGACCCCTGTCTGTCGCTTCCCGCTACATGACAGCCAATAGGAAGTGTTCGGAAATAAATAAGGGGAGTAATCTCATGGCGTGCGGGAGGAGTGATCTTGCTTTCAAGACCCAGTGGGGACAAACGGGTCAATTTCACGGGCTTAATTAGCCTTTGAGGAGACACGCAGGACGAAGTATACAGTGCGTCATTCTAAAGTGGACGTCATTTATATTTTCACATCACATTATGCAAGTTCGATCAGGTTGTTTTTTCCCACTTTCAACCCCTCATTTCCCTAAACTCAGTTGAAGTAAACAACTCTAAATCCTCCTAACGAACGAAATTTATTTATACAGGGTAATGAGATAAGTATACATACTTTTTTACACCCAGCCCCTAAGTGGGAGTGTGGCTGCTCATGTGGCGGGGTAATCAAAACCGTCACTCATGTAATGTTCTCATCCTTAGCTGGTGCATTTGTACCATAGTGTTCAAGTATTTCGCTGTTGGGATGGTCCCTGGAGCCTTTTAGCCAGGGTATGACAACAAACAACTCTAATTATCACGACGTGCTCTCCACTCACTTTTTCCGAAAATCATCTATTAAGTAGTTGAGGGGGGCAGCAGTTTGTTTACAGTGGAGAAGCCTTGCCCTTGCCCATTAGTATTCCCAGCTAAATGGGGGATTTAAGCTGTCTACCTGCCTGTCGATCAGTTTGTCTGTTTGTCTCAGTCTTTCTATTTCTCTGTCTCTGTCTCTGCATTTATCCGTCTCTCTATCTTTCTGTCTCTGTCTGTCTGTCTGTCTCTCCCTCCCTCCCACACTCCATCTCTCCGGCACGCATAATTATGCGCGAGTGTATGTGTGTGTGTATGTGTGTGTGTGTATGTGTGTGTGCGTGTGTGTGCGCGCGCGCATGTGTGTGTGTGTGAGAGTGTGTGTGTGTGTATGTGTGTGTGTGTGAGTGTGTGTGTGTGTGTGTGTGTGTGTGTGTGTGAGAGTGTGTGTGTGTGTGTGTGTGTGTGTGTGTGTGTGTGTGTGTGTGTGTGTGTGTGTGTGTGTAAGTGTGTGTGTGTGTGTCTGTGTGTGCGTGTGTGAGTGTGTGTGTGTGTGTGTGTGTGTGCGTGCGTGCGTGCGTGCGTGTGTGCGTGCGCGCGCGTGTGTGAGCGCGTGTGTAGCTTTGATTCATAACGTTGGTTCCCTAATTTTTTTCACAACTGTCCTCTCTCTCTCTCTCTCTCTCTCTCTCTCTCTCTCTCTCTCTCTCTCTCTCTCTCTCTCTCTCTCTCTAGTTAAATGAAAGAAAGGCATGTGGTATTGACAATATATCGGCCGAAATGTTAAAAGCTGGTAATACGGATGTGATGTCTTTTCTTCTTAAATTGTTTAATGTCATTTTCCGTTCAGGATCATATCCTCGAGAATGGTCGAAGGCCATCATCATTCCTATACATAAGAAGGGTGACAAAGAAAATGTAGACAATTATAGAGGAATATCTTTATTAAGCATTATATCAAAATGTTATACGTCCATTTTAAATACTAGATTGTACAAATGGTTAGAAGATAATGACATGATTTCTGACAATGAAGCAGGTTTTCGACAGTTGACCAGATATTTAATTTATATGCAATTGTTCAAAAGTGTTTACAGAGAAAAGGTAGAAAATTATATGTAGCTTTCGTTGATTTTAAAAAAGCGTTCGATTCTGTACGTCGTAATAAACTGCTGGAATGTTTACAAAATCATGGTGTTAAAGGAAAACTTTTAGTATCTCTGAAATCAATGTACCAGTCTCTTCTTTCATGTGTACGTGCAAATTATAAGATATCAGATCTATTTGAATGTCCAATAGGAGTAAGACAAGGCTGTGTTATGAGCCCTACATTGTTTTCAGTCTTCATTGATCAGCTAGCAGCCCATATGAATATAGGTGGTAAGCATGGTTTTCAGATGTTACCTGGCATTATGGAATTGTTTATTTTGTTTTTTGCTGATGATGTTGCTTTGTTGTCTACAACCCCAAATATAAATGGCCTACAGAACCAGTTAAATATTTTACACAAATGTTGTACTGATATGACATTAAATGTTAATGTAGATAAAACTAAAATAATGGTTTTCAGAAAAGATGTTTTTTGGGTCGAAATGAGCAATGGTTCTTTGATGGTAAAAAACTGGATGTTGTTAATAGTTACTGTTATCTTGGATTTAACTTCACTACAATGCTTAGCAGCAAATGGGGTACAGAACATTTGGTAGCAAAAGGTAAGAAAGCAGTGCTTCAATTAAATAAAGCTTTTCAAAGGTACAAGGAAATGTCTGCAGCTATATTCTTCAAAATATTTGATTTTAAAATACAGCCCATACTACTGTACTCATCTGAAATTTGGGGCCTTACTAAATTAGATCATTTAGAAAAAATTCACATGTTAGCTTGCAAACGATTTTTTATGTGTTCCATTATGAACTCCAAACAAGATGATCTACGGTGATTTAGGAAGATACCCTTTGTATGTAAATTCTTATATATCTGCTATCAGATACTGGTGTAGACTTTACATATGAATAATGACAGATTAACCTATAAAGCTTACCGCATGCTTCTGCAGCTTGATGAATCTGGAAAACAGTGTTGGGTATCTAATGTAAGGGAAATTTTATGTTTAACAGGTTATAATTTTGTATGGCTACAACAAGATGTTGGTAATGTAAACTTGTTCCTTTGTGAGTTTAAGCAAAGACTGGTTGATATTTATATACAGGAATGGACAGGTACTATTAGGGACAGGGGAAGGTTTGAAAATGATAGAAAATGTACGTTAGTCTTTGAGAAAGAAAGGTATATTTTGAATATGGATGCATACGGTTTCCGTGTGGCTATTACTCAAGCACGATTGAATGTATTACCTATAAACAATAATATACATCTTTACAGCAGCCGTGATCAAGATAGAAACTGCCCTTTCTGCAAGACAAACGTTGAGAATGAATTTCACGTTTTGTTTGAATGTGTAAAATATACTGATCTTAGAGCTAAGTTTTTGCAAGGTTGTAAAAGTGCATCTGTTTTTAAGTTATTGGAAGCATCCAATAGTAACAATATGTACAAGCTATCCAGGTATATATTTCATGCTATGAAAAGAAGGAAGAAGTTAATGTAATTTGATCCTTGCTATGTGGTAAGTTGCATGATTTAGAAACATTATTCCTCGCGTACTGCTAAAAACATAACTGTGGGCAAGTTAATATTTATTTTCAAGTAATGGTTGTGGTTTCTTCAATACAATATTTTGTATGTGAACCTTTGTAAGAAGTAAGCTTCGAAACTATGATGTTGCCATTTTGAAAAAAAGAAGTAATATTGCACTGCTCATACTTAAATAGCATTACTGATGTGCGTTTTCTTTTCTTTTCTCTTTAAATATTGCGCTACACATACTTAGTATTAGCGATGTGCGTTTGCTTGGTGTGTTTTTGTGGGGGGTTTTCCCTTTACCCTGCCGGTTGTATTGTGGTCTATGGCCAAAGTGCAATAAACCAGTTCAGTGTTCATTGCTCTCTCTCTCTCTCTCTCTCTCTCTCTCTCTCTCTCTCTCTCTCTTTGAAAAAATAGGTTTAGAAAGATTGTGAAATTAACTGGTAAGTGCTTTATCATTTCATTAGAAATCACATCAGGTCCTACTGATTTTTTCTTTGAGCCAAGGGTGGAAATTGCGTCTTTTGTTTCCTGTAAAGTTATTGGGCCATTTGTATAGTGGTTGTTGTTTGGACTTTTTTCATTATCTTTATTACCATCCATTTTTTCTCTGCACATTTTTTGTTTTTCTGAGAGGCCTTCATTGTTACTATTTATTGCGAAAATATCTACAAATGCTTCAGCCTTTTCAAATTTCGAGGGAAACTCATTACCTTCCAATATTATTGGGTACTCAGGAAGACTAATACCATTTTTAATTTCTTTTTATTTTTTCCATATTTTTTGGATATCTTTATATAGTCTTGAACTTCGCTCTCACAGAAATTTGACCAGTATTCTTCCTTAGTTTTTCTTTTATTCGGTTACTGTGATTTTTTGCTTTGTTCTTTTCAGCAGTTTTTTCAGGCTCTTTTTTTTATCTTTTAAATATATTTTGTAGGCATCCATTTATTGTTCTCTTGCTTCTTCACAAGACGCATTCCACCATACGTTGCCCGCATACTTACTTGGTTTATCAGAATTACACTTAGGAATTGAAAGGTCAGCTGCACACTAAACAATATCAACAAAATTCATGTAGCTTATGTCAATATTATCGACCATTATCTCTTCGCAAGTGTAAGTAGAAAGTATTATTTTCAATTTATCCCAATCAGCTTTGTTATAATTGTACTTTGGGATCTTGTCTTTAGTGCAGTCTTGAACAGTTTGTTTACCTCTGATGGTAATAACTACAGGCAGGTGATCACTACCAAGAGGATCTCTAAAGGTACACCATTCACAGCTTGGAGCAATAGCAGGGGACATAAGAGTTAAGTCAATTGCTGTTGCTCGATGATGTGAAACATCAGGGATTCTAGTAGCATTACCATTGTTTAGTATACATAATGACGAGTCTACTATATTTTCAAGAAAACGATTGTGAGTTACTATTTTGCACTCATTATCCCAGAATGGGGCATGTGAGTTAAAGTCACCTGCAATCATCCATTTATTGTTTTGATCTTGTAGAGTATGTATCCATTCTGTGTTTTGATTGTCAGAACCCTTTGGTAAATAAACTGATATTATATCTAATGTGAAAGATTCATTAAATTTTACTCTTGCTGCACATGCATTTATACTTTTGATGTTTTTTGAAAAGGGTAGTTCTAATTCTAGGTCATCTACTTTTTCTTGAATGTACAATGCTGTGCTAACCCTTCCCGTTTCATCATTATTCTGAAATATAGGAGGGTAATAAAAGTGTTTGTAGTTTAGGAAGCTTTTGTTCATTTACGTTTAAAGACTGTAGCACTAAGACTTGATAGGTGTGGTCTGAGAGATGCTGGGTTAGCTCATGAACATTTGTTGATAGTGATCTACAATTCCTTTGCAGTATGCTTAAATCCACTAATTTTGTCATGTTCTTAAAACTAATTATTGTAATCATACTAATTGGAATATGTGAAAGTGCAAAAAAACAAAAACAATAATAATAATAAAAGTAAAACAAACTTACAATTAATTAACAGCAAACTGATTAAAATTGAGTAATGTTCACGTTGATAAGTTAGGCAAAGGTACCTATGCTATTTAACTGCACTACAACACATAGCTAGATCTCAGGCCATATATTTCATAGCATGTGCAGAACGATTTGTTTTACATTCTGTCAGATCTTATAAACTATCAGATCTACACTGATAGGTAAATCATTCTTAATACATCAATAGCATTAGTGTAGACCCTGGAGCACGTTATCAAAATGTGTGTATGCGTGCGTGTGTGTGTGTGTGTGTGTGTGTGTGCGTGTGCGTGTGCGTGCGTGCGTGCGTGTGTGTGTGTGTGTGTGTGTGTGTGTGTGTGTGTGCATGCATGTGTGCCTCTGTGCGTTAGCACGCATGTGTGCATGAGAATATGAACAAGCAGGCAGGGGTGCATGAAATCACGTTCAGGCCAAAAATGTGTGCACTTGCATGTCTTTGTGTGTGTTTGTGCACTTCATTTGTGCACCAATCTGTTCAGATTCCATCTCTCTCAGTGACCGCCTTACCCTTCCTTTCTCCGTGAGGTCAGAGAGCTGCACAATGAGACAGGAGTTCTGCTCCCATATCATGCGCCAGAAGTCGATGACCGTCCCCGTCATGGGGCCCTGGGTGGCGATGTAATCCCTTTGTGACGAGTACCCCTGTGCAAAGAAATTTACTGGAGAGCTGGACAACAGAGGTTCTTCAGAGAAGAATTAAGCCCGTGTCAGTCTATCAGGATTAGACGTTTTGTGATGAATACCCCTGAATGATGCTGTCTTGAATAAGTGTTTTTTCCAACTCTTCAAGAAAAAAATGGTCTTATTTTTTAAATATGAAAAATAATTGTGAAATATCTCTAATAACTTTTGTAAAACTTTGCAGATGTGTTAGGGAATAAATTCAACTTTATGAAATGAACTGTGATTGTCAAAGCATTGTACACATCAAACAAAAAAGTGTAGGGTGGCGCAGGCTTGATTCCAGCTTTCATCAGCCAAATCAAGTCAAGCTGTCCAAAATGAATTCCTAATTTAAAATTATCCTTTAAAAAAAGCATACATGAGTTGACGAATAACAAAATTACAGAATAACATAGTCAGAGAAAACTAACTGAAAACAGCACAGACAAAGGCAAACAAGCATACATAAGTTGATGAATAACAAAATTACAAAATAAAATAGTCATAGAAAACTAACTGAAAACAGCACAGACAAAGGCAAACAAATAGAAGACTGGAACTATTACAGCACATACTTTGATGTAACTGGCATTGATATAGTCCGAAGTGGGATCATTTTCATCTGTTAGCAGCTTGACCCGAGTGTAGTCGACTGAAAACAAAGACCCAAAGAACATTATACAGTACAAAACTGAAACAGGTTACTTGCATAATAAATTAAACTATGGTACGCTATTCAAAAGACTTGAGATATTTGATAATAAATTTTAAATACTGTATTTTTCGGACTATAAGGCGATACATTTTTTTCCCTCAGACTGCACTTTATAATAATATGGTAAGGAAATATAACAACAAAATCTGAACTTTGTGTAAAATGTTGGGGGTGCGCCTTATAGTCCGAATCCTATGGTAATAATAGTCAAATACTACATGTCTATATATCAATAATCACATCTAAGCAAACACACACACATACACACACACACACACACACACACACACACACACACACACACACACACACACACACACACACACACATATATATATATACACACACACACACACACACACACACACACACACACACACACACACACACACACACACACACACACACACATACACACACACATACACACACACTCACACTACATTTATATCTGACAATTCTAGTGTAGGAATTCTTATGCAGAAATAAGTTAACTATAGACAAAGGCACAATTGTTGAAACTCAAACAAGCTGTTGGATGTTCTTGATTTATAGTTTTTGCTATAACACAAATTCCACAAGCAAACATTTCAGGGAAAAGAGAGAGGCATACAAATATATCATCCATATTTCTTTCTGAACATAATTCTTGCTCTTTTTAGCGTGAAAAACTAAAGCAAAGCAAATGTATATACATACAAAGACACTAAACTTAATGGGAATCTGGAATAGCTGGAAAGGAAAACTAGCGCTGCATGTTGACATGAAAGTTCAGTAATACAAGCAGATAGAAATAGACTTCACAAGATAATTTGTACAAGGCAGAATATTGGAGTATCTGTTCTTGACTTTGTTGGTGTCCAAGACAGCAGCTGTCTGAGCAAAGGAAGGGCTTCTTTCCTGTATCTCCTGAGAAACACACGCACGCGCACACGCGCACACGCGCGCACGCACGCACGCGCACGCACACACACACACACACACACACACACACACACACACACACACACACACACACATACACACACTCACATGCACACGCATGTACACACACACATACACACACACACACTCACACGCACACGCATGCACACACACACACACACACGCGCGCGCGCGCGCGCGCGCGCGCGCGCGCGTAAACCAATCAAAACACCACCTTGACACATTGCTTTACACAAAATCATAAACTGTACATTCTTATCTCTTTTTTTAAAAACTTCATACAGTAGTTACAATACAACACATCTGACGGAGTTTCATTTTCAATAGTATTAGGTGGTGAACTTGACTGGAAGTTTGATCGATGTAGAACATCAGCTACAGTTTCAAGGATGGGTGCAAATAATTCCATACCTCAAAATTCTTACAATGGAGAACAAATACAATGCTTTCTAGACGGTTTTTTGACTACCCTGTTCATTATCATTGATCTACTTTAAAATCTTTATTGAAATCAACACTGAAGCAGTTTTCTCAGAAATTAAAAATTTATATAAAATATGGCTTAGAAGGTATTTAACACCGCTTGGCAGAATGACTATTTTGAAGTCCTTGATCTTGTCCAAACTAATATTTTTGGTGGAGCTTACTCCCTAACCCTCCTGATGATGAAATTGAAGCAATTCAAAAATCAGTGTTTTTGTTGTGTGGAACAAGAAACGCGATAAAATTAACAGAAACACTGCAGCGAAAAGCATTTTAAATGGTGGTATTGGTATTCCTAAAATCAAAGAATATATCATTGCATAAAAACTTGCATGGATTAGAAGAGTCTCAATTTGTTCGCACAGATGGGAAAATATATATTATTTCTAATATATGTCGAAAGGTCCTTTTTCGTGAAAAACTGGGTTCTGAGTTTCCATGTAATCAATTGTCAAACAAGTTTTGGAAGAATGTGCTTGAAAGCTATACATTATTTGGATTGAAAACTTTGCCATGTACATCAGAAGAAATCGTATCAAAAAACATATTCTACAATTAAAATATAAAAGTAAATAGCACAAACATATTTTAAAATAGTTTATTTAAAAAAGATATTCATGTTATTGGACATCTAATTAGAGACGACGGAACTTTTTTGTCATATGAAGAGATTATAATCAAGCATAGTGCAATAATTGATTTAATCTCATATACAGGAATGATAAATGCTGTTAAAATGTTCATTTGGAAAACTGCAGTCACGATACACAATAATACAGCATAATCCTCCAAAACATGGAAACTAATTCAGTCTGTGCATAAAGGTGCAAAGGTACACTATGACATACTCACATCTTCAAATGAAACCCCGCTTTATTGCACGAAGTGGAATGATAAATTAACGCGAGAATTAGATTGGAAACATATTTTCCAAAAGGTACAAAAATTATAAGACATCAAGATGAAAATTAAAATCCTACATCGGATCTTGGGTACAAATATTGTTCTATGTAAAATGAATGTGAACAATTATGAATTATGCTGTTTTTGCCACGCTGAAAGAGAGAGCATTGAACACTTAATCTGGTTTTGTGAACATTCTATACTTTTCTGGAGACAACTCGAAAATCTGTTAAAAGACAAATGTGAACATGTTGTGGCACTTAGATTTTCACTACCGTTAGTACTATTTGGATATACCGAACATTTTAAGTCTGATACAGTTTTTGATCTTATTCTGATACTTGCTAAGTGTTTTTTATCTATCAATGCAAATATGGACAAAAGCTACCAAATCTATACAATTTTCTGTCAGACCTAAAGAAAAGATAGCAAATTGAAAAATATATTGCATATATGAATATGGAATACCAAACGTTTTCTGAGAAGTGGCGGTTATATCTGCCATTAATGGATTTATAGTTAATTTTTAAAAAGCACGCTTCTTTAATTCTTTTCTGGGAGGAAATCTTTGGGAATGTAAAATGCTTTTCTCTGTGACAAACCTATTATTATGTTCTCTGCCTTAAGTATTCATTTACTGATATTATTCTTTCATTAATAATTTGATATATGTGGAGATGTCTGTTTCTTAATATTCCTTGGTTAAAGCAATATTCTAATCATATATCGAGGAATATATAAAGATATGCAATGTGTACATTATTGTTCATTGATATGTTGCTGTCTTATTACCATGTCTCAAACTCATTCTTTGTTGAATTATGCTATGTTCCTTGAAAAAAAACATTTTAAGAAAAAAATCTTTATTGAAATCTTTATTCTAATACACTGGTGATTAATTCAGGAGACAATAAATAACGACTTTGTTCAACATCTTTAACAAATTGTTGAAAGGAACTTAAGTACTTAAGAGCACTTCAAATGCAAGCATCTAACAACCATATTCTGACTTGTTCATCAAATTCAGTTTTTATAAAAAGCAGTTGTCAACAAACGTGTGTGTGCGCGCATGTGTGTGTGAGTGTGTGTATGTGTGTGTGTGTTTGATACATTTTTATTTTACTTTACATACACGTACACACTAGTATACAAATGGGTGTTTTTGTGCAAATGGGCTATTAGCAAAATATACACAAAATCAGTGCAGTTCGACACTTTCTGTCTGTTGCAGCCACGAAAACTCTTATTTCTGCCTTTATTCTTTCCCGCATTGACTATGGCAACTCTCTTCTCTGTGGTTGTCCTCAGTATCTCCTGCAACGTGTTCAAAAACTTCAAAACAGTGCAGCACGCCTCACTCTCAAGATTCCACGTTCTGATCATATAACACCTCATCTTCATAACTTGCACTGGCTTCCAGTAGAGGCTAGAATCAAGTATAAAATAGCTTGCCTTTGTTTCGGTGCTGTTCACGCTTCTGGTCCTGTCCATCTCTCTGAACTAGTAACTGTCTACACACCTGCTCGCTCACTACGTTCTTCCTCTGACTGCTGCACACTCAAGGTTCCTCGGGTCCACACGAAATCTTTTGGTGAACGATCCTTCTACTATTTAGCACCTCACTTATGGAATTCCCTCCCAGAACATGTCCGCTCATCTGACTCCATCTCCGCCTTTCGCTCTGCCCTTAAAACTCACTTGTTTCGGACATATTATGATTGATTAGTGTTTGTGAGTGAGGTGGGGGGGGGGGTCCGTTTTAATTGCAGAAATCTTGTAAAAAATATATTTACAATTATTTTATCATTCGTATTTTGTATGTAGAATGTCCACGTCTTGTAAACTTTAAATGTTTGTAAATGAGGTAGAAGGGTATTTTTGTTTTTGCAAAAATGTGTCTATTATAATTAGTCATGTAATTGGTATGTTGATGGCAGTATGATTTTATTTTAAGTTGCAGTATTGTATTCAAACGTGATTGAGAATGTGAATGTGGTCTATGTTTCTTCTTAGAATGTTCATATTGTAATTATTTTACTCTTGTATAATTAATTGTGTATGAGTGTGTGCGTGCATGTATGTGTGTGTGTGTGTGTGTGTGTGTGTGTGTGTGTGTGTGTGTGTGTGTGTGTGTGTGTGTGTGTGTGTGAGGAAGTAAGAGAACGTTGCGTGCAAGCATCGTGCTTATTTCACTTTCTAATGATTAATTATTTGTTTGCCTTTAATGTTCTTGTTATCAATGTAAAGCGCACTGAGCTCATGTGAGAAAGAGCGCTATATAAATTCCCATTATTATTATTATTATTATTATTATTATTATTATTATTAAAATGGACTGTACCAGTAAAAGGCAAGCAGTGCTAATTAAAAATGAAAAATAATCAATGAGCATTTTGTTCAGATCGGACCCTGTTTACAATAACACTAGACCAAAATGGGTACAGAAGAGCCTCATAACAGGCTTCACTGAACTCCACCAGTGACTCAACAGCAGTGCAGTGTCTGCTCGGTTGGCTGCCTCCTGATGGCCTAACATAGATTCGCTCCCCTTGGACAGCTGGTCTCAGATTTTGCGACCTGAACAAGCCGAGGTGTGGCTGCGAATTGGGATTCGCAATGAGCGGCGTGGAAGCAACGCCACTGTACGGCCCAGAAGATGGGACAGCACAAAAAAAGAAGAGCCTCATGTTTTCCTTTCACAAAACAACTGAAAGCATACATACTACACGACGGTGAACATGCAATTTTCCCTTTTTTGTGTAAATAGCAATCTATAAATAACAAAAAAACAATCAATGACAATCAATAAACAAAAAATCCTGAAAATTAGGGACAGTTTTTGTTTTCTGTTTAAAGTTCATTTCCACTGCCAAAGCACAGTAACAAAAGACATGTTCATACTACTAAAGCATAGTACATTAGTACTCTAAACTGTTGAGAGAGAATGTCAGGGTTTATAAGTTATCCGCAAACATGTTCCTTTTCTTTTCTATAATTTACATGTTGTCTTAATCATCGCTTCATCAACTGGCAGAGGAAGTTTTAAAAAAAAGAGTCATCCAGTCAAGGTGAAAGCAGGTACAAGAAATCAATTAATTTGTGAACAATCAAGTTTGAGTGTTTACAAAACATGCAACTGGTGTTGTGTAAAGATTATTAACACTACCTCCCACCCCACCCCCTTCCAAATTCTGAATTCCCCTCCTCTTCCAACCCCTTCTCTTTTTTTAAAAATAACACTTTCTTCTCCGTTGTTTGAATTTGTCTTATTCTTTTTTTTAATTGCAAATCAGCAAATCTACTGAAAGTGGGATATAATGGCAATGTACAGCGAGAGGCAAAATTGATGCAGTGAAACTGTTTACCTTAAAATCTGCCTTAATTTGTCAAATCTGAGTGAAAACACCGGGGGGAAACAAATTGGTTAGCATACATGTATAACAATCACACCAGAATTTATATTATACAACAGAATTCTAGCATATGTTGTTTCCATAAAGTTAATATAATTTCATGAGCTTTGGGCTCCTCTGAGGTAAAGCGCTATATAAATGTACTATTATTATTATTATTATTATTATTATTATTACCAATAATTATAATTAAACCTTTCACCGCTATAGCCATTAATTTTGATAGCCCCTTCAGTGCCATCTATTAGTTGCGCCAGTTCTGCCCGTTTGCCGGTTTTTTTTTAATGCAGCAAAATCACGAATGAGCGCCGACATACATATGTGACCCAGCACCACGAAAAGGACATTCAGTCGCTGGGCTAGTTTCTCACAACAGGCTTGCAAAGTAAAAAATATCTCTCTTTTTTATCAATTTTGAATTATGGGTATTTTTGTGCTCTCTAACATCTTATCTTTCATATGCATAAAGGCTAATCTGTAATATGGTCTGTAAATATCACAAAAATGCTTTAAAATTAGTAAGTTGATGCATTTTCTTAGGACAGGCTAAACGTTAGACTGTGATTTCTCAAAATGGCTGACCGTCACCATACCAAATTGAAATGCTCATAACTCTGCAACAAGAAAGGATACAAGAAAGATTTTGTTATGTGATTAGAATTGCCTGAAGTTTTCAATTGTGCCATGTTCTCAGAATGATCATTTTCACACTTAATGTCCCTTTCGTGGTGCTAGGTCACATATGTCAGATCAAAGCAGGTACTGAAAGATGATAGTGGACGTAAATATATACGTCGCCGCCACTGAAGAGGTTAAATTATGATAGATAAAGAAAATATGCCATCTACAATAATGTGGATTCTACCATGACATGAAACATGGACCACATGGGATCATTAAAGAACATCAGACGGATGACGTTGCCTAATACTGTTATGGTAACATATGTATGTGATCCACTAAGCATGTGCAAAAACGTGACTCTGGCAGTAAAAGGGTTAAAAGTCACCACACCTCAAGCACTATTTGCAATTGCAACAAACCACTGCAATACATACAAGCAAACCGTCTTAAATGCTAATTTTGAACATATTCAGCTAAACCAGAAACATACAAAGAGGGAAATGTTGTCACACACTTTAGAGGCACACATTTCAGTACATTTTTGTCTACTTTGAAGGGTACTTACTTCAAACTCTGCCTTGAATTTCAGGTTGGAGTCATTGTGGAGGGCTTCCAGATGTGCACCAAAGTCTTCCAGTCTCACAGTTTTCCTTTATCAGGAGGAAAATGTGGAATGGTTGTCTTTGACAAATGTGCATAGAATTCGCACACATGCATGCACACTAACATCTACACACACACCCCACACATACATATACAAACATATGCGCGCACACGCACGCACGCACACGCACGCACGCACACGCACACACACACACACACACACACACACACACACACACACACACATTCTCTCTCTCTCTCTCTCTCTCTCTCTCTCTCTCTCTCTCTCTCTCTCTCTCTCTCTCTCTCTCTCTCACACACACACACACACACACACACACACACACACACACACACACACACACACACAGTCAAAAGCAATTTATTAATGACTGCAATGGAACCTCCCTTATAAGACCACCCCCATTATATGACTCCCTCCCACTTAAGACCTAATTCTCTGAGACATTGCCCTTCTTTGTAAGTATTAAAATTACCTCCATTACGCAACTCCCTCCCATTTAAGACCTCAATTTGGATGATTTTTGAAGGTCTTATAAGGGAACACTGTACTTAACTTTTTTCTTCAGGCATAATGTACGAAATTTCAAAGATTACCAGGTATTTTGAATAAACCCACTTGCATTGGCACACGAAATGTGAAGTGTTACTAGGCATTAGACCACACGATGGAATAAAAAAAACCCACTCATTTATCAAGCTGATTATGAAAAAGGCTAATGTCAGATAGAACATGAACATAGCATCCATGTTTTCCCTATGATGAATCATAATAACGCGGCTTGCTAACACACGAGTCAAACATGCTAGCCAGTAGTTGATAATAAAAGGAATCTCATTTACAAAGACAAGAAAGTAATAACAATGATGTTACTTTTGACATTGATATGAATCAAGGTGTTACATATGCTTAAAAATAATAAAACGGCATTTGAGCCAAATCTCACCGGACTACGCTTAGCTCTGTTGGCTCTTCCATATGATAATAGGAATCGCTTTCCCTGGAGACAAAAAAAGAAAAATAATGTATGAAGATTTAACAACCTAACTGACCTTTACACATATTAGCTTGCAGTACAAAGAGTAAGTGCCTCAGCGGTAACGCGTTCGCCTCGTAAGCAACAAACCCGGGGATCGTTGCTGGCCATAGCAGACTTTTTCTGCTCACTTTCCACTAGACCTTATGGTCTGAACCCCAAGTCTTTTTCAATCAGATGACAAAAACCAAGGCCTCGTGTGCCCATGTACAGTGCATTGGTTTCATTGCCACTGGACAATGTCTGCCAGTCTGGCACTGCAAAAGGCAAAGTCATGCTCAACGTAAGACATAGGAAGATAGACAGACGCACAAAAAGCAAGGAGATTGAGACTTTGTTTTCAAAAACAGACCTTGGTGATATAAGTAAATTAATTTTAATAGACATACTTTACAGACAAACAATGCTTTTAGTATAATCACAGACACAATCTGACATGATCATACTGTTTAGGCAAACGACGGCGTAGGATGATGACGACAACCACCACCACGATGACAGCGATGATAACAACCGCTGCAACGGCTCCAACCACAGCCGCAATTGGAAACTCGTCTGAACAAGAACAAGAACAAAATGCAAATTCACAGCATGCATCCTGCGCACTAATTGTAGTCTAAATGGAGACTTCTGGGCATGGGGCGGATGGGATAAGTGCATGCAGAGACGCTTCATGTGCATGCATGCTTATTTTTGTTGCTTTCTTTTACTTATTTCCAGATATGCGCATGAGGTTTCAGCATGTAATGTGCGCACAGCCTAAAACGACAAACAAATGGCCAAAAGTAAAAACAACAAATAACATTTTAACTGCACAATAATATTATAACAAAAAACAAAAAAATAACGTCAAAATGATCAAACTTCTTGAAGATCAGAATGCTCATACAAAGTACAAATCATGATCTGGGGTCAGTAAACTACCTTGTTTACTATTTTTTGTATTTACAGAATTCAAGAGCCATTTTAGGGTACATTATAACAACTAGGGAATCAGCACACACACACACACACACACACACACACACACACACACACACACACACACACACACAGAGTATAAAAACACAATAAGTGAATCACCCAATATTATATACCATATAATGAACATTTCAACCAGGATTACCACTTACAATAGTAGCCTTAGAGTTTGAATTACGAGGTTTCTCTAATTTTTCATTATGTTAACCTTCAAAGTATTTATGTTAGGTCAAGCATTTAATACATGAATGCCCTTTTAATCAACCTTTTGCATCATATCTAAAATGTACTTTTAATCACCTTGTGTGAATTTTGTGTAAAAGACTGGTGTGTACACTTACAGATTTGATCTGTTTATGCACAAGAAAAGCTTTTGTGTGTTTTACTGCTTTAAAAAAAGAATTAATGCTATAAAGAAATGTATGTGTTTTACCTTTCTCTGCCACAGTCTTTATCACAATGGACCCTGTGGTCTCAGAACAGCCTCCGTTGGTGCAGGAAAACACATACACACTGAAAGAAAGTAAAAACAAAAACGGTTTTGTATGGGCCTGTTATGTTAGGTTGATGCTGCTGCTGCTACTGTCGCTGATCATTTTCCCTTCGCTGCAGCAGAACCAACAGCAGCAACAGCATAATAAAATAAGAAGTAGTAGTGAGTATTAGTAGAAGCAATATCCTCAAAAGTAGCAGCACGTTTTCTTACAGAAGTATACTAGCAGTTGTAGCCGTGGTAGTAATACTAATAGAAGTAGTATTAGTAATAGCAATAGTAGTAGCACTAGTAGTTGTTGTTGCAGTTGTAGTGGGAAGAGTAACAGTTGATCTTTTTGTAGGTCGAATAATTTCGATCAATCCTGCCAATTAAAAAACAACAACACTGATTAAAACTTTGGCCCAATCTAAACTTGTTCATTTATTTACCAATTAACCAGACCCTTCCATGCAATTCATGCATGAGCTCAGTAACTGCTTCTACAGATTTTTGTGGAATTGGGAAAATAACAAAATAAATAAAAGACTTGTGTGCTCTTCTTATGCGAAGGGAGGTTTGAAAATGGTTTTTGTTTTTTTTATCAGCTATGACAATATCATGGCTAAAAAGAACTTTTCGTTCTGAAGAGAACTTATATTGTACAATTTTGAAATGTATTTGTCCTGAAATGAATAAAATAACAAGTTTTAGTACTGACTATGTCACAGAAGTAATGAGAGCTTGTGATAATTTGTTTTGGTTGGATGCATTAAAACACTATAAAAAATATGCATGAAAAATGTAACCTACAAAATCACAAGAATTTCTTGCTGAAAATATTCACTGTAATAATATCATCTGGGATAAGAAAACAGTATACTTAAGAGAATGGTCAGAAAATGACGTCAACACCATTAAATATCTTGTTGACACTGAGGGAAAGTTTTTAACTTTTAATAGTTTCAAAAATAAATATCCTATGGTTACAACTAACTTTCTTGTATACAATGGCATAGTTAGAGCTGTGACTAAGCTTAAAGAATCCTTAGAGTTAGAATGATGTAATAACTTAGCTAATGAATATTCTAGGGTTTGGAGTTTAGTTAAATTTACACCTACTAAAACCATATACCAGAGTATGACAGATTGTGATACCACACCACCCAGTGTAAGAAAATGGCAACAGCGATATCCACAGGCAGTCTTAAAATGGGAAAAAAATCATAAATCATTTCAAAACTACTACTGATTGTCAACTGCGGTGGTTTCAGATGAGAGTATTACATAGACTCCTGCCCACTGAAAGATATCTGTTTTTGTGTAAAATTTCAAATATCTCCAACATGTACTTTTTGTGGCATAGAAGATGAAACTTTAGTCCATCTTTTCTCGACTTGTAACCATGCTCAGTTTTTTGGACAAACTTCATTTCTTGGATTCATGATGTTTGCAACCATTCACATAATTTTAATCTCTCAGAAACTCTAGTTTTGCTAGGATGGAAACAAAACCAAAAAACAAATAAAGTCATGGATCTGATCATTCTGTTGGCTAAATTGTATATATATAAATGTAAGCTAAATAAAACAATCCCATGTCTGACAGCTTTTAAAAATTGTCTGAAAAGTCGCTACTGGGTGGAATTGTCTTGTCATTCAATGGAAGGGACTATGGAAAAAAATACATATAATTGGAATGCTTACAAACCTCTGATTGATAGCTGCGGGTGAAGAAAGTAATGTACAACAATAATAATAATTTTCAATTGTGATTGTAGGCTTATATTGTTATAACATGCCTTCTTTTATTTGTTTCTGTGTTCTTTAATGAGATGAATATGGCTTGTTTAGAGAAGGAAATTGTTTTGTTTTTTAAATTGTCAACAAATATAAGAAAATTTAATTGTGACTGACAGCCCGAAGATTCCCACTTGGAAATAGATTTTTTTTCTTTCTGTCAAATAATATTAGTTATTTGAGGAAATGGGGAAGTGCATCAGTCTAACTTTAAACTAGTTAGAGACATGTGCCTTTTTGGTATATATGCTTTAGCTTGGAAGAGAAACTTAATATGAATAGGAGAGAGAGAGAGAGAGAGAGAGAGAGAGAGAGAGAGAGAGAGAGAGAGAGAGAGAGAGAGAGAGAGAGAGAGAGAGAGAGAGGGAGAGAGGGAGAGAGAGAGAGTTTATGTTTGTCCCATAGATGTGTATTTGTGAATGCATGTGTTTTCTATGAACATTTGCAGTAATGTTGTGTTAAATTTTGTTTGCATGTTTGCTTAAAAATAAAAAAAAACGTTTGGTAATCACTAAGTTATTGTTATGTAAAATTTCCAACCTTCTTATTTCAACACTAGTACAAAATCACTCACTCATGCACTTTCAACTCAAAAGCACAAAGAAACACTAGATTGTAAATGGAATTTATTGTTTGACTGATTCATACATTTATTATATATGTACAAATATTAATTAATATGCTTAAGATTAAAAAATGCATGTTGATGGATGGGTGTGGGAGAGAATGAAGGAATTGTGGAGTGGAGGGATGAGAGAGGGGAATAAAATATGTTATAACAAAAAAGCAACAACATATTTTTTAAGGAAAAGCTAATAATTATTAAAATAGTTCCTGCATCTGAAAGATGTATTTTATTGATGTTTTCCAGTTAATGCGGCCACTGGGTAATGTAGAACCTTGTACACGAGAACACAAAGAACACACACGCCCATCATTTGTGGCAAATTTGCATGTTTATTCCACACTTTTCTTCAGGCCATGTTGTGACACAAAAATCAATTAGGATGGTCTTCAAAGATAGTACATCTTAGAACTTAAATGCTACCGGTTGTGCATATAGGATGGGACTGGTCCGTTGAAACAAACAAACAAACAAAAATCAGCAGACATCACATCTTCTCTTCAGGGCCCATGGTCAGTATGTTGACCATTCTGACTCCTTTGGAAAGACAAAAGTTCTAGCTAATATCGAAGGGACAAAGAGGGTAGAGGGGACGCTGAGAGGGGTGTGGACAGGGGAGGGACGCTTGATGGATTATTGTTGGTCCTGAACCACTGACGCACAACTAACACACATTAACTGACTGGTATTCTTTTCCAGCCTCCAGCGGTCCGTTGCAGTAGACGTCATCGGGCAGGTCAGGGCAGGAGGTGTTGCTCCCGATGGTGTATGTCAAGGCGCTGGAGGTGTCCCTCTGGACACGGCTCACGGACCGTCTTCTGCGACCACTGACTGTTGGTAAAAAGCAAAGAATGCAATGTTCAGCTAATTTATACAGGGACTAAAATTTTATTTTGAGATAGGTCTAGCCAATATTTTCAGTTAAAAAGACTTTTCAACATAAAGATGATTAAACTGGGACCCCTAAAATGATTGCCTTCAAAAATCATCCCAAATGAGGTCTTACAAGGGATAGTATGTCTTATATGGGAGGGAGTCTAAGTAAAATGGGAGGTCTTATAAGGGAGGTTCCACTGTATCTACAATTGAATGTGATCCCTGTGATGGGTTTGAAAGAGAAACAAATAGGTGTATGCCTCGTACACAATACACACGGAAATCCCATGCGCAATCCGTAAATAAGTAAAAGAAAGAAGGAACAAATATGCGGATTAGGGGAAATTACGGACACATCCGTATATTTTTTTTCCTTCTTTCTTTTACTCATTGATTATTTCTGCGCGGGAAAAAAAAATCCGGATGTCGTGTGTACGTGCGCTAAGAGTTCTTTTGTTCTCAGTTCTAGTAGGAGTAAAGTTACCATTAGAGCAGATGTCGGAAAACCAATCATTGGGGGTGCACTTGTAGAACCCTGTGCGCCCTTCGCTCTCGTACTTTTTCCACGTGATCGTCTTGCTTGTGTCAGTGTAGTGGTTCGACTGCTCGTTCGATGTTGACCCTGAATGAGGGCAGAAAAGACACGCCTTTACTTTAGAAAATCAGTGTGACTGAGAAGGCAACATGGTAGATTAGAGTATGCATAATAGTATGCATAGTATACATAGGTATATGTCATAGAACATAGCCCTATTAAAATATATTAAAACTAAAAACTAATATCCTATTGTGTTCAAGACACTTTGTCTTTCTCGTTTTGGGCCAGTTTGTCCTATCACTTTTGCATCCTCAGTAGGCCTACTTCACAGTTTGGAGCCAAGTTGTCTTGAAAAACGACACTCCAACAGTACATGGCTGTCCATCCTCCACTTTTTGTAACTTGTACATAATTATCCTTTATTGAACCAAGTTCCATTTGCTGTTGGATTTAACCGAAATTCATATTATATCTTTATTTGTGATAATACATGGACAAGTGGCACACGTAAACGTGCGCGCACACACACACACAGGCCAGGTCATCAAAATTAGGGCATTGATGTTTTTGCCACAGTGTGGAAAATATTGGTTAAGGTGGGGCTTAAAAACATCAACTTTTTCTTTGATCGCTCAGACAGCTTCCTGTCAATTATGAGTGCAGATGCAACATGCTGCCATTAGGGGCCTAAGTAAGAAATAATTAGGCCCAGCATGTCCGACCTCGGCTGGAGGACATTTTTTGGAAATAGTTTCTTGAAAAACGGCAGGAGGATGCACCGGTAAGGCAGAAAGATAGTAGATGACAGCAAGCATAGGGAAAAGGCAGAGTCAAAGAGAGTGACAGATTAGAGGAAGTTACAAGCACAGAATTTCCAGAAGGTGAAGGAATTATTTATACAGAAGACCCCCCCGCCCGGTATCCCCTTGGGGGGGGGGGAGACATCGCGTTGACAGTCCACTGACTGGTCTTGATCTTGATTCGTTACAACGGAAGAAATCCAATTCTGGATATAAGCACTGGCGGGAAGAACTTGGGGAAAGCAGCTCTCTAGCTAAAAAAAAAACCCACCCAACTATTTCTACAAATATGGCCCAGGCAGCCAGGTCCCACTGATCGGGCCCTCAGCATGATACCGCGCCTTGCAGGAGGGGGGGGGGGGGGTAAATTGGTGTTATGGCATCTGACAGAGCCTTCCTGAACTGCCCAGCAGACGGTAGGCTGATGCTCGATGGTACAGTTCGTGGGGAAAATGAATATCTGAAGATCACTTCGGCAGTCTGTTCCGCCCGATGGTAGTTCGTGGGGAAAAGGAGTTTCTGGTCAATTTGCCAGGCTGCGTGTGCTCACCACCAAGCTGATAAGATTTGAAGTGCAGTTTTATAACTGCTTTTTTCTTTCTTTTGTTGCTTCAGCTTCAGATATTGCCTGAAGATATCAGTTGTGATGTCGCTTCGCTGCTAGACACACATGCTTCAACTCAAAGGATGTTTGTCATTTGAATAGATCTACACCTATTCTAGATCTGAAGTCAGAAGAATATGACTTGAAGATAGATAACATAGGACAGCCAGCGGTACATGCTACAGAGGCTCAGATGGAATCCACTGCAGCAACGCAGACAAGCCACCAGACTCACCATGCTGTATAAAATACTCAATGGCATGGTGGTGTGAACAGGAAAGTCATACCTCAGCCAGAGCGGCAACGCAGGGGTAATTCACAACAGCTCCTCATCCCCCAGTGTCGGACGCAGTACCGTCAAAGCTCTTTTTTCCCCCACGAACAATCAAGTAGTGGAACGACCTGCCAACACCCGCAGTGGAGGCCAGAACTCTAGAGAGCTTCGCAGCCGGAATCTGGAAGTTCTTCAAAGGACACCCGCCTGCTGCACCTGCTGCGGCTGGTGGCCCCACTCATGGGTCATCAGTCTAACAACCAAGCAAAAGCCCCCCCCCCCCCCTCCCTGCCCCCCTCCCCTGCAGATTCCCATCAAGCTAGGCGTTTTCCTTTTGTCCGTCCTGTCTCCTCTTTCTTTATTCTTCGGCCTCCTGGCCATTTCTTCCGGCATATGTGGATGAACCTCCCCGGTTCCGTGGCATAATAATCAGTGTGTTGATTGTGGCTACGTACTGCGAAGAAGAAGAAGAAGAATGTGAATCAACCTTCCTGGAACTTGTCAAGCAAACGTCATTTCTTCTTTACGTCACTGTGATGTCAGATGAAAGTGTTCTTTATTTTGCGCTAGTCTATCATGTGTTCTCTTCCAAATTCTGATGACCAACTGTTGTTTCTTTATTGTTTGTTCGTATCACGATCCAAACTACCTTCGCATTCATCCTGGAGGTGTCTGTTTTAGTCTCGGCTAGCCTGAAGAAGACCAGTTATTGACCTTACTTTACCGTGTCCTTCACGAATGCTCAATTCGATCATTCAACGGAACATTGCAGCAGTTATCGGCAAGTAAGAAAGTTATCAATTGAACGTACGTTGTTAGAAGAGAAAACTGAAACCAAGGCATAGCTACAATACTTATCAGCAAACAGAATGCGACTAAAATAAAAGCACAACTCCTAGGAGATGCAGGAGCGATCAGCTACTCTTCTGTAAGCGCAAGGTCAAGGACAACAAAGCTGTAACCTTTCACTTCCGGGAAAAATCCAGGTGCAAAATGGCGTCTTCAGAGTCCGATATCTAGGTCACTGGGTCAAAGTGATTGTCGCGGTTATGGCAAATGACATTGCTTTTTCGACCCCAAACGAATTCTGGGGAGAAACTACGGCACATAGGCCTGATATAAATCTGACACAACTAGTTACTTCAGTTTGATTTTTTTTCAGTTCTAAGGCTATGGTGATGAAGAAAATTCTAATCACTCCTTGTTTATGAGTGACTTTACCATTACAATTTATACACCGAAATGCAGTTACACCGTTTGCAGTACCTCGTTGGCAGTTGTCTCCGGACCCCTTCTTACAGCACAGCAGGCCTGCAGCGGTCACTCGCCCCTGGCTGTCACTGCAGACATCGTCATCTATAGTCACCGTCACGCTGGTCTCTGTCTTCACGCCCTCTGTCACCAGCTCCATTGCAGATTTATTTAGCACTGTTGGGGCTGCAAAGAAGAAGAAAATTAATAAAAGCGATAGAAACACAAACCGAACTTCAACACACTGGTTAAAGATATAAGTAATGAGGAAAAAAAATAGGAAGGAATCTCTATAGAAAAGAATAAGCATAAGAAATAAGTATAAGAGGTAGAATAATTTGCATTCGCAACATGTGTCTGTATTATCATTTCCGATTTCTAGAAAGTTAAGAAGACAGTTACAATTCTGGATGTCTGGGTAATGAAGATGCTTTGCACCGTTACATCCCCACTGCACTATCTCGGACAAAAGTGCTTTAACCCTTTCACCGCCAAAGTCGCATTTTAGCACCACAATGATTTAACACCTATGTCACTAAAAGGCATCACATTGGGGTCTGTTATCCAAAGACCCTATTGTCTTAGTTTTGGGAAGTAAGGATAGATCTTACTATAGATGTCATAGGAGATTCCCCAATACTGCAGATGGATTTTGTTCTCTACCCAGGTAAATTTAATGGAAACTTTTGGCTGAAATATGGTTGGCGGTGAAAGGGTTAAGACTGCTGGCGTTGAGGAAAGACTTTGCAACAAACAATAAAATTCGAATCTCCAGCTTTAAATTTCTTTCACGAGCACATGCTCGTAAAGCGTGGTACAATTTTGACCTTATTATGTTGATTACTAACTGAGTGGTTGGAGATGGATGAAGAAAAGATGAGAGAGAGAGAGAGAGAGAGAGAGAGAGAGAGAGAGAGAGAGAGAGAGAGAATGGCAATGACAATATTTTATTGTGTAGGCCTTTTAGCCCATTGTAATGCGGAGAGGGAAGAGGGGGCTTACACAAAATTAATTAATATCCTTACACGCGTGCAAGTGGAAGAGAGAGAGAACAATGAACAACTATTTAGTGACCAGGCCGTCTGCCCATGTCATGTGGGAAGGGGTCATGGACGAGAGAGAGAGAGAGAGAGAGAGAGAGAGAGAGAGAGAGAGAGAGAGAGAGAGAGAGAGAGACAGACAAATTGAATGAGAGAGAAAGAGACAGAAAGAGAGAAAGACAGAGAGAGAGAGAGAGAGAGAGAGAGAGAGAGAGAGAGAGAGAGAGAGAGAGAGAGAGAGAGAGAGAGATGGCAGTTCAACTTACCGCGTGCTTTAGCAATGACAGGCGAGCTAACGTTTTCACCCTCCTTCCCTCCTCGTGTCACGGCATAAATCTGGCGACATATTCCGTATACAATTGTGACAGCATCTTCTGTATTTGTCAACAACCGTAATAACATCATTCGTTTACGATTAGAATTGGTCCCTACACTTATTGATTATACTTTAGGTTTAGCTGCATAGTAGGTTTTATGTTGAAGTTGTTTACACAAATAAATAAATCCAAGTATAGACAAACATAACAGAGTAACACTAATGAAAGGGAATGAAGAAGACAACGGTTATAATAATAATAAGAAGAAGTCGATAATCGTACTTACGACCACTGAATAATTGGTCTCTGCAATGACTGTCAACACTCTGGAAAAACCTCGGTCACAGTCATTGCCAACGTCCGATATCACACCCTCGGGACGCAGGACCACCCCTGAAGCCTGTAATTTAACAACAGAGAGGAAATTGCGTTCGCTTTCGCCATTTAAAAGCCTCTATCATTCTATAATTATCATCCCCCTTGTCATTGTTTTCCTTGTCTGTCATCTGTCATCGACGCAATCTTTGCTATGATCATCATGCACCCCATCACATGATGCACTAGCGTTGTCATCGTCTTTTTCTTTATTATTGCTTACCATTAGTTTCACTTTCCTTTATCACCAGCAGACACAGCAGCATCAGCAGCGACATATTTTCATTCTACTGCTTTACCGCTTCAGTTTTATCATCATCATCATCATCATCATCATCATCACCGTCATCATCAGCATGATGATCAACATCAACAATACTATCACCACCTCGACCATCCTTATCATCATCAACAATATCATCATCCTCTTCATCACCATTGTCATCATCGTCCTCGTCATCACCATCATGATGATTAACATCAACAATGCCATCACCACCACGACCATCATCAACAACATCCTCCTCCTCTTCATCACCATCATCATCGTCGTCCTCTTCGTCATCCTTTTCATCACCATCATCATCGTCGTCCTCGTCATCATTCTCATCATCATCCTTATCATCACCATCATCATCGTCGTGCTATTCATCATCATTATCATCACCATTGGCATACATCAGTTCTGACGATCGTGCTGTTGTAATGGAAGGCCGCGAGGTACCCGTTCCTCTCCTGTTCAAGCGGGCAGCTGAAATTCATCGTCACCCGGGTAGCGTCTTCATCACTTTGCTGAAGATTCAGCCCTTGTACCTGCCCAGGATCTGAACACAAAAATATATAGTCACCTTCGTGGTCATCATAATCACCATAGCACCACCGTTGTCGTTGTAGTCGTTATCATGGATGGGGGAAATTGTTTAAGTTAGTCTATTTAACCCCATAAAGGATCCATTGCGATTTAGTTCCCAGCTGTTGAAATGGTAGAACATGATTAAAATGAGAAGCCTGATTCCAATGGAGAATAGGGCATTTGCTGCGTGCCGGCGACCTTGAATTTCATTGAGTTGAATGTAGAGAGTTGAATTAGAAAGGTCAGCGTAACTCGGGCAGAACGAGCGCGGGCAAATTAGTAGTCCCGTATAGAGAACGAACACTCGTGGCAAATGTCCTATTGACTCATCATCAGAACTAGATACTTTCACGTTCACACGACTCAAAAGGATCATCCGGATGAGTTTTAATTTTTGTTGATCTTATCGTTTCCACCAATTGACCAATTGCAAGAATTAGACGTCTACTTTTACACTTTGATAGGCAGCATTTTAACCGGACTCATTCAAATAGAAATACAATCCCTGCATGTAGGCCGACGTAAAGATGACTGATTTGTCTGCAATCGCAAGTCTCTGGGTTATAATATCTCTTTCTTGAAATTTCACGTTTTTTATTTCATTTTTTTCAAAGTTGATAATTATTATGACCCCACGTCTTACTTGATTCCAGGGTTTGATTGGAGGCAGTGCTGCTTTCCGGGGCAAAGCCTTCGGTGGTGTTGGTAGTAACAGTGACTCTGTAGTTCCAGTAGTTCAGAAGGTCGGGTATAGGGTAGCTGGTTGTATCGTAACCTAGAGACAAGGAAGAAAAAATGATAAAGTTATAAATTTATATTGGTAGGCCTATTTCATGGACATCTGTATCTGTCCTATGTTGTCGCTACTGGATGACAGGTCTAACCCCCACCCCCTCCTCTCCATCTCTCTCTCTCTCTTTGTGCGCATGTGCATGTCTGTATGTATCTGCATACGCGCATGTGCGTCTTTATGTGTGCGCGCAAGTGTGCGTGCGTGTGAGCCGCATGTCTGTTTCCCTTACAGAGCAACAGAATTGACCAAAGTGTAGTTCTGAGAGGAAAAATAAGCCTATCTTTCCAAGGTCTGTTTCCCTTGCAGAGCAACAGAATTGACCAAAGTGTAGTTCTGAGAGGAAAAAGAAGCCTATCTTTCCAAGGTCTGTTTACCTTGCAGAGCAATACAGTTGACCAAAGTGTAGTTCTGAGAGGAAAAATAAGCCTATCTTCCCAAGGTCTGTTTACCTTGCAGAGCAACAGAATTGACCAAAGTGTAGTTCTGAGAGGAAAACGAAGCCTATCTTCCCAAGGTCTGTTTCCCTTACAGAGCAACAGAATTGACCAAAGTGTAGTTCTGAGAGGAAAAATAAGCCTATCTTTCCAAGGTCTGTTTCCCTTGCAGAGCAACAGAATTGACCAAAGTGTAGTTCTGAGAGGAAAACGAAGCCTATCTTTCCAAGGTCTGTTTCCCTTGCAGAGCAATACAGTTGACCAAAGTGTAGTTCTGAGAGGAAAACGAAGCCTATCTTTCCAAGGTCTGTTTCCCTTGCAGAGCAATACAGTTGACCAAAGTGTAGTTCTGAGAGGAAAACGAAGCCTATCTTTCCAAGGTCTGTTTCCCTTGCAGAGCAATACAGTTGACCAAAGTGTAGTTCTGAGAGGAAAACGAAGCCTATCTTTCCAAGGTCTGTTTCCCTTACAGAGCAATACAGTTGACCAAAGTGTAGTTCTGAGAGGAAAACGAAGCCTATCTTTCCAAGGTCTGTTTCCCTTGCAGAGCAACAGAATTGACCAAAGTGTAGTTCTGAGAGGAAAACGAAGCCTATCTTTCCAAGGTCTGTTTCCCTTGCAGAGCAATACAGTTGACCAAAGTGTAGTTCTGAGAGGAAAACGAAGCCTATCTTTCCAAGGTCTGTTTCCCTTGCAGAGCAATACAGTTGACCAAAGTGTAGTTCTGAGAGGAAAACGAAGCCTATCTTTCCAAGGTCTGTTTCCCTTACAGAGCAATACAGTTGACCAAAGTGTAGTTCTGAGAGGAAAACGAAGCCTATCTTTCCAAGGTCTGTTTCCCTTGCAGAGCAATACAGTTGACCAAAGTGTAGTTCTGAGAGGAAAAGGAAGCCTATCTTTCCAAGGTCTGTTTCCCTTGCGGAGCAATACAGTTGACCAAAGTGTAGTTCTGAGAGGAAAACGAAGCCTATCTTTCCAAGGTCTTTGTGTAGCTGGACTGCCCTGCCCCATTCTCTCCCTCTTCACATCTGTCTGTCTGTCCGTCCGTCTGTCTCTGTCTGCCTGCCCGTCTGTCTGTCTGTCACACACACACACACACACACACACACTCCCTCTCTCTCTCTTTCTGCCCACCCCATCTCTCCCTCTCCATATCTGTCTGTCTCCCCGTATATCTCTGCCTGTCTGTCTGTTACTTTCTGTCTCTGTCTCTCTCTGTCTGCCCGCCCTCATCTCTCCCTCTCCACATCTGTCTGCCTGTCTGCTCTCTCTCTCTCTCTCTCTCTCTCTCTCCCTCTCTCTCTCTCTCTCTCTCTCTCTCTCTCTCCCTCCCTCCCTCCCTCTATCCCCCTTTCTCTACCTTCCAGAAACATGGAACCGATGAAAGTATATTCCTGTGAGGAGAGGGAAGCCTGTCTCTCCCAAGAGACTGTATAGCTGGTCACCCCCCTCCTTTCCCCGGGTGTCCATCTGACCATCAGCTGACCGATGGCCACGGCGTCCACTGTCATGTCCACCAGGTTGGCCGCAGCTGCAACGAGAGCGAGAAATAAGGTGTTACGTCCTCTCGGCCTGGGATGGCACATATGGGACATTTGTTTTGTTAGATGTAATAAAAACGAGTACAAACAATACGACACAAAAACGGGAACAACACAGAAACAATAAAGGCGGACATTCTCTATAATGCAAGCTGTGAGATTTAAGAATGTTCAGTTGAGATGATCTAGGCAACTGGATTACAATTGGATTGATGATTTTAAAACTATTGCTATTATGTAAAAATGTGCTGCAACAACACAATTCGAGGGTTATATATGCCAGAGAGTACTTCTTCTTCTTCCGGCTAAGTACCTACAATCAACAGGTTGGTCGAGGTTCGAAGTCGGAGAATATAAAAAGAGAGAGAGAGAGAGAGAGAGAGAGAGAGAGAGAGAGAGAGAGAATCTACAACAACCCAGCCAGTTGGTTCTCCCTGTGGATTCCAACATAATGCCGCGTCAAACAGGACCACTTTTTAAAAAAATGCTATTGTAGTTTGATGGATGAGTGGAAGGTCCTGGGACAGGAGGCAAACATAGCCACCTCAGGTAGCCCGTTCCAGTTGCGGATGGCTCGAGGGAAAAATGAATGTTGTGTGTATTCTGTGCGGCAGTGAATAAATGACAGTTACTGGTCCTAACAAACACACAATTGTGAGTGCTATCTATCATTCTTCTCGAGTAAAAGCCAGAAGGTAGCTTACTATCCCCAAAGGAATGAAGCAGACTGATCGTCGTACCTTGTGGCTTTCACCAGAGAATAATGATAGCATCTTCTAGCATTAAAGACCCCGTGACGCGCCACGGTTACGTCCCTTGTTTTTTTCTGGGTTGCTGTGACCCACATTCGAATTTCCTCATATTCAAAATGAGGCTGCTCTTTAAACTGATGTGTCGCTTTCAATTTGGGGTAATTTATATGGGAGTCAGACTTGGTCAAAACCAGATTTATTTCCAGTTATAAGAGGGAAAACACGCGAATCCCGTGATTTTGACACGTGATCGGGTGGATCGTTAAGGCCAACGTTGATAAAATGAATAACAATCTGCCTTGGGTCTTTAACCCAAAGAAACAAAACAAAAAATCACCACACCAAATGGATTTGTTCAACTTTAAAATAAATATCCTTGAAGGAAAAAAACAGCCAAGCAACACTGATGCTAAAAGGAACAAATTTCAGTTTATTAAAAACTTTTGTCCAGCTAAAACAAACATTCTATGTTAGACGAATAGGGGCCTACCAATATTGTAAAACAGCAACACGGGTGCTGTAACGAGCAAATTTTCCGTTTATTAATAACCTTTGTGTAGCTAAAGAAAAACATTCTGTGTTGGACGAATAGGGGCCTATCAATATTGCAATACAGCAACACCGGTGCTAAAACGAGCAAAGTTTCCTTGGTGTAGCTAAAAAAAAAAATGTGTTAGATTAGGGGCCTAACAATCTTAATCAATTCCACAAATGAAAGGAAACTTAGCTTCCTTCTGTGATACCTTAACCCTTCACGACATTTTCTTAATTTCCAGTCATAGCGATATTAGAGACGTATGCAGATATATCAAACAGACAAACACACAGATATATCAGCAAAGGCCAAAACAAAGCCTCTTTTGTTTCCGGAGGCAACAAGAAGCACTGCATTTTTGGGGTCTCATATTGCATTTATATAAGGCCACGTCATGACACATCATGTCGCATTGTACCACGTGTGTGTGTGTGTGTGTGTGTGTGTGTGTGTGTGTGTGTGTGTGTGCGTGCGTGTGCGTGTGCGTGTGCGCGTGCGCGTGTGTGTGTGCGTGCGCGTGTGTGTGTGTGTGTGCGTGCGCGTGTGTGTGCGTGTGTGCGTGCGTGTTCTTAATAACTGATTTAATGTATTCGTTTTAGTTCAATCTGCTGCACATGTTGTGGAAGAAAATTATCCATTTTAAACTTGGTGGGGTTTTTTATGGTTAATAAAGATTTTTCCATTTGAATTTGAATTTAAATCACATTACCACACATCACATGACATCACAGAACACGCAATACACTTAACCAAACTTCTGAGTTGTTGTTTTTTCTATTTCACATTGCATCACACCCCACCACAATGTGTTCCTTTTTTTTTTTAGTCAAATAGTTTTGGTCAGTGGTTAACATAAGCTCGAAGCCTAAAAAAAGAGGAGGTACTCCCTGAGTAAGGCTTCTCTACTGTACAGTAATTCCAGTCCAACCCTCTAGAATAGCAGTCACCCGCTCCGCTATCTGGGAGTCATGGTTGGACACGATTGACAGGCGCACAAACCATTACCTTCAGAGTCAGTGGTGAGGTTCAGATGTTGGTCGACCATCCCAGGGCCCTCCTCGGTGAACGGGGTCACCTCCACGCGGTACTCCACGTGCGGCATGAGCTGGGTCACGTTGACCTCCACGACGAAGCTGTGATTGTTCAGTTGGTCTTTGGTGAAGGAAACCGTGCTGTTGTTCTGGCAGCTGTCTGTAGTTGGAGTCACCTGGTAGAAAGAATTAAAAAAGTACAGAAAACCAGCATGTTGGAAAACAATGCATGGATGAGGCTTTATACCAAAACGTATCCACCCCTGTCTCTTGACCTGAGATGCGAACGCCTCCTACTTAAGATTATCGCCCTTGCCTGTCAGGAACTAGTCGCATATAGCCACAGAAAAGCATCTGCTCCTGACTCGTCACCAGGGGGCATCGGCAGTTCGGGCCTAAAATTATCGCCCTTTCGTGTCGGCAAGGAGAAGTATAAAGCATCATTCGATGGAAAGTACAAGTGTGTCTTACCTTTTGATCGGACATGTTCTTCTTCCTGCTCCTTTGGTAAAGTAAAAGGCTCGTGCATACACACACAAAAACATGAGACGAAGAACTTGCTTTACATCCTCCGACGTGCAACAAGCGCATATGAAATTTTTAAAAATGGATACAGGTTACACAACAACTTACTGTTCAAAGTTTTCTTATAAATGACATCACGGGTGCCTAAACAAGGATCACATACACACTCTCACTACTTGTATCATTGTACATACAAACGTGTCTTTAAAAAAATACATACTTACAGATTTTAAACATACGGACAGAAAGCGTGCATAAACAGACAGACAATTAAGGAAAAAAAATCAACGGAAAAGACAGACAGACGCAGACAGATTGACAAATAGAACGCAACAGACAGGGGGATAGAAAAATACAATTTACACATACCTCAGTGCTGTTATAGGTGCAATCAGAACATCTGATGGTGACCCCAGATACACAGGACGAGCCAGAGGACAGTAGCTTTAATTCAACCGTATAGCCGCTGATGACACCGTTAGGGGTTTCAGGCTTGGTCCAGTTTAGATGGACCCACCGACTGCCCCAGGCCGTCAGGGTGAGTTGGGTCACTTTGCCAGCAGCTGCACGAAATCATTGAACAGGACTATTTATTTCATAATGATAAATCATTGAACAGGACTATTTCTTTTATAATGCCTTTTGTCCATACCTTGATTTGTTTTTTCTTTTCTCCCCGGATGCTATGTTATGAGTGTTCATGAGAGTCTATAGTGTGTATGTGAAGAAAAGGGAAGGTGGGTGGGGCTTTGAAAGACCGGCTGGATTATTTTGATTTCTACTTTAAATTATGTTAAATAATTATTTTTGTATGCTCCTTTTAAACACACATTCTTGGAAATGGTGTCTATAATGTGTATGTGGAAAAAGGGGTGGGTGAGTGTGGATGGACGGCGTGAGCATTTTTTATTATTTTTTTTTTAATTATTTTTTAATACTTTTTTGTTTTGTAATCATGTTTTTGTCTTCTTTTCTTGGTTGTTTTCTCTCGTAATATTTGTAAAGCGCTCTGAGGATGTTTGTTTTTCATCGAAGAGCGCTATACAAGCTTTATTTATTTATTATTATTATTATTATTACTAATTAGCTAATGATAACTCATTGAAAATAACTATTTATTTTATTGTGATAAGTAGTATGATAGGCCTACACGAATGAATGGAAGGCAACAGAAATACCTAGTAATGTCACAAACGGGTGACAGGAATAACACCGAATATACAATGCAGCCTAAGGTCGAAAAAACATGGCGAATGTAACATCGCCGCCTAACCTCGAATTTTCCCTAAAATTATACCGTGTCGCCTAAGACCGAATATACAGTACAGCCTAATACCGAATTTTACCATGTCGCCCAAGACCGAATATACAGTGCAGCCCAACACAGAATGTAAAATGCAGCCTAAAATCGAAATGTGCCATTCAGCCTAAGACCGAATATACAGTGTAGCTTAAAACCGAATATACAGTGTAGCCTAAAACCGAAATATACAGTGCAGCCTAACACCGAATATACAGTGCAACCTAACACCGAATATAAAGTTCAGTCTGACATGGAATATGACAGTGCAACCTAACAGTGATCACCATATCTTGCATCGTATATTCGGCCTTAGGCTGCAATGTATATTCGGTGTTATTCCGCTTTCCCATTGTAATCTTAAAGTATTTAACTAGATCTTGGGGGTGGGGGTGGTGGTATTGGACGAATCGAGCATAAGTTCACAAAAATCTCGACCCAAAAAATTAAAGAAGTGCGAACAAGTTTGCAAACAAGTGCTCACAGACCTTCAAATAATTAAATAAGTTTCCCAATACGTCTTACAGTCCCAGGCTAGATTTTGACATTCAATAGAAAGGAGGAGGAAAATGTTTCTGGTGACGTGACAGATAAGAGAGAAAGAGAGAGAGAGTGAGAGAGAGGGGTGTGCGGGGTTCGGTGTTAGGCTGCACCGTATATTCGGTGTTAGGTGACATGGTATATTTCGGCATTAGGCTGCACTGTAGATTCGGTCTTAGAATGCACTGAAGATGCGGTGTTAGGCGACATGGTACATTACGGTATTAGGCTACATTGTACATTCGGTCTAAGGCAGCACCGTATATTCGGTGTTAGGCGACATGGTACAGTTCGGCATTAGGCTACATCGTAGATTCGGTCTTAGGCTGCACTGTACATTCGGTGTTAGGAGACATTGTATATTTCTATGTTAAGCTGCACTGTCACTTTGCACTGTTTCTGCTTTAGGCTGCATCGTATATTCGGCCTTAGGCTGCAATGCATATTCGGTGTTATTCCGCGTTCCCTCAGCTGTGTTGTAGCCAGATGTGACGAAAGGCATGCACAAATGAAACACAATAGAAGCAGAACATAAATAAATATGTCATAATTATAACAACTATTGAATACCAATAGTGGTTGTGTAATTAAAAAAAAAGTAAAACGCACCCATATACACACATTAACACACACTTACATTATAATCGCTCATTCATTTTCTTACTTAATAGCTTGCAAAGGAAGGAAGACATGTGGATTATAAAACAATGCTATAGATGTTAGTAGAACAACCAAAATCCTATAAAAGTTGGTTGGTCAATGCATTCACTATCTATGCATATTACCAAAACAAATATAAATCTTGATTTAATCCTGTAATAGAAAAGGGCATCAAGGAACTCACCAAAGCAGCGTTTGAACTTGAAACCTCTTGCTGCCTAATACTTATGAATCACTTAAACCAAGACTCACGTTTTGCAACCGAAAGGGCATCAAGGAGTCACGGAATTCACAAAACCTGTGCTTGAACTTGAAACCTCTTAGGCCTACTGCCTAAAACTTACGAATCACCTAAACCAAGCTACTCACGTTTCGCCTGAACCCTGAACGAGTCCGTCCTTTCGGTACTGTTGATGTTGTTGCTGGTGGCAATGATGAACACGTCGTAATACTCTCCGGGAGCCAACCCGTCGAACTCAGCGCTGACCACGTTGTCGCCCACAGTTGGGACTTCCCGGAGAAAGTAAGGCCCTCCTCCTCCACCATCCCGGCGAACGACCTTGACCGTGTAGGCATCCACCAGGCCCTGGGAGGCGATGAAGTTCACGGTCACATTAGGTCCTGGCAGCATGTTGGACTGGAGAGGTCCTGGTTGGGCCGGTTCTGCGGAACAAGTTAGAAAGAAAGACATAATGATTGTCGGTGTAGGTAATTTAATACGAAGCTTGCAGAAACTGCGTACAGCTTGGTCTTTTGTGGAAGGCTCTATCTCTTAAACTGCACTGGCTCTAGTGCTGCAGCCAAAGGGATTCGATGGCGTTTGGGGAACTTCACCAATGCCAGCTGTTCTGAAATCCCTTTGGCTGAGAGGAATATACCCTGACCAAGGCTTCTCCACTCTAAACAAATGTTAGCCCAGCCCACCGGAAGAGCAGCTGTCCCTCTGCTATCTGTCAGTCATAGACGGAGACTACAATCAGACATACATACATTCGGGAGCAGCAGATACTGATTAATATTCTTATGGTTTTGCAACAACCGAATTCAAAATATTTCGTTTGGTTATTATAGCACTGGTAGAAACTGTGCAAAAGCAGTAGAACACAGCGACTAAAGCATATCAGTATTAGGCTTATCTTTGATCAAATGAATTATGTTTATTATTTTAAAGAGACCTTATTCCTCTGCAAAAAGGCATCAAAATTATATGAGTAATGTAGGTTTAAAAAGTTGAGCAACCAACTAAACAACATGCAAACATTCCATCGTCAAAAGACATAGCGTCATAAAACCATGGCTACGTAAAAATCTGTTTAACTCCTCCGGTCTGGAGCAGACACATATATGTCTATATTGTAGTATATTGTAGTAGATATAAAGATGGTGGGAATGATCCTGGAGGCAATGCCTGGCAATGCAACACCAGTAAAGTCCCGATTTTTTTTTAACAATACAGATATAAATTAGGGGCCTACAAATCCAACCCAGAGCAACCAAAGAAAACCTCCACCAGAACTCACTGGTGTACACAGTAGCCTGATAAGACTCGACCGTCGTAAAATCATCAATGCTGTTGCCGCTAGTGTAGCTGGGGTTCCTCACTTTCCGCGTGGTGACAGTAAAACCATAGGCTCTGCCAGCGGTAAGGTTGACGGTGAAAGCAAACGAGAGATCCGTGGAGAAGTTGGATTTTTCACCACTGATCAGGCTGGCCCTGTATTCGGCAGGTATCGATGCATTTGCGTGGTCCCACTGCACGCTGATGCGGTTTTCTTCGAAACCCATGCCGGACATTCGAAGGTTGGTGGCTTTCAAAAGAGTCACTGTTGGAATTTAAAAAGACAGTCGTTGTCAGATTATTAAAACATGAATATATTCACAGACACCAAAATATTATATATCACAATGTGACATTGTTAGTACCAAAAGATTATATTAACAGACACCAAATGTTCTATATCACAATGTGACATTGAAACGGTTAGAATTGTTCCAAAAACAAGCCAGGGCTGACTAAGGAGCTTAGGAGTGGCACAAACGAGCTTAAGGTGTAGAGTGGCACAGAGGTCAAGCGTTCGCCTCCTATACAATAAACCCGAGTTCGAACATGGGTGCAGGGGTTTTTTTCTCTCACTCTGGACTAGGCCTTACGTTCTGAACGTGGAGTCTTTCGAATGAGACGATAAACTGAAGTCCCAAGTGCCCATGCACTTAGCACATCTTAAACCCAGTGGCAACGAAAAAGTCATTTGGTCAAAATCTACCCCACCTCATCAGTCACACAGAAATCGCATGCAAATAAAAAACGGGCGGCGCGCCTCTGGCTGCGACGCGCTCTCCAGGTGGGAGCAACCTAAATTTCACAGAGACGCCTCTGTGACTAAGTAGGCCTACCAAATACTAAATTAAGATGTGTTTGAACGAGAAAAAGGTAGCATTTAACCAGGGTGATAATGCTATGTTTCAAGCCAAAGAGAGATAATTTAAATCAAAAGTACAACAGGAAAGGCAGGATTGTAAATACAAGATTGAACAGAAAATGTGTACACAAAATTTAAGGCAGGTGTAGAAGTAAAATGTGTTGAAGACAACAATGAAGAGGGAATAGGAAAAACAGAACACGACATAGAAATGGGAAACACAGAGCAGTTTATTAATGGGTTGAACAAACACTATGCACGATTTGATACGGTTGGTGTTCATTGTGAGCGTAGCTGTACAGCTGACTGAGGCTGAAGTTGGTGTACGGGTCAAACCCAACGATGCTACGAAATAGGGTTTTACGCCCTCTGCGGCCTTTCGGCCATGTGGAGCATCCCAACGATGCTCCTGGGCCTGATGATTATAGTAATGTTCAGACATTTCTAAGACTCCCATTTACATGGGGTCATGGCTCGTTTGTTTCAGTTTATGTGGTTCATCGTGCATGGAAATGTTTTACCTTTATCCCCATTCCTGCTTTGATCGAATTCGCAGTTTTTAGGCTGTGAATATTAGGCCGTAAAAAATTCGAACAAATCATTTAATGTTTCAAATTTCGAATATCCAAGTGATCCTGCAGCTTTCTTGAAAATGTGTGCCAAATCAGGCGCGACAAGGGTAGTGGAAAGAATATAAATAATATAATCTGTACAATAAAAATAGCATTCACACATAAATGGAAAATCCAGAATACACCAACAAGTCGTGTGCAAACATGTCTATTGTGTATACAAGACGTCGTGCATAATGCTTCACATTAAACCCTTTTCCTCCATACATTAGTATCAAAAGTGCCTAGAATATCACTTAATTACTTTAACCGAACTTCTCTGAGTGGCCTAAATCCTCACACGCCCCAACAAGATAGTGCCATACTTTCCATTCAAGTACCAAGCCCAGAAGCGTCTATACACCTGTCTTACTGCAGACATCATTAATCGTCTTTTTAAACTAAAAAAAACTACTTACGGTGCATTTCATATCGGCAGCGATTTAATGCTCCCAAAAAATAGATGATTTTGACCCAAAAAACAGATGCTTGTGGCAAAAGCAAAGACCATCTAACCCTAACCCTACCCTAACCACGGACAGAACCAAGAAATAGAGCAGGAGGGTGTAAATCTACATATTTGCCGAGAAATCGATGTACAAAGCCACGGACTTTTTGGTTGATAAAGTTCAAGTCTTTCAAATCTACTTCTTCAATTAGGCCCACATTGCATATATTTGGTTGTTTTTTAAAAGGAAAAGAGGAATGCATAATAAACTCTCTTTCTTTGAATAAAAAAGACTATCCTGTACATTCACAAATTTCCCTTCATTTTTTCCTTACCATGTTTGCAGACACCATCGTCTCTGAAAGATTGCCCATCGCACAGGCAGTAAATGCTACTGTCCAGGGTGACACACTCTTGACTCTGCGAAGTCTGGCATTCGTCCGAGGTTGTACAAGAAACTCCGTATTTCTTCCCTGTAAATAAAATGCCTTGTATTACCACTTGCTGATTTAATTGATGGCAGTCGTTGATTTACATATTTGCAGCCAATAATATGGGGCGTAGTGGTCACAGGATGTACAGAAAACTGAAACAGACTGCGACGTCACTGGAACATACAACAATCAAACAAGCACACAAGTGTTAAGTGACGTTATTTTATTTACAAGAGACACAACAAGACAACTGGATATTCGGCGAATGCGCCTTTATCAATATACACACACAAGAAAACTGCAAACAGCAAATATAGCAAAAGGAGCAACAACAAATATCAATACTTCCCCTCTACAATCCAATCTGTGAATGACCATTCACAATGGTAGGACTAACAGTTTTCATACTATGGCTACCTCTTTTAAAAAATAATTTATGATTAAAAAAAAGCAAGTAAAAAGGTCATGTTAATTAATCAGTGCATTACACCACAAATGACACATAAATATATCAACCTACCAAATTTGGGGACTATAACTGCCAAACATGTGAAAGGGTGATGATGTTTCGTTGAGTGACAGCTCCGATAATTTACAGATGGCTACCTAGTGAAACAGCTTATTAGAGCATGTTGGTTATCCAGTAACAAAAACTACTACAGTCGACACCTCGGTATGCAACCACGCTACAGGCTGGCCAAAATGCCCGTAACTGCGATGTGGTCGCTATGCTGAATACTCTTTTAGCAACGAATAAGAAGAGAAGAGACAGTAAAACTGTCCTGATTACAGAGGTGTCCGCGCGCGACACTGCGGTGCCCGTAATGCAGGGTTCCACTGCATTGTCACCCAGACCAACAAGGCTTCTAAACTAGTTGAGAGGGATCAGTAGTATTGAATGCAAAG
>CM065694.1:37415857-37438357 GCA_017654935.2 Phymorhynchus buccinoides
GTGCGTGTGCGTGTGCGTGTGCGTGTGCGTGTGCGTGCACGTGCGTGTGTGCGTGTGTGCGCGTGTGTGTGTGTGTGTGTGTGTGCGCGCGTGCGCGCGTGTATGCGTGTCCGCGTGAGCAAAGATAAGCGTGCATGCGTGTATACACAACAATCCACCACTGTGTACGCGTCAATCTCAATGTGTTACAACAAACTTGATATAAATAAACCAAGTCTCCCTTTCTCCAACAACGTGACTGTAATTTGAGCTGACCCCACAAACCATTCTCCATCAAAGGTTTCCATTAGTACCTTAGCTCCCTAAGCCAAGACGTTTTACTTAGGCCTACCTGTACAAGAAGAAAAACACAAAGATGTACACGGCAGACTCCACCCGGCTTGGCCATGTCGAATCACGTCGGCACTCGTGTCGGGTGTGTCAGTCCAAATGACAGCTTATACTGACAAGCAACTTCAAAACGCAAACCCGGTAGTCAAATTGTAAGCAGGGTAACCAAAGAAGAGAAGCACAGTACTGGGTGGCAGTGATATTGCCTGTCACACACCCTATGGCCCGCTCAAAGACCCAGTCAGCACACCTATATTGGTACTATATATGCTACTATATTGACCCATTATAGGCTCCTATATTGGTCCTACATCGGTTTTGCACCTTAAAATCCTATATAGCCAATATAGGATATTAGCAGGAGCCTGACAGCTTCCAATATGGTTCCAATATTGGTTCTACATAAGCTATGTTGGCAATATTAGCAATATTGGGGTCTGCAACGAACACCTTTTGCAAGAATGAATGCCCTTGGTGGGTGGGGGAAGATGGTTCAGTACATACCAGACAGGGGGATAACTCTCGCCAATAAAGGGCATCACTCTCACTGTCAAGGGCGTTAATAACCCTACTTGCAGAGGCCTATAGGCGCATGACTGGTTCCTTGCAAGCTCTAATATTGGTATTATATTTGCTATATTGGCTATGTTGGTTCCTATGTTGGATCTATATATGCTGTATAGGCTATGTCGGCACAAGGCTTGATCCTTGCAGGTTCCTATGTTGGATCTATATATGCTGTGTAGGCTATGTCGGCACAAGGCTTGATCCTTGCAGGTTCCTATGTTGGATCTGTATGTGCTGTGTAGGCTATGTCGGCACAAGGCCTGATCCTTGCAGGTTCCTATGTTGGATCTGTATATGCTGTGTAGGCTATGTCGGCACAAGGCTTGATCCTTGCAGGTTCCTATGTTGGATCTATATATGCTGTGTAGGCTATGTCGGCACAAGGCTTGATCCTTGCAGGTTCCTATGTTGGATCTATATATGATGTGTAGGCTATGTCGGCACAAGGCTTGATCCTTGCAGGTTCCTATGTTGGATCTATATATGCTGTGTAGGCTATGTCGGCACAAGGCTTGATCCTTGCAGGTTCCTATGTTGGATCTATATATGCTGTGTAGGCTATGTCGGCACAAGGCTTGATCCTTGCAGGTTCCTATGTTGGATCTATATATGCTGTGTAGGCTATGTCGGCACAAGGCTTGATCCTTGCAGGTTCCTATGTTGGATCTATATATGCTGTATAGGCTATGTCGGCACAAGGCTTGATCCTTGCAGGTTCCTATGTTGGATCTATATATGCTGTGTAGGCTATGTCGGCACAAGGCTTGATCCTTGCAGGTTCCTATGTTGGATCTATATATGCTGTGTAGGCTATGTCGGCACAAGGCTTGATCCTTGCAGGTTCCTATGTTGGATCTGTATATGCTGTGTAGGCTATGTCGGCACAAGGCTTGATCCTTGCAGGTTCCTATGTTGGATCTGTATGTGCTGTGTAGGCTATGTCGGCACAAGGCTTGATCCTTGCAGGTTCCTATGTTGGATCTATATATGCTGTGTAGGCTATGTCGGCACAAGGCTTGATCCTTGCAGGTTCCTATGTTGGATCTATATATGATGTGTAGGCTATGTCGGCACAAGGCTTGATCCTTGCAGGTTCCTATGTTGGATCTATATATGCTGTGTAGGCTATGTCGGCACAAGGCTTGATCCTTGCAGGTTCCTATGTTGGATCTATATATGCTGTGTAGGCTATGTCGGCACAAGGCTTGATCCTTGCAGGTTCCTATGTTGGATCTATATATGCTGTGTAGGCTATGTCGGCACAAGGCTTGATCCTTGCAGGTTCCTATGTTGGATCTATATATGCTGTATAGGCTATGTCGGCACAAGGCCTGATCCTTGCAGGTTTCTATGTTGGATCTATATATGCTGTGTAGGCTATGTCGGCACAAGGCCTGACTCCTTCACTTACAGTATAGAGGGTCCTAGAGGCGGGATAGAGGGTCTCAGTGGCATTGCGAATGCTAAAAATGTTTCTAGTGCATTCCTAGGACCCCCTGCACATTCGTTTAGACTCGCTCGTGATTACAGTGCCAGGCCTTGTGCCATAGCCTAAACAGGGACCTACAAGGATGTGCCGACATAGCCAAGACAGCACATACAGATCCAACATAGGAACCTGCAAGGATCAGGCCTTGTGCCGACATAGCCTACACAGCATATATATATACTTCAAATATAATTATAATAATTATGACAATAAGCTGATAAGCATTGAGGACCGTCAGGTTTTTCTAAGTACATAAATATATTTATGATTCTGTTCAAATATGATTATAATAATATTGTCATAATTATTATAATTATATTTGAACTGATCATATATATATTTCTGTACTTAGAAAAAAAATTTAATATAGCTATAGTTTCAATGGCGCTCAGCACAGATAAGTGTGCTGCCAATCGGCAGATTTGTCCTAAGGTCATTCCGACCCCCACCCATCTTAGCCCCAGCTTTATGTCTTTTTTGAGTAGTGATACATCTCTACACGAATAAAACATCATCATTCCATCATTCCTTACAACAACAAACAAAGAAAAACATGTATACTCAAATGTGAAGGTAAAAAACAATTTTCTTTAAAACACATTCGTCAATCGTCATAACGCATCAATGTCAGAGTTTATTTCTTTGTAAAATGCAATTTACAGTATTATCAGATGATGCGCCTACCCTTGACTTAATCAACTGATACACCAAAACTCTCAGCTGATATGCCAAAACTCTTAGTCATTTTAAGCTACAGTAGTATAATTTACAATAGCTTTTCTGTCCAACAACAAAACAAAAAAAGCAAAACGTAAACATCTTACCATCTTCTCCTTCACTTCCTCGTTCTGGAGGGTTTGTTCCAGCCGCTCCAGGCTTGCCCTGTCCTCCAGAGGACAGGTAAAGCCCTCTGGCTAAGCAACTTGTCCAGTTGCCTCATGTCCGCTGCCGGTCGGGACTCCTCTCTCCTGCTGTCTCAGCAACATGTTGACCGTATCGTCAAGTTTCTTGAGCTTGAAAAAAATCTGGTCGAAGAATAGTCATCCGCCTCATTTCCATCAATCATTAAAAAAAGAAAAATGTCTCGAATTCTGTGGCTTTGCAAGCCCTGCTCTCATGGTGACCTCAGTTTCGGTTTCCGATCCAGTCTATGCCTTGGTGCGTTCGGGTCAAAGTCATGGGGAGCAGTGTGTTCTGGGGAGCTAAAAGAATAGTGTCGTCAGTAGGGGGCTTAGTAGGTGGTGTCCTGAACAGGCTCTACTGAACTCCACCGAGGTGACTCAGCAGCAGTGCAGTGTCTCCTCTGTTGGTTGCCTCCTGACGGCCTAACATAGATTAGCTCCCCTTGGACTGCTGGTCTCGAATTCTGCGACCTGAAAGTGTGGAGGTGTGGCTGTGAGTTGCGACTCGGAATGAGCGGCGTGGAAGCAACGCCACTGTATGACAGCAAAAAACAATATTAAAACATTTGTTTATAGGTGGAAATGCCTTGCCCATGACACATCCACTCTCTCTCAGCCGTTTGATCATAGCTGGCGTTAGGGAAGGTTCCCAAAGGCCAACCCATTCCTTCGGCTGCAGCACTAGACCCCCTCCTTAGACTGGCGTCAGTTTTCCACTAACTACTGTTCTGCACCATGCTTTCCATTACTGTAGAATAGATTTGTTTCAAAAGATTTCAAATGAAAATTGCTTTGAAAGGTTTTTTGAATAATCAGCCTAGGAAACACATACGCACGCGCGCACGGTGTTGAATATTTGTTCGTTTTCTTACACTGATAAACTTTGATCGCCAAAGATAGGGTGTATGTGTTAGTGATGCGTGGGTTAAGTGTTGATATCGTGTTTATTCTTTCAGCAGCATAGTTTCTACACTGCATCAGATAATGTTCAGCATCTTCTGTATTGTGGCCCATGCACATTTGGGGTTATTTAATAAGTGTCTGTTGTACAAGTCACCGTTAATATTGCTCATTCCTAAACTTGATTCTGTCTGGATCCTACATAATAGTAAGGGGGGACTGTGACATCTGTAAGAGATAAATAACGTTTGAACTGACTAATAGAATCGATTGTTTTAATAGTATCTGGAAGATTATTCCATAAGTTTGTAGTGCTAGGGAGAAAGGAATTTTTATGTAGTTCGGTTTTGGATCGTGGTACTATTCTATCTAATGGTCGGCGTCTATGGTAGGGGTTTTCCTCGGATACTAAGGAAGGGAGAAGATCTTGTAAATATTGAGGGCATTTGCCATGGACTATTTTGTGAAACTGAATTAATTTATGTCTTCTTCGTCTTTCTTTTAATGAGCAAAAGCCTGATTCTTTATACAGTTTCGCATGACTAGTTCCCCTTACTCCTCCTGTAATGGTACGGAGCGCTTCCAAATGTAAAGTTTCTAGTGAATTTGCTTGTGTGTCTGTACAGTTGTCCCATAAAATATCTGCATAGTCAAAATTTGGTAGAACAAAAGATTTATACATAGTTTCTAGAGCTCCTAATCTGTGTGTGTATGTTTGCGCGGGCGCGCGCGCGCGCGCGCGTGTGTGTGTGTGTGTGTGTGTGTGTGTGTGTGTGTGTGTGTATGTGTGTGTATGTGTGTGTGTGTGATGAATCTGTTTGTGTTTTAGGAGCAATATCGAGAGAAAAGATAACTGAATTAATACACGTGTCAACATAATGGGTCCACAAACCAAAATTAATGTCCAATTGCATAATTATTGTTAACTTTATAAACAAGTATTCTTTTTGTCAAAATAACTAGGAAACAACAGACAAAACATTATCCGGATTCCAAAATTCTTTGATGTTTACCCCCCCCCCCCCCCCCCCTCTCTCTCTCTCTCTCTCTCTCACTCACATATATATGATTAGGGGAAGACGGGGTAAATAGCGCATGGGCGGGTAAGAAGCCCACCCCAATTATCTCATGAAATAAAGAAAATTTCAGTCAAATTTGCCCATGAGACGAATGCTAGACATTAACGCTCGTCTCATGGGCAAAATGAGACTGAAATTTGCTTCATTTCATGAGATAATTGGGGTGGGCTTCTTACCCGCCCATGCGCTTTTTACCCCGTCTTCCCCTATATGTGATATATTTCTCACTCTCACACATACACACACACACACACGCACATATCTCTCTCACACTCACGCACGCACGCACTTTTTAATTCGCGCGCGTGCACATGTGTGTGTTTATGCATGTGTATGCGTGTGTGCATGTGTGCGCGTGTGTGTGTGTGAATGTGTGCGCGCGCGCGTGCGTTTTGTGTTGGGGGGGGGATGTGTGTGAGTGTGCGCACGCGCGGGCGCGCCCGTATGTACGTGTATGTATGTGTGTTTTTGTATGTGAGTGTGCGCGCACGCGTACGTGTGTGATATTCAGACAAATGCAAATGCCATCATACATACACTGGCATGCACTCATGATTTAATAACACATGAGATATTTTTCATTTTACTAATAGTAAAAACACAAGTGAACACGTTTTTACTTTGTCTGATTATGAAATTAGAAATTTTGAATATTGTGAGCTTTTACAAACAAAATATACAATGTGTTTCTTTTAAAAATCAGAAATTAAAAATAAATCGGAACATGCCTACACTGATTCACTCTAAATACGTGTAGTTATTAAAAACAAATTTGAGTTTATCAAAGATTTTCATATCACTCTAGTTGTGAAGCAGTGAACATTTCATACATGTGGTGTATAGCAGGAAATTGTTCATTTAAGTTTGCATACAGTGAATACATGTGTGTGTGTGTGTGTGTGTGTGTGTGTGTGTGTGTGTGTGTGTGTGTGTGTGTGTGTGTGTGTGTGTGTGTGTGTGTGTGTGTGTGTGTGTGTGTGTGTGTGTGTGTGTGTGTGTGTGTGTGCGTGTGCGTGCGCGTGCGTGTGTGTGCGTGTGTGTGAGAGAGAGAGAGAGAGAGAGAGAGAGAGAGAGAGAGAGAGAGAGAGAGAGAGAAAGAGAGAGAGTGTGTGCGTGCGTGCGTGCGTGCATGGTTGCGTGTGCGTGTGTGTGTGCGTGTGTGCGTGTGCGTGTGCGTGTGTGTGTGTGTGTGTGTGCGTGTGCGTGCGTGCGTGAGAGAGAGAGAGAGAGAGAGAGAGAGAGAGAGAGAGAGAGAGAGAGAGAGAGAGAGAGAGAGAGAGAGAGAGAGAGAGAGAGAGAGAGAGAGAGAGAGAGAGAAAGAAGACCCCCAAAAAAATCTTTTTTCTTCTTTCTCACGCGCGCATGTATGCGTGTGTGTTTCCCCTTCATTGTGATGTTATATTTATTTTTGCTCCCATTTCCTCAAACTCATTGTGCTATGATGCTTTCCTTTTGATGTTTGATGGATTACTTAATATTGTTTTGGTCAGTTTTTTGTTGTTACCTGTTGTGGTTGTTGTTATTGTCACTGTTGTTGTTTTCTAATGAAAACAAAAACAAAAAAACACCTTCTCTTTAGAGAATGCTTATCTTAATATGCAATATTAATAATACAGCTATGAATTATATATATTATTAAGTTTGAGAAACTGATGACTTCCTTATTCCTTCATTACATTACCTATCAAGAGCTGCTTTTTTTGTATTTACCCCATTCTGACTTTGCGCTGACTTTATTTATATGTACATGTATATTGTTGGGACGAAAGAGTGAGTGAAAGCAGGAATTGTGGAATGAATGAAGAGAAGGAATAAAAATCATTGAATAAAATAAATTTTTAAAAATGCAAAATCTCAACATAAGCAAAATACAGCATGATCAAAATCAACATGGAATAAAATGCGGCGAGGTTCTAGTTCATAACAAAATTGTTCAGTTACAAACATACACAGTGGCAATTCTATATTTGAGTAACGCAAAACGACGCTATGAACTCTTTATATTTAAGGTAAATTGAAGACTTTATAAAACATTTTCCAAACTTACAAGGCATAAAATGCGTACAATACGTGTACACGTACAAGCCAAAGGCTGCTTAAAGTATCTCTGAAGTACATCTTCGAGCGTTGTATCCATAAACAAAACAACAATAATTCAGTATACAGCTGGCACCAACTAAAAAAAGAACAAACATAAATCACATCAGATCTCTCTTTTTTGGTCAAATGCAAAACTAGGGTATAGTGTAGGCCTAATAGGGCATTTGCCGCGTGCCGGCGACCTTGAATTTGATTGAATTGAATTTAGAGAGTTGAATTAGAAAGGTCAGCGTAACTCGGGCAGAACGAGCGCGGCCAAATTTGTTGTCTAGTATAGAGAACGAAAACTCGTGGCAAATGCCCTATTCGGGGAACAGTGTGCACTGCAGTCTGGGTAATGATGCCCTCCTCCAAACAAATGTCGGAAGTTATGTGATAGCCAATCATTGACACTCGAAACAAAATGCCTTCATGGCCGAGGAATATATGTCAACCCGACGGCAATGCAAAAGCCACGTTCTTTCCCCAAAAATTGTTTTAATTAATAGGTTCATGCTGATTTTTTGCGCGGAAGTGAATGGTGGTAATGTGGTAGGCTTCATTTGAAATAAAAACTTGCCAACTTTTTGTTTGCAAAAATGATGTGTTGCTGTGAAATTGTATTATCCGTCATCACAGCAAGAGACGAACTATCTTGCACTAAAAATGCGTTGTACAATTGCATCTCATCGCCTCTTTTGAGTAGGCTACATTTCATCAAACTAGTTTCAAACAAGTGGGGGGGTTTGTGCGTGAAAACGGTAAATAAAGCCGGGTTGAGTAGAGAGGAAAGGGTCACTCACATTTTGCCCCGAACCACTCTAACTTTCTCCCTTCTCCAACTCTTAAAGACCCACCAGATCACGTGTCAAAATCACGGGTTTCACGGGTTTTCCCTCTTTTAGCTGGTCAGAAATATTGCTTTGATTAGGTTTGACTCTCGTACAAATGCCCCCAAATTGAAAGCGAAACATCATTCTAAAGAGCAGCCCCAATTTCAAGTTGGGGGCATTTGTATATGGGTCACAGCTACCCAGAAAAGGGACTTAATCGTGGTAGGCCGCTTTATCTTTAAAAGAAAACAGCAGTCATGCTGATCAAGACTACAACAAGCAAAGAGGGCCACACAACGTGTCCCCCAGAACTGGGAGGAGCTTGATCCGCTGGAGGACACCCCTGCTCCCATCCCACGTGGACGTCGTTGTCCCTGTTGTACTGCTGCAGGAAGTCCATGAGGGGCTGGAAGTACCGCACCAGAGGCTGGGCGCTCATCCTGGTTGTCCCGGTCAGCGCCTGGAAGGGAACCGTCCATATTTCCGAGGACCCCTTGGACAGCATGGCCCTGCAACGTAGCGATGGCTTGGAGTCAAAACGGACTATCTTTAGGTAGTCTATTGGTTTAACCCTTTCACCGCCAAAGTCGCATTTTAGCACCACAGTGATTTAACACATATGTCACTAAAAGGCATCAAATTGGGGCCTATTATCCAAAGACCCTATCGTCTTAGTTTTGGGAAGTAAGGGTAGACCTTATTTTATCTATGCCACAGAAGAATCCCCAATACTGCAGATGGATTTTGTTTTCTACCCAGGTAAATGTAATGGAAATATTTGGCTGAAATGTGGCTGGCGGTGAAAGGGTTAAATGATTTGTATTTACCAAAACGCACATTACACACATGTCAAGCAAGCATCACGGCAACAACAAGCTTACAGCTTATACTGTGCTAACGTACTATGCATGGCTTTCTGAATGGCGGCTGGCAAGTACAAGACTAAACAGGCTGATTTAAACATTATCCAAGAACAATTAATAAAGATAGGTACATTTCAAAACCTTCTTGAAATAATGAGGCGAGGCGAGGAGATAGCAAAACATGAACAAAAGTAGATAACTCTCCCTCAATTAACTCCCCTCCACCAAAGTTGCCTACGACGCGAGGAGATAGTGAAACATGAACAAAAGTAGATAACTCTCCCTAAATTAACTCCTCTCCACCAAAGTTGCTTACCACGGCCCCCTGCCTGCCTGGCCTTGCATGAACAAGAGTCGAAGGGGAGCAGACCCACGTGCACCACCACCTTACCTGAGGTCCCACCAGGCCATGTTGTAGTGGTCCAGTGCGGTGCAGGAAGAGGGTAATGCTGGGTTTGCCTCCCTTTGACTCTTGTTCATGCAGGGCTAGGCGCGCGGGTGTCAGTAAGCAACTTTGGTGGAAGGAGAGTTCATTGAGGGAGAGTTCTCTACCTTTGTTCATTTACATTGTTATGTCTGTTTGTGGGTGCAACGTCACCAGCCTATATGTGTTAGAAATCTTACAACCCTATCAATGAGGTATGTGCTTGTAGATTCAACATAAGGCATGATCAATATAAGGCATGGTCACCGTTGTGTATATCACATAATGCACAAGGATATGTGTGAATGGCAGCTGGGTCTTTCATCTTAAATTGAGCTCTAGAGATTTATAATACGGATGTTGTAACACTCTAATTGTGAACGCTTGAGTCATAGATATCACTGACGTATAAAATACCCTATTATCCCGCTGGTTTATCATCATCGTCATATCATCATGATCGTCAGCCTCACCATCATCACAAAGATATTCTAAAAGGGTAAGATGGATTACTTAAGAGCTCGGCGAACCGGGCTGATAGAGTTATCGTTAGTGGGGACAGTACACTTTTCACAGTGGAGGCTATCCAAAAACTCAGACCGGAACTTGAGCGGAGAATTCAACTGGCCTATCGCCGTGTAAAATGTGCCCTGTTTAAAAGGGACATAACCAGTGTTTCCGTCCTCACTACTCATAATTATAGGGAAAAGAGACCGGATGCTTATCTTCTCCTTTAGAATATATTTGATCATCATCAACAACAATAGCACAAGCAGCAGCAGCAGCAATGCCAACAACAATCACATCCTATTCATCAAATCACCATCGTTAGCATCGTCGTCATCCTCATTATCATCATAATTATTGTCATTGTTGTAGTCATCATCATAATCATCATCAACATGATCATCATTATCATCATCATCCTCATCATCATCATTATCACCATCGTCATCATCATTATCATCATCACCTCAGTCTGTCCCCAGCCTCTGTGGAGTTGTAGATGTCACAGGTGTGCAGAGGTCCCGTGTGTCCCGCAGCCTCACACAACGCCTGGTGGAACTGGAACTGAATCACGAAGCTGACAAAATACCTGTGGAAACACCACATACAAGGTATATACACGCGTACAAATACACTCATGTATTCACATAGACACGCGCGCGCGCGAGCGCACTCGCACGCACTTACACATTCACCCACGTTCGCATATTAATACGAATGAAACACAAAACGCAGACCTTCTTGAACTGAGCTTTATAACTAAACAAAATCGGTTTTACCCGTGTAAAACGGTTATTCTGCGTGCCTTGATCAAGAACAGGATCATTGCGCACAATTACTTGAATGGGTTTCCAATACGAAAATACGTAGCCTACAAGCAGTCCTATAATAACTTTGCCTACTCATAAATACACTATCATAAAACTGTAGATACAGAGAACAATATAGTACACTATTTACGTTGATTTCATCGTACAATGTACCCAACGCCAGCAATGGCCAAAGTAACCTATCATATAGCTGTGCTATTTTATAATGGCAGCGATTGTATGCTCCCCAAAAATAGATGATTTTGACAAAAACAGATGCTTGTGGCAAAAGAAAAGACCATCTAACCTAACCCTATCCACGGAAAGAACCAAGAAATAGAGCAGGAGGGTGTAAATCTACATATTTGCCGAGAAATCGATGTACAAAGCCATGCACTTATACTATTTTTTTGCTGGAACCATTCCTTTTTTTGGTTGATAAATTTTAAGTCTTTTATAATAGGTTCAAAAGAAGCTCACGCCTTTCCCTTCAAGATTAGTCTTCTTCTTCTTCTTCGTTCGCGCAGACAGTTTCCTGTCATATGAGCGTAGATGCGTCATGCTGCCGTTATGCGCCTAGCTAAGAAATAGTTCGGCCCAGCATGTCCGACTTTGGACCAAGAGATCTTTGCAATAATTTATAGAAAAAAAGGCAGGAGAATGGACCAGTAAGATAGAAAGATAGCAGATGACAGTAAGCAATGGGGAAAAGGCAGAGTCAAAGACTGTGACAGATTAGGGGAGGTTACAAGCACAGAACGTCCAGAAGGTGGGGGAACTATTTGTACAAAAGACCTCCCTCCCGGTATCCCTACGGGGGATAACGTTTCATTCCATTTTCAGACTTTTTATTATGTACGAGCAAAGGACAAGTCTATCTTTCCGTGTTCGTGACACAACTTTGTACATCACCGGAAACCCCCGTATTTGTAATGCATCAAAACCGTCAATGGCTTGTACCCACGTGTCGTCATATCCGGCCACAATGAGCGTGCCATATTATGGGAGACCGCCATCTTAGTCAGTAACTTTGTTTGAAAAATGCCAGATCGATGCTGCTTACACACAAATCTGACTAAGATGGCGACACTTCCGTTGGAAGGGTCGAGATGCGCACGCAGGTGGGGGGGGGAGCCATAGGATGACGTAGGGTGTTAAAGACCCAGTGACGCACCACGATTAAGTCCCTTGGGTTTTTTTCTGGGTTGCTGTGACCCACATACGAATTTCCCCATATTCAAATTGAGGCTGCTCTTTAAACTGATGTGTCGGTTCGAATTTGGGGCCATTTGTATGGAAGTCAGACTTGGTCAAAACAAGATTTTTTTCCAGTTATAAGAGGGAAAACACATGAAACCCGTGATTTTGACACGTGATCTGGTGGATCTTTAAGAGAAAGAAGAAGAAGAAGAAGAAGGTCGCTGAAGGGTTTAGTTCACAAACGTGCACGGTGTCGCTAAACGTTTCTTTACATTTTGAGTTGAATTAGAAGTAGCCCTTTCACCGCCAGCCATATTTCAACTAAAAATGTCCATTACATTTACCTGGGTAGGGAACAACATCCATCTGCAGTATTGGGGATTCTTCTACAACATATATCAAATAAGGTCTATCCTTACTTCCCGAAACTAAGACAGTAGGGTCTTTGGATAATAGACCCCAATTTGATGCCTTTTAGTAACATAGGTGTTAAATCACTGAGGTGCTAAAATGTGCCTTTGGCGGTGAAAGGGTTACAATTATCGTTTATTAACGCTTAGTATGCTTACCTGATATAAGGAGTGTTGTTGGGAATGTGAAACTTAGCACCTGGGTCAAAATCGTCTTTTGTTGGAGCCACTGGTGGGGAAACACCCTGCAGATTGCACCTGAAACGTCAGCATAAGGCCGTGTACACACATAAGCGGATATTCCATGCGGAAACCCATGCGCAATCCATAAATAAGTGAAGCAAAGAAGGGAAAAGATGTGCGCACGTGTCCGAATTTCCCCTAAATGCGTAAACTTGTATCCTTCTTTCTTCCACTTGTTTAGGGTTTTCCGTACGGAACTTACGCGTCTAATGTGAACCCAGCCTAATGCAGAATTATCTGCAAAGCCCATCTCACACTCCATACGCCTACATTGTAGTCGTATATTTCTTCATAGCAACCGCGCGCTTGTGTGTGGGTGGTTTTGTGTGTGTGTGTGTATGTGCGTGTGTGCGCGCGCGCTTGTGTGTGTGTTTATGTGTATGTGTGTGTGTGTGTGAGTATGTGCGCGTGTGTGCGCGCGCGCTTGTGTGTGTGTGCATGTGTGTAGGCTAAGTGACCGCGCTCGCGTGATTGCGTATTTGCGTTGAGAACACTTGCGCGTTGTTTTGCGTGCGTGCGTGTCTTTCGTTTTATCGTCTATCCACCACTCTTGATAATAGACGGAAATCATGTTTGTGTGTGCGTGCGTATGTGTCTGTGTCTGCGCGCATTCGAATATATATATATATATATATATATTGATTCTTGTAACTTAGAATGTAGATCGATAAAGCTGTAAAGCGAAACGTCTCGTCCAAGTTTTGTTGTTTTGATTTTTTCAATTAATATATATATATATATATATATATATATATATATATATATATATATATATATATATATATATATATATATATGTGTGTGTGTGTGTGTGTGTGTGTGTGTGTGTGTGTGTGTGTGTGTGTGTGCGTGTGTGTAGTACGATGCACGCACGTGCATGTCTGTAGGCCCGTGCGTGCGCACGAATGTGTCCGTGCATGTGTGTGCGTGCGTAAGAGCGCTTTACCTGAGGTCCCACCAGGCCTGGTTGTAGTTGTCCGGCGTGGTGTCCCCGCGGAACACTGACCACCTCCACTGGTCAATGAGGTAGCCGAAGGGCAGGAAGGCGATCTTCTGTAGCGCCATGGCCATCAGGAAGTTCAGGTCAGACTCTGAAAAGAGAGGGGGAAAAAAGGAATTACTGGAGCGTCAAAACGCTAGATCAACCAGCCGCGCGGCAGCATTTTCGGGTCCAGTGACCTTGCAGGAATAAACAAGACAAACATCCCTGAAAACTAAAGTCTGATGAAAACAGTCTACCCCCTTGCACTTTACAGTACCTCTGCGCCAGCGAGGATCTCAACTGTAGCTCGCGCACTATTAAAAATTATATTGACAGCTAAAGAAAAGCAGGTGTACGGCAGCGTTTTCGGCTCCGGTGACCTTGACCTTTGACCAATAACCTTCGTTTTTAAACTTGGCCTAGATACCATAAGCACCTTTCCGCATGCAAACTTTTATTCTCCTAGGTCCCTCCGTTCAAACGTTATCGTGTTCACATAGTTAGACATCAGACTGTAGCCAGGAACAAACAGAAAGCCCTGAAAACATTAACCAGTTTTGCCTGGCGGCTGGTTGAAATGTATGCCTAATTGGCTGCTATTTACACCAGCTGACTTTCGCCTCACATGCGCGTATGTGTGTGTGTGTGTGTGTGTGTGTGTGTGTGTGTGTGTGGTGGGGTGTGGTGGTCGGTGCAGGCATGCGCCTTTGCAACTATTGCATTGTTCTGCAGCCTCGAAAATGTGTTGGCCGCTTACAAAACCAAAAAGCCTGAATATACAAAGAGCTCGCACTCCGCAGCTGACTGAAGCCGTTTTTATTTTACTGCCACCCTTTCACCTACACTACAGTTGGGGATCATTGTGAACTCACTCACTGCCTACGACAACACTAACACTTCCCACCTTCCACCTTTTCACCTTCCAGGTGGGAAGTGAGAAAGTTGGCTTCATTCATTGCACGATGTGTAGGCTGCGAAGTTATCACTCTTTGATGAACCTTCTCCAAGGTCAAAATGTCCAAACATGGAAATATCATCACCGGGAAAGTTGCTGTGCCCCTGGAGCAAAACATCTCCCCTCTAAGCAAACTCCAGCCAAGACTTTTCCAGAATTGTTACTGCAGTAGAACCTCCCTTATACCACCCCATCCCCTTACAAGACTCCCTCCTACTTAAGACCTACTTCTCTGAGACGTTGCCCTTCTTTGTAAGTATTAAAATTACCTCCCTTATGCAACTCCCTCCTACTTAAGACCTTATATTTGGATTATTTCCCAAGGTCCTAAAAGAGAGGTTCCACTGTAGGGGAAGACGGGGTAAAAAGCGCATGGGCGGGTAAGAAGCCCACCCCAATTATTTCATGAAATAAAGAAAATTTCAGTCAAATTTGCCCATGAGACGAATGCTAGACATTAACGCTCGTCTCATGGGCAAAATGAGACTGAAATTTGCTTCATTTCATGAGATAATTGGGGTGGGCTTCTTACCCGCCCATGCGCTTTTTACCCCGTCTTCCCCTATCTCCTCTATTTTGTGTTGGTGTTATAGTTAAACGTAACTAACAAGCACAGATACTCACGAGATACACACGTACAAGCACGCATACTCTCTATCCCTCTAAATACCTTCTCTCAAACCACCATATTATTCCAACCAACCTACCCCTGTCCTCAAGCAGGGTGGGCAGCAGACCAATCTTGTGCAGATGTTTGGGGGTCTCCACCGACAGCGACATCACATCGCCCACTGCCTCGTGGAACCCTGCCACGTAAACATGGTTTTTAACCCTTTCTCCGACAGCTATTTTTCAGCCCCAAAAAAACCAATTCAACATAACTGGGTAGAAGAAAAAAAATATCCGCTATATTGGGAATTCCTCTGTGTCATGTTAACATTAGGCCAATCCTTACCTACCAAAATTAAGAAAACATGGTCTTCAGATAACAGGCCCTGATTTGATGCCTTTTAGTGACATGGGTGGTGCATAAATGCGACATTGGCAGCGAACGGGTTAATACACGTACATTCATAAGGCTTATTTATATAGTTATATTTAGCAAGACGCTCAATGGCACACAGCGGATAAAATTCAGAGTACTTTTATCTTCTTCTTCTTCTTCTTCTTCTTCTGTGTTCCCAGGCCGTGCTCATATCTTCAGACCGGTCCTGAAGTTCACTGTCTTCCTCAGCTCTTCGGTGGGTCCCCACAGCTTCTCTTGAAACACCATCCCCTCCGACCAGAGTTCAAACCACAATGAAAAGTACCTACAAACCATTACTTTCATAAGCCATTATCTAGATTGTGTTACTATCAGCAATGTTGGTAAATGTCAACGTACGGTGATTAGGCTACTTTTACTTTTGCCCCACATTTACGTCCATTATATTTTTACCTGGATTGGCCCCATCCCTGAAAACTACGGGCTGGTGTTTGTAGAGGAGGTAATACTCAATGTGGCCCATCTCGTGGTGCGCTGTGCTGAAGTGGTCCATGGTTACTGTGGTGCACTGCTTCACTCTGCAAAGTACGACAGGCACAGTAGTCTGTTATGTAGCATTGTAAGATTTTTTCATAAATGTATTTATTTATTTACTTTCTTAATTTATTATTTATGTATTTATATTTGTTCATTCATGTATTTATTCATGTATTTATTTATTTACTTATTCATTTATTTATTTATTTATCCACCACCATATTTTCTTTTCGCGCTTCTAATCAGAAAGGTAATCCACAATATCATCACTCCTATTCTTCTCGTTTTCCCCCCAATATCATTGGTTTTGAATGCTTGTGTATACTTTGTATAAAACAAATGCTTGCTTAACTAGGTCTGACCATACAAATAAGTTCATTTTAAATTCGATATTGGATAGGTTCGTTTTGACATTCGGCTATCGTTTTTCTTCTATTTTTTTCTGTGTTTTTTTTTACATTCGACTGTCAGTCGTCGACGTGTCCATTTATGTTTTACGAATGCTTTGTGATCTTTGAAATCATTCTAATTGACGACAAGCACTCATATCAGTCGCATCTTTAAAAATAGGCCTATCTCAAATCCTACATGCATACCGTGAGATGTTTAACCCTTTCGTTGCCAATGTCGCATTTATGCACCACAATGGTTTAACACCCATGTCACTAAGAGGCATAAAATCAGGGCCTGTTATTTGAAGACCCTATTTTCTTAATTTTGGGAGGTAGGGATAGGGCTAACGTTGTACATGACACACAGCAATTCCCAATATAGCGGATATATTTTTTTCTCTACCCAGTTATGTTTAATTGTATTTTGGGGCTGAAAAATAGCCGGCGGTGAACGGGTTAAGGAAAACAATTAAGTGAAGAATAACGATTACCATTCCTGGTAACATCCCATCTATCATTGGCGATTTACAATAGGATATTTTATTCCAGATGCTTCAGCGATCTTTTGCATTGCAACATAGAACCAGTTACCATTCTTGTTAGATGTTTACAATTCCCCGCTTTTGTAGCAACCTACCGGAAGTCGACGCCATTTACGAAATCCCAGGCGGAAGCGTGACAGACGACCTCTCTGCCATCTTTCGGCTTCTCCAGCATGGACTTGTCCCAGAATGGTTGCGGCATCGGCTCCAGACCCAACGATGCGAAGAAGTCGTCTGCCACTTCAAACATCTTCCTGGCCGTGTAGTTCTGGGGAGCAGAAATGGTGGCCCGTTTGTCATTCATTGTCCCTTGCCCGACTAAGACCGGCAAAGGAGTACAAGTTTGTCGCAGTGGGGGGTTTGGGGGGGTTGTTTTTTTGTCTGTCCAGGATGTAACTCGTGAACCGCTGGACGGAATCACTTCAAGTTTCTTGCGGAGGTGTATTAACAAAAGGACGCAAAGAGGTCGGGGGCTACGATGTGAGGGAAAGGGGAGGAATGATCGAGGGGCGGAACTGGCAAAGGTCATGTCTGCCGCTCTGCGACACCCTTGTTATTTGTTATAATAGTTTACAGAAGTAGCAGCAGCTCCGTAGTAGTAGTAGTAGTAGTAGTAGTAGTAGTAGTAGTAGTAGTAGTAGTAGTAGTAGTAGTAGTAGTAGTAGTAGTAGTAGTAGTAGTAGTAGTAGTAGTAGTAGTAGTAGTAGTAGTAGTAGTAGTAGTAGTAGTTGTTGTTGTTGTTGTTGTTGTTGTTGCTGTTGTTGTTGCAGTAGTTGTTGTTGTCGTTGTTGTAGCAGCAGCAGCAACAATATTAGTACTAGTAGCAATAGCTCCCGTGTCTTCATAAATCGAGCAAAAATGGTCTTTATTGAATGTTAAAGAACATACAGCTAAAGCCTTTTCCCACCATACGCTCATAAAGAAAAGATGTCTATATCAATATTTATTATTATCTTTTTTTATATAGATACATATCTGCATATAAAACGAAGGACGTCAAGGAATTCACAAAATGATATAATAGCATGTATGAGTAATTTGAATACTGAAGTGAGCACAGAGCAGGAGAGAAAGACAGGGGAAGCGCTTGAGTAAGGGAGGGTTGAGGGAGGAAGGGGAGGCTGAGGGAAGAGAACTCAGAACTCAGAACTCAGAAACTTTATTTTACAAGGAAAAGAATTTAGGCTGGGCCTAGTCTTCCATTCTGTCCTTGGTTCTAAGCATGCAATACATAACTAATACTATAAATGAACATTGAGACACAGGAAAATCGCCAACAAAACAAAAAATAATGACAACAAACAGTAATATAGCAACGACATGGCAGGCAGAGCATCAACATAAGCAATAAAAACAAATAAAATAGAAAACTAACCAACCAGTTAAACAAAGTAATAGATTAAAAACACCTCTATTACTACAATATACTTCTTCTACTACAATTACTACTACTAGTGTTAGACGGAGCAAAAAGCCCATGGGCGGGTAAGAAGCCCACTCCAACTATGCCACAAAACAAAGCAAATCTCGGTCACATTCTGCCCATGAGACAAGTGTAAATGTTTAGCATTCGTCTCATGGACAAACCCGACCGAAACCCGCCCCACTTCATGAGACAACCGGCACGGGCCCTCCACCCGCCCATGGACCCTCTACCCCGTCTTCACCGACTATTACTATTACTTCCACCATCACCACCACCATCAGCACACCACTACTACTACTACACTACTACTACTACTACTACTACTACTACTACTACTACTACTACTACTACTACTACTACTACTACTACTACTACTACTACTACTACTACTACTACTACTATTACAATTACTATTACAATTACTATTACTACCTCCATCACCATCACTACTACTACCACTACCACTACTATTACTACTAGAGTGCCACAGTAATGTAACAATAACACGGTACGCAGAACATCACCATCAGTAATAAGAACAAGCAAAACAGAAACCAACCGACCAAACAAAACATAAATGAAGAAAGAAAAAAATGACTTCCACCACAACTTACTTCATCATCATCTACTACTACTACTACTACTACTACTACTACAATTACTATTACTACCTCCATCACCATCACTGCTACTACCACTACCACTACTATTACAACTAGAGTGCCACAGTAATGTAGCAATAACACGGTACGCAGAACATCACCATCAGTAATAAGAACAAGCAAAACAGAAACCAACCGACCAAACAAAACATAAATGAAGAAAGAAAGAAAATGACTTCCACTGCAATTTACTTCATCTACTACTACTACTACTACTACTACTACTACTACTACTACTACTACTAATAATAATAATAATAATAATAATAATAATAATAATCATAGCATCATAATAACACAAGTAGGCTAATGTAAATCAAATAAAAAGTAAAAGTAATCATAAAAGCATAATGACACAAGTAGCCTAATGTCAAACAAAAAAAAGAGAGAGAGAGAGAGAGTGAGAGGGCGGGGGGGGGGGGCTAATAGTAGTAATATTTGCATAAGTAGTAGTAGTAACAGTAGTAGTAGTATCTCCAGAACCTTACTTGCTGAACCAATCGAGCGGTGACGTCCAGGATGCCCTTGTCGGGGTAAGGCATCAGTAGATCCTGCAGGTTGTTCCACTGCTGAGCCCACATGTTGCCTGCACAAGAACACCATATAACGAGTGACGTCCAGGATGCCTTTGTCGGGGTAAGGCATCAGTAGATCCTGCAGGCTGTTCCACTGCTGAGCCCACATGTTGCCTGCACAAGAACACCATATAACGAGTGACGTCCAGGATGCCTTTGTCGGGGTAAGGCATCAGTAGATCCTGCAGGCTGTTCCACTGCTGAGCCCACATGTTGCCTGCACAAGAACACCATATAACGAGTGACGTCCAGGATGCCTTTGTCGGGGTAAAGCATCAGTAGATCCTGCAGGCTGTTCCACTGCTGAGCCCACATGTTGCCTGCACAAGAACACCATATAACGAGTGACGTCCAGGATGCCTTTGTCGGGGTAAGGCATCAGTAGATCCTGCAGGCTGTTCCACTGCTGAGCCCACATGTTGCCTGCACAAGAACACCATATAACGAGTGACGTCCAGGATGCCTTTGTCGGGGTAAGGCATCAGTAGATCCTGCAGGTTGTTCCACTGCTGGGCCCACATGTTACCTGCACAAGAACACCATATAACGAGTGACGTCCAGGATGCCTTTGTCGGGGTAAGGCATCAGTAGATCCTGCAGGCTGTTCCACTGCTGAGCCCACATGTTGCCTGCACAAGAACACCATATAACGAGTGACGTCCAGGATGCCTTTGTCGGGGTAAGGCATCAGTAGTTCCACTGCTGAGCCCACATGTTGCCTGCACAAGAACACCATATAACGAGTGACGTCCAGGATGACTTTGTCGGGGTAGGGCATCAGTAGATCCACTGCTGAGCCCACATGTTGCCTGCACAAGAACACCATATAACGAGTGACGTCCAGGATGCCTTTGTCGGGGTAAGGCATCAGTAGTTCCACTGCTGAGCCCACATGTTGCCTGCACAAGAACACCATATAACGAGTGACGTCCAGGATGCCTTTGTCGGGGTAAGGCATCAGTAGATCCTGCAGGCTGTTCCACTGCTGAGCCCACATGTTGCCTGCACAAGAACACCATATAACGAGTGACGTCCAGGATGCCTTTGTCGGGGTAAGGCATCAGTAGATCCTGCAGGCTGTTCCACTGCTGAGCCCACATGTTGCCAGCACAAGAACACCATATAACGAGTGACGTCCAGGATGCCTTTGTCGGGGTAAGGCATCAGTAGATCCTGCAGGCTGTTCCACTGCTGAGCCCACATGTTGCCTGCACAAGAACACCATATAACGAGTGACGTCCAGGATGCCTTTGTCGGGGTAAGGCATCAGTAGTTCCACTGTTGAGCCCACATGTTGCCTGCACAAGAACACCATATAACGAGTGACGTCCAGGATGCCTTTGTCGGGGTAAGGCATCAGCAGATCCTGCAGGTTGTTCCACTGCTGAGCCCACATGTTACCTGCACAAGAACACCATATAACGAGTGACGTCCAGGATGCCTTTGTCGGGGTAAGGCATCAGCAGATCCTGCAGGTTGTTCCACTGCTGGGCCCACATGTTACCTGCACAAGAACACCATATAATGAGTGACGTCCAGGATGCCTTTGTCGGGGTAAGGCATCAGTAGATCCACTGCTGAGCCCACATGTTGCCTGCACAAGAACACCATATAACGAGTGACGTCCAGGATGCCTTTGTCGGGGTAAGGCATCAGTAGATCCACTGCTGAGCCCACATGTTGCCTGCACAAGAACACCATATAACGAGTGACGTCCAGGATGCCTTTGTCGGGGTAAGGCATCAGCAGATCCTGCAGGTTGTTCCACTGCTGAGCCCACATGTTACCTGCACAAGAACACCATATAACGAGTGACGTCCAGGATGCCTTTGTCGGGGTAAGGCATCAGCAGATCCTGCAGGTTGTTCCACTGCTGAGCCCACATGTTACCTGCACAAGAACACCATATAACGAGTGACGTCCAGGATGCCTTTGTCGGGGTAAGGCATCAGCAGATCCTGCAGGTTGTTCCACTGCTGGGCCCACATGTTACCTGCACAAGAACACCATATAACGAGTGACGTCCAGGATGCCTTTGTCGGGGTAAGGCATCAGCAGATCCTGCAGGTTGTTCCACTGCTGGGCCCACATGTTACCTGCACAAGAACACCATATAACGAGTGACGTCCAGGATGCCTTTGTCGGGGTAAGGCATCAGTAGATCCTGCAGGCTGTTCCACTGCTGAGCCCACATGTTGCCTGCACAAGAACACCATATAACGAGTGACGTCCAGGATGCCTTTGTCGGGGTAAGGCATCAGCAGATCCTGCAGGTTGTTCCACTGCTGGGCCCACATGTTACCTGCACAAGAACACCATATAACGAGTGACGTCCAGGATGCCTTTGTCGGGGTAAGGCATCAGTAGATCCTGCAGGTTGTTCCACTGCTGAGCCCACATGTTGCCTGCACAATAACACCATATAACGAGTGACGTCCAGGATGCCTTTGTCGGGGTAAGGCATCAGTAGATCCTGCAGGTTGTTCCACTGTTGAGCCCACATGTTGCCTGCACAATAACACCATATAACGAGTGACGTCCAGGATGCCTTTGTCGGGGTAAGGCATCAGTAGATCCTGCAGGTTGTTCCACTGCTGGGCCCACATGTTACCTGCACAAGAACACCATATAACGAGTGACGTCCAGGATGCCTTTGTCGGGGTAAGGCATCAGTAGATCCTGCAGGCTGTTCCACCACTGCAGGGCCCACATGTTGCCTGCATAATAACACCATATAACGAGTGTCATATATCTATGAGTATGACAACTGAGCAACAGTTGCGTTCTTTTTTATGTTTTGAATGTCTCT
>CM065694.1:37445857-37524720 GCA_017654935.2 Phymorhynchus buccinoides
TCGACATCAAGTAGACTATAGACAATAGCAACAAACGGTGATTGTCCTTTGCCGATCTACGATCGCAAAGGAGATTGTTTTCGTTCGTGTATGTTTCTTTGTCCTTTTGTTTTTGTCCTTTGCCGATCTACGATCGCAAAGGAGTCTATTTTCGTTCGTGTCTGTTTCTTTGTTTTTGTCCTTTGCCGATCTACGAAGTAGCGCAAAGGAGTATGTTTTCGTTCGTGTATGTTTGTTTGTTTGTTTGTTTTTCTGTCTGTCTGTCTGTCTGTCCCAAGGATATCTCTCGAACCGCTTGACCGAATCGATTCAAATTTTGTGTGGTGGTGTGTCACCATCCGCGCAAAAATGTCGCCGTCCTGACCTTGACCTTGGCGTACGACCTTGAAAACCGAAACTCTTTAAGGGGCCATAACTTCCACATCGTTGGTGTTAGAGTCTTCAAAATTGCATGTAGGTACTTTGGCTTATGGCCGTTCTAATGATGGCATACCGATCAAGGTCAAGGTCAAGGTCCGGGAGATCGGTACGCCTTGAAAGTGGTAGGGGTCTACAAATTGGGTTTTAAGCCATAATTTGCACCCAGTCAAGGGTGTGTAGGTGCATCACCCAAAGGTCACAAGGAGGACGGGGACCGAAGATGAGAAGGGGAAGGGAGGTACAGGTCGGGACATGTACAGGGCGTAACCGGCAAATGACATATCTGCCGCCCGGCGATGCCCTTGTTTTCTCTTTTTTTTGTATGTCCCAAGGATATCTCCCGAACCGCTGGACCGAATCGCTTCATATTTTGTGTGGTGATGTGTCACTATGAGAGAAAGGGTCCCGCGCATAAATTATCGCCGTCGAGACCTTGACCTTGGCGTATGACCTTGGAAACCTAAAATCTTTAAGGGGCCATAACTTCCACATCGTTGGTGTTAGAGTCTTCAAATTCGCATGTAGGTACTTTGGCTTATGGCCGTTCTAATGATGGCATACCGATCAAGGTCAAGGTCAAGGTCCGGGAGATCGGTACGCCTTGAAAGTGGTAGGGGTCTACAAATTGGGTTTTAAGCCATAATTTCCACATTTGTACTTGACAGAAGCGCTTCAGATTGTGTGTGGTACTGTATACCCTAGAGTAGAAAACATCCGAGCATACATTATCGCCATGCTGACCTTGACCTTGAAGTGTGACCTTGAAAACCGAAATTTCCTTCTTTGCGCTATATATTTCTTCTTCAAGCTGTATCTCGTGAACTAGAAGACAGAATCCCTTCCCATTTTGTGTCAGGATGTGACACTAAGAGTATAACACATTCGTACATAAATTATCCCTCGGAAATAGAATGTCGCCGAGCGGCAGATATGTTTCCGTTTTTCTTCACCCTTCTATATCGTGAAATACTGTATAAAATCACTCCAAATATTGTGTGTGGGGGGAGGGGGGGGGGGGGTAAAAAGAAGAGTAGAAGACATTGCCGTACAAATTATGCCACGTGGGATTTCAATGTCGCCGAGCAGCAGACATGTACACCCCACTAATTAAGGGTGTACATCCAGGTAAAGAAGGGGGTCTAAAACTAAATATAAAACACCTCCTAGCACAAAATATGCCACGTGGGGCTTAAATGTCGCCGAGTGGCAGACATGTCTCAGTGTTAAGGGTGTGCACCCCACCAATTAAGGGTGTGCATCCCAGAAAACGATTTGCACCCAGTCAAGGGTGTGTAGGTGCATCACCCAAAGGTCATAAGGAAGACGGGGACCAAAGATGTGAGGGGGAAGGGAGGTACAGGGCGAGGCATGTACAAGGCGTAACCGGCAAAAGACATATCTGCCGCTCGGCGATGCCCTTGTATAGAAATGATTTCTCTCAAGTTTTCTACTAATTTGTCTTAAAATTAAAGGACCGTGATTTGATGCCAACCTACTTTAACCCTTTCACCGCCATTTTAGCACCACAGTGATTTAACACCTATGTCACTAAAAGGCATCAAATTGGGGTCTATTATCCAAAGACCCTATTGTCTTAGTTTGGGGAAGTAAGGATAGACCTTATTTGATGTATGTCACAGAAGAATCCCCAATACCGCAGATGGATTTTGATCCCTACCCAGATAAATTTAATGGACATTTTTGGATGAAATATGGCTGGCGATGAAAGGGCTAAGCGATCAACAAAAGTCAATGTGTGACAGCCGTGTCTTTGGACTGCCCAGTGCTGTCTTCTACTGCTTTGTTTTTGGTGCAGATCATGTTCAAGAACTAGACGTTCAGGCAGCTTACATGAATGTCGCCTTTCATCTTCTTTTCATGGCAATACTAGTAGTTTCCATTAGAGATGCTGTCATGATAAATAAGTACCTGTCATGAAATATCTACCTCTCGCATGCGAACTGTAACCATCTAACCCTAACCCTATCCCTAACCCTAACCCTATCCCTAACCACGGAAAGAACCAAGAAATAGAGCAGGAGGGTGTAAATCTACATATTTGCCGAGAAATCGATGTACAAAGCCATGCACTTAGTTTCGTAAAATTCACAATGGCGGACAAACAAACGATTCTGATTCGCTACGCTAGGACTACTTCCGGTTAGGACTACTTATCTCATAGAGGTAAAAATACACCGCCACAATGCAATCGCTTTGATGGACCTTGTCGTGATAAAGGGTGTGAGGAGGGAAGATTGATGGGTGTGAAGGGAGGGGGTGGGGTTCTGACAAAGACAAACTATGGTAAGCTAGATGCTGTAAAAGTGCTGCTTATCATACAAATTCGATCTACAGTATACTTCACTGAAAATGCGAGCGTTCTTGCTTGGTATTTTGGTATTAAGAATGTTTTCAAAAAGGTTTTTATAACATGGAAAGTCAAATGCAATCTTCCTGCTTTACTTTGACTATGATTTTAATACATTGTGATCTCTCCATTACGCTACATACGGGCTTCAAGGCATTTAAAAGTGAGCTTCCCTGAAATCTTTATAGCAAATCGTGGTTTGGGGTATACTGAATATTGTTTATCTCTGTATTTTGGTTTTTAATATTTCTTTCTCCAGCCTGCATTGTGTTATTAAGTAGAAGAGCCTGCATATTTTTCATCAGATTTTGATCTGGTGAACAGCTGGACCAATCAGAAACCATCCCTTTTGGCCGTCAAACTACTACTTTGGGGGGTCAAATTTTGTGTTACTGGCTGTTGTTCTACAGTAAAATCCAGATGTTTAGGTCGTAATTGTGGTTTGTTGTAAAGAGCAGGCATTGTGATAATTCATATACAGTTTTAGTTTATCAATCTCTCCATTCATGGGTAGAGAGGAGTGATTTCCCTTGCATATACCGCACACTGTTCTAAACATTTGGGCAACGTTTGGGCTGTGGATACATTAGTTTGCATTGATGTTTTGCTGAGATCTTAACATATTTGGATTAGGTCTACTCAGAGCTCCTACCTGAGAAAATCACATTCTTTTGGGCTGCATTTTTGTGGACTACACATTAACAATTAATATGCTTGTTAGTGTTGCTCATTTCCTAGCGGTGGTGGCGACAATTTGTCAAATTTTACGTATTTATTCTTATCAATCACTCGCCAAACGATCTATTAAAACAGCACAGGTGATCTCCTTTGTACCAATACAAATTTAAAGTGACTACAGCTCTGGATTAGTCCGCAACAAATCAACAAGTCACCCAAGATCGCTTTGTCTCTAATTTCGGCTCACCCAGCTACTTGCATCACGTCAGTACTTTCACCTGCCGTCAAACTGTTGGTAATAATGATATGCGTTGGCCAGAGGAATGTCCACATGTTTTTAATAAACCATTTGATTGCGCGTGTCTGCATTTTACTGCTCAATAATTACAATGGGTTTTTTTTTCTTTTCTACCTTCATTTTTCAATGCGCTTTCAATATGGCTGCCTAAACAAGTCAAGGGGAGCAACTCTGAGTGTATTTTAGGCTGATTTAATAAAGTAACATTATTTATCTCGGATGATAATTCCATAGTTACAATTTATAGAGCCAGCTATTTTTAAAAACATTTTTAAAGTTACACACATAAATTATCATTTTCAATGAAACAAACTGTATATTTAAACAATACAAAGCTTACTCATATATTCATATTATTACTTGATATTTATTTAATAAAAGATAACGCAAAAATGTTTGAAATATGTCTGTTGCCGAGCAATAGTCAATAACGGACTTCTAAACTTACGGCCGCATTCTGATTGTCCATGGTGATGTTGGTGTTAAAGGTCCAGTATTTCTCCATGACCTGGTAGTAGACCCTCTGGGCCTCCTCGTCGTAGTGGTCCAGAAACTGCTGGGCCTCCGTCAGGTTGCTGTTGGTACCTGGCAACCCCGTGCCCATCACCCCCACCATCAGCATCATCTTCACCAGCAGCAGGATAGGGATTGCCGACATCTTGGATGCGGTCATGGCTGCGAGAAACACACACATGATCGCACTCATACACATATACACACGCACGCGCGCGCGCACGCACACACATGTGAGCACGCACATACATCCACACACGCACGCACGCGCGCACACGCACACACACACACGCACACACACACACACGCACGCACACGCACACGCACACGCACGCACACACACACACACACACACACACACACACACACACACACACACACACACACACACACACACGAACAAACAAACATACACACTATTCATTGTTTCGTTGTTCCTTTTGTCTCCTATAAAGCCTTGCAACAGTTTTAACAGCAATTGAACATGATTCTGATTCTGGCTATGACTGATTCATTCTCTCTCTCTCTCTCTCTCTCTCTCTCTCTCTCTCTCTCTCTCTCTCTCTCTCTCTCTCTCTCTCTCTCTCTCTCTCTCTCTCTCTCTCTCTCTCTCTCTCTCTCTCTCTCTCTCTCTCTCTCTATCTCTCTCGCTCTCTCTCTCGCGCTCGCGCTCTCTTATCAATCACACACACACGCGCGCGCGCGCACACACAAGCGCGACCACTTACGGTGACAATCATTATTATTATTTGTAGGTAGGCTATGTATTTCACTTGACTGTTATTGTTGTTATATAAAGGGAGCATTATTGATGCGCGCCCCCGTCTCTGCATGTCCCAGTCTCTATGTGCAACTCTTATTGTGCTCTTGTCTCTATAGTATGTATGTCTAAATAGTATATGTGCCCCCCCCTCCCCCCCCCCCCCCCTCCCCGTCTCTATGCCCCTGTGTCCCCGTTTCTGTGCGCCCCCCCCCCCCTCCCCTCCCTTTACCCCCCTCCCCCATCTCTATGTGCCCCTGTCTTCGGGTACGAATTACTAGAGTACTGAAGGGGGATGCGTACAACTGAAGGCATTATCGTAATATGACGTCAATTTGTGTATCTCCAGTTGGCTATTGGATAATAATTAGATCACCAGCGTCGGTTAAAATGTTTCTACTTTCACTGTACCAACTCTTGTTTGTAACTGAAAGCGTTTTCTAGACGCAAACGGATTTCTGATGACTATGACACATTGGTCATTGCGTACAGGTACGGGTCAGTGCGCACCGTAGATACAGGCCACCGCGCACAGGGTTCTAAAAACTGTACTTTCAAGTTAAAGTGAGTTGTTTTCAATTATGAAAACATTCAGCTTTCCTTTATTGTCAAAAATAGCTAGCCTTTGTCTCTATTTAGACCAAATGAGACATAAGACTATCCGAGACAGTGATCTGTGCTCAAAAACATATTTTTATTTTTTCCACTTCGTCGATCACTAAGACTGCCTCCTGTCATATGAGTGCAGATGCGTCATGCTGCCAAATCTAGGGTCGAGACTAGATCAGATGAGCAAATAACATATACATGTGCACACATGCACACACACATGCATGTGCATGCATGCAGAGACAGAGACAGAGAGGGAGAGAGAGGGGGGGAGGGAGAGGGAGAGAGAGAGAGAGAGAGAGAGAGAGAGAGAGAGAGAGAGAGAGAGAGAGAGAGAGAGAGAGAGAGAGAGAGAGAGAATGCGAATGCGAATAATTTATTCAAATAGGCCAAGGCCCCTTATGAAGGGGAAGTGAACAAACAAAGATCAACGGCCATAATAAACTTAGCAATCCATCAAATAATAAAAAAGGAATACAAATCATCATCAATTATCAATATACATGATACTAGTGTCGCTACATATAACAATTGCTTCAGTCAGATGACAGTTAATATCCAGTCAGAACATGGCAGAAGAAGGACTATGAAATAGCAATTTCTCTAAATTCGAGAGCTTTATACATAAAAAGGGCCAGATTAGAGAGAGAGAGGGAGGAGAGGAGAGAGAGAGAGAGAGAGAGAGAGAGAGAGAGTGTGTGTATGTGAGAGAGATGAGAGAGAGAGAGAGAGAGAGAGAGAGAGAGAGAGAGAGAGAGAGAGAGAGAGAGAGAGAGAGAGAGAGAGTGTATCTGTTTAGGCTTCTCTCTCACATTATCTGTATGCCTGTCTGTCTCTCTCTGTCTATCTCACTCTCTCTCTCTCTCTCTCTCTCTCTCTCTCTCTCTCTCTCTCTCTCTCTCTCTCTCTCTCTCTCTCTCACACACACACACACACACACACACACACACACACACACACACACACACACACACACACACACACACACACACACACACACACACACACACACACACACACACACACACACACGCGCGCGCGCGCGCGCACATACCTGCACACACGCTAACGCACTTTCATTTTACTCTCTCTCTATTATTGTCATTGTTTCTCTCTGTTTTTGTATGTTTTTCTATCTCTCTCTCTCTCTTGTTCTCTTTCTGTTTCTCTCTTTGTCTCTGCCTCTATCTGTCTATCTCTGCTTCTTTCTGTCCATTTCTTTTACTGTCTCTCCCACTGTTTCTCTCTCCCCCATCTCTCACTCTCTGTATCTCTCTTCCCTGTTTCTCCCCCCCTCTCTCTCTCTCTCTCTCTCTCTCTCTGCCTCTCTCTTTACCTATCTCTCTTTGTCTCTGTCTCTGTCTCTCTCTGTCTCTCTCTGTCCCTGTCTCTCTCTATCTCTATCTCTGTCTCTGTTTCTCTCTGTCTCTCTCTATCTCTATCTCTGTCTCTGTCTCTCTCTGTCTCTCTGTCTCTCTCTCTGTCTCTCTCTCTCTCTCTCTCTCTCTCTCTCTCTCTCTCTCTCTCTCTCTCTCTCTCTCTCTCTCTCTCTCTCTCTCTCTCTCTCTCTCTCTCTCTCTCTCTCTCTCTCTCACACACACACTGTGTATCTCAAATTGTCTGCCTCATAAGGGTCAGCCACATGTCAGCTAAAATCGGACGACTGTACGATGCGATGCGATAGGATCGTGTGATCTCGAAGCACGAATCACATTTTTTATTGGAGACCACGTGATCGATTCGAATTTTTGGTCAAATAAACATAAACATAAACATCGAGATACGGTAAGAGAGAAGCAATGAGAGATTAACACCCCCATGGCCCCAAATAACCCGCCATCCCCAAATTTCATTTAGCCTTTGTTGTGTCAAATGTGTGTGTGTCACTCTGTGTGTGTGTGTGGAGTCTCTCTCTCTCTCTCTCTCTCTCTCTCTCTCTCTCTCTCTCTCTCTCTCTCTCTCTCTCTCTCTCTCTCTCTCTCTCTCTCTCTCTGTATGTGTGTGCGTGTGTGTGTGTGCGTGTGCGTGCGTGCGTGCGTGCGTGCGTGCGCGTGTGTGTGTGTGTGTGTGTGTGTGTGTCGTTACTAGGTGTTCTTTTTTCTTTCTTTTTTTTCTTTTTTTAGATGTTCACTCTGTAATGTAGTTATTAACGCTGTGTGTGATTTGTTTTCATTGTTGCTTTCCTTTTGTAACCCCCCTCCCTCTGACATGGGCAGAAGGCCTGGATCAGTACAATTTGTGAATTGTGAATCTCTATCTGCTCCTATTCCTCCTCTCCCCCTCGCTCCCCAGCCTTCCTCATCTCAGTCTTCTTTCTCAATCCCTCGTTCTTTCATCATGTCGGTTAGGGTTCCTTTTGTTCATTCGTTTTTTTCCCTTTCAATTCTCAGGTTGGGCTCAGAAGGGCTTTTCATTCCATTTATGTTTCTAAAACATCAAACGCCCACAGTAAAAAGAAATATTTTTTTAAAGCACAAGACACGAAGGCTAAAGCAAATACACAGCCTACAGGAGAGAAAATATGCAGTTAAAAACTACTTTCTGCACATACACGCAAGTATATCAACACACACACACACACACACACGTGCACACAAGTTCATATCCACATACTCGCATTCGAGCGCGCGCACACACGCACGCACGTGTATGTATGCGCAAGCCCACATAGGTCTGCTCGTTCCTATAACTTCCGCACAATAGCTAGAAGACTCGGAGAGGAGCAGGTATACATACAGCAAGCACACACAGCATGCACACACGCAGAGATACACACATACACACACACACACACACACACACACACACACACACACACACACACACACACACACACAGAGACACACACAGAGAGAGAGAGCGAGAGAGAGAGAGAGAGGAGAGAGAGAGAGAGAGAGAGAGAGAGAGAGAGAGAGAGAGAGAGAGAGAGAGAGAGAGAGAGAGAGAGAGACATGGCACAGGCATGCATACACATACACGCGTACGCGCGCGCGCAGACAAAAAAACATACACATATACATACAGACAGACACCCACATAACTCAAGCACAAAAATGTACACGATGCTGTAAGTACAAGTGCATGAACACACACACACACACACACACACACACACACACACACACACACACACACACACACACACACACACACACACACACACATACCTACATACACACACGCGCGCGTGCGTGCGCTCAAGCACACATATGCATGCAAACGGATAGACACACGTACACTCGCACTTAAAAACATGCAAGATTTAAGATTAAGCTCTAGAAATGCTTATTATTATCATCATCATCATCATCGTCGTCATTAATGCTGTTATTATTATTATTATTATTATTATTATTATTATTGTTGTTGTTATCATTTTTATTATTGCTTCACAACCCCTCCACCCCCCCCCCCTCTCTCTCTCTCTCTCTCTCTCTCTCTCTCTCTCTCTCTCTCTCTCTCTCTCTCTCTCTCTCTCTCTCTCTCTCTCGCCACATTCCTCTATCCCTCGTTCTTCCATTGTGCTGGTTTGGGTGTCTTTTCTTCAGTTATGTTTCGTTTTTCCTTGGAGAGACGTTCTTTTCATTCACTGTAGTTTAGTATTTATTTCTATTGATGATCTCTTGAAATGGGAGGAAGAAAAGTTTGAAAGGAAATGGCTAAAGCAAACAGTTTGTAGGCGAGAGAGTAATCAATGTACAAATGCTTATATTTTGTACAAAATGTGCACGTATACGCTGACGCACTAACACGCATATGAATACATAGGCACGTGCCTATGAGCGCGCATACACGCATAAGCATGCACGCATACACACATCTAGACTTAGGCACATTTGCGTGATGATTATCTGGTGTGTGCGTGTACGTGCGCGCGCGAGCGTGTGCGTCTCTCTCTCTCTCTCTCTCTCTCTCTCTCTCTCTCTCTCTCTCTCTCTCTCTCTCTCTCTCTCTCTCTCTCTCTCTCTGTCTCTCTCTCTCTCTCTCTCTCTCTCTCTCTCTCTCTCTCTCTCTCTCTCTCTCTCTCTCTCTCTCTCTCTCTCTTCTCTCTCTCTCTCTCTCTCTCTCTCTCTCTCTCTCTCTCTCTCTCTCTCTCTCTCTCTCTCTCTCTCTCTCTCTCTCTCTCTCTCTCTCTCTCTCTCTCTCTCTCTCTCTCTCTCTCTCTCTCTCTCTCTCTCTTTTCCTCCTTCCATCTCTCTCTCTCTCCTTCCTTTACTCCTTCTCCCTCAGCTTTCCGTTTATGTCTTTGCTGTCTCGCTCTACTATTTCTTTCTCTACCCATCCCCCCCCCTCTCATCCCTTTTCTCTCTTTACATCCCCACCCCCCCCCCTCCCCCTCCTATTCTTCTTCTTATCTTTCTTTTCTTTTCTTACTTCATTTTTTTGTTTTGTTCCTAGATGCTCACTTATTTTCGGTCCCTCCACATCCCATTTGTTAAGTATTTATGTATAATGCTGAATTTATTATGTGTCTGTTTATATTCATAATGTGCCTGCTTTGATGATAATGTGTGTTCGTTTTCTTTGCTTTGCATGCCTTTCTTGTTTATTGAATTCTTTGCTTTTGATTTTCTTTTCCTTTTTCTTTTTTCTTCTTGAGGACTGGATGAAAAAAAATGTATTTATACTTACTCTATTATCCTCAGAAAAAAAGTTATTCATTCTCTCTCTCTCTCTCTCTCTCTCTCTCTCTCTCTCTCTCTCTCTCTCTCTCTCTCTCTCTCTCTCTCTCTCTCTCTCATTCCTTATTCTATCTTGTTCTGATTGAATGTTAACAGCTATCTGACTGCAGTAATTGTAATGTGTGGAGAGTATTATCATGTGCATTGATTGTTGATGACGAGATGTATTCCAATTTTTGTTATTTGATTGATTGCTACAAGTTAATAATAGCTATTGATCTTCTCTCTCTCTCTCTCTCTCTCTCTCTCTCTCTCTCTCTCTCTCTCTCTCTCTCTCTCTCTCTCTCTCTCTCTCTCTCTCTCTCTCTCTCTCTCTCTCTCTCTCTCTCTCTCTCTCTCTCTCTCTCTCTCTCTCTCTCTCTCTCTCTCTCTCTCTCTCTCCCCCCCCCCTATCATTGTCTGTCAGTCTCTCTCTCTCTCTCTCTCTCTCTCTCTCTCTCTCTCTCTCTCTCTCTCTCTCTCTCTCTCTCTCTCTCTCTCTCTCTCTCTCTCTCTCTCTCTCTCTCTCTCTCTCTCTCTCTCTCTCTCTCTCTCTCTCTCTCTCTCTCTCTCTCTCTCTCTCTCTCTCTCTCTCTCTCTCTCTCCCCCCCCCTCTCATCTCTGTCTCTCTCTCTCTCTCTCTCTCTCTCTCTCTCTCTCTCTCTCTCTCTCTCTCTCTCTCTCTCTCTCTCTCTCTCTCTCTCTCTCTCTGTTTTAAATGTGCACATTTCTAAGTTGATGAAATGAATTTTAATGATAATTTGTTTGTATATTTTGATCGATTTAGGGACCCTCGTTTCTCCTATCCTGTAAAATTTTTATAAAAACATTTGATGTAAAATCTAAAATATCCCTTTTAATTCTGTACAGATAGTTTTCCACTTTAAGTGGAAATCTTTTAAACGAGATCTTTGACAAATAAAAGTTAATAAAAACAAAAAACGTGTAAATATTTATCTCGTTAGACCTTCATTTGAATTTTAAAACTTTCATTAAACTTGTTCTTTTAAAAAGTAAAGTGGTCCTGAAATTTTAATCATTTGCTCTCGCTAGGAGAGGTACAGCTAGAAGTTTTATTTTAATCAAACATTTTATATCAAAAGTAAAGTTTTACTATACAGGCGTGTGTGTGTGTGTGTGTGTGTGTGTGTGTGTGTGTGCGTGCGTGCGTGTGCGTGTGTGCGTACGTGCGTGCGTGCGTACGTGCGTGCGTGTGTGCGGGTGTGTATGTGTGCGTGTGTGTGTGTGTGTGTGCGTGTGTGTGCGTGCGCCATGGCTCCTAAAAATTGACCTTTATTCAAGATAAAACATTTGTAAAAAGAAAAAAAATCTAAAGTAGACAGAAATCTCTTTTTCTCTTTCCCTCTCCCCCTCTCCCAGTATCTAACAGTATAAAGTAATGTCCCATATGGCTTTGGCCGGGAGGACGTAAAGCATAATATTTGTTTCTTGGCTATTTTTGAAGGATGTGCATCAGAAAGCTTCAGAAATGAAATAAACTAAATTCGTACCGTATGATAGGGGGGGGGGGGGGGGAGAGGAGAGAGAGAGAGAGAGAGAGAGAGAGAGAGAGAGAGAGAGAGAGAGAGAGAGAGAGAGAGAGAGAGAGAGAGAGAGAGAGAGAGAGAGAGAGAGAGAGAGAGAGAGAGAGAGAGAGAGAGAGATCATCTAAAACTATATAAATTGGAGTAACAAAAAAAGTATTCCTTTTTTTCAAATCTTTATTTGCGGTTTATTTGTCTGATCTGGAGGGGAAAAACCTTCGGTAAAGGTAAAGATGTGCCCCCCCCCCCCCCCCCCCCCACCCCTGCATTTCTCGGTTAATTGCAATTTTCCGTTTTTGCCTTTCTTACCAAACATAAAGCTGTATTTTAGGAACATTTTTAGCTAATAACCTTCTTGGAATACTAACCCTATCCCTAACCCTAGCCCTAACACTAACCCTAGCCCTAACCCCCCATCCCACCCCTATAAGACGGGAAAACGCAATGAACCACGACTGTGACAAATGGCGCCGTGTACTGCAATACATAGGGGGGGGGGGGGGGGGGTCCTATTAGATAATGGCCTAGGGTTAGGGTTAGTATTCCCAAAAGGTTATTAGCTAAAAAGGTTCATACAATTCAGCTTTATGTTTGGTAAGAAAGGCAAAAACGGGAAAATGGAATTAACCGAGAAATGCACCAATCCTTCATTCTTATAGTAATAGAAAATACGCTGAAAGAAATATAAGCAAAATCATAATGTTCAAAACCGAATAATGTTGATCATTTTCTAAACTCACCGTTGAAGGAGAGCACGCGCACCAGTTGCTGACACTCTCCTTTTCCCCCAAGTTCACCTCAGAGAGTGGTCCCGGCGCCGTCTTACTACTTATCCCACTTCACTCACCCATGCACCCTCTACTAGCCCATCCACATTCCCCACTCTCTGGTATTCATTGCCCATTGTCAATCTTCGGAGGGAAAAGCGAAAACAAGCAACGATGAGTTAAGCGAGAGGCAATATTTATTCAGCTCACTTGGGGGTCGTTTCTTTAGAGCGGACGCTTCAAACACTTCGGGATATTCGACGAAAAAAGACTACTAAAAACGACCACATTAATTGTCGAAAAGCTCGCGGGCGCTCTCACTCGTTTTGCCGAGCTAGCACGCTGAAAACTATCAAGTGGTTGTTTTAACTCTCGCGAATACGAGATTCAAAATGGCTGCACAGGATTAAAGTATTTTGTTGTTTTATTTTGTTGTTGATTGGCCCATCTAGATTTGGTTAAAATGATAGATTTTGTTTAACCAATCAGACCAGAGCTTGTGACATTTCCCCACTAAAGTTTTGAAAATTCGCTTCTTAGACCTTGTTCATCACAAACGCTCTGCGCGCGCAGGGCACTCTCTTGTGAAAGTCACCCGGTGTTGTCTTGATTCGGCACGCCAACACCGCCCACCTGTTAACAATACAATAATTGTTTTGTCACGGCCATGTAGTCCATTATATATGTCAAGCCGTGCAAACAAAGGCCATGTAGGCCACAGACAGACACTTGAATATAAATTTCGTACAAAACCTTTTTTTAGGACTATTGTTTCTGTCTGGTCCGTCCGTGCCTCCGTCCGTCCGTCCGGATATTCGTCCGTTTTTCTCAAAAACTATTCAGTCTATCATCATCAAATTTGGTATACTAGTTTGCTAAGATGCATTACTGATGTATTTAGTTTTACATTAAGGTCAAGGTCGCGCCAGATACGGGGTTCAAACCCCCAAACACATAATCGCTAATATCTCGCGAAGTTTTGCATGTATTTCAATGCAGTTTTTTCACAACATTTCTTGATGAATGGTCTATAACACAGTTGTCATTAATTTTTCTGTGCGCTCGTGTGCGCAGATCGCGCGCGCTCAAATCACGGGTCCGAATCCCAAGGCTATATATAAAAACAAAATATTCAGTTACGTGCTGTTTTGATGCGTTTTTATGTAGTTACGTGCTGTTTTAATGCGTTTTTATGTATCTGTACAGCCGACACATTCCGATTTCGGAGTAGCTCGGCGATGCTGCGAGGGGACTTTGCAGCCGCTTGGCGTTGCACTTGTTTTTTGTTTTTTTTTAAATTGAAGTTTTTGAAGCGAGTTCTTCGTTATGTGCTATTTGAATTTCATACAAAACCTTTTTCTAAAAAAACAAATCAAATAAAAATATCAAACTGATGTGTTTGAAGTGCGTTTATCCTTTTCACCGCCAGCCATGTTTCAGCAAAAAATGTCCCTTAAATTTACCTGGGTAGAGAATCAAATCTATCTGCATTATCGGGGATTCTTCTGTGACATATATAAAATAAGGTCTACCCTTACTTCCCAAAACTAAAACAATAGGTTATTTGGATAATAGACCCCAATTTGATGCCTTTTAGTGACATAGGTGTTAACCCTTTCACCGCCAATGTCGCATTTATGCACCACGATGGTTTAACACCCATGTCGGTAATAGGCATCAAATCAGGGCCTGTTATCCCAAACCCCTATCTTCTGAATTTTGGGAGGTAATGATAGGCCTAATGCTATGCATGTCACAGAAAAATCCCAATATTGCAGATAAATTTTTTAACTCTACCCAGTTAAGTTTAATGGTGGTTTTTTTGCTGAAACATGGCAGGCGGTGAAAGGGTTAAATCACTGTAGCGCTAAAATGCGACTTTGGCGGTGAAAGGGTTAAATCACTGTAGCGCTAAAATGCGACTTTGGCGGTGAAAGGGTTAAATCACTGTAGCGCTAAAATGCGACTTTGGCGGTGAAAGGGTTAAATCACTGTGTGGGGCGCTAAAATGCGACTTTGGCGGTGAAAGGGTTAAATCACTGTAGCGCTAAAATGCGACTTTGGCGGTGAAAGGGTTAAATCACTGTAGCGCTAAAATGCGACTTTGGCGGTGAAAGGGTTAAATCACTGTAGCGCTAAAATGCGACTTTGGCGGTGAAAGGGTTAAATCACTGTAGCGCTAAAATGCGACTTTGGCGGTGAAAGGGTTAAGTCACTGTAGCGCTAAAATGCGACTTTGGCGGTGAAAGGGTTATGTCACTGTAGCGCTAAAATGCGACTTTGGCGGTGAAAGGGTTAAATCACTGCAGCGCTAAAATGCGACTTTGGCGGTGAAAGGGTTAAATCACTGTGGCGCTAAAATGCGACTTTGGCGGTGAAAGGGTTAAATCACTGTAGTGCTAAAATGCGACTTTGGCGGTGAAAGGGTTAAATCACTGTAGCGCTAAAATGCGACTTTGGCGGTGAAAGGGTTTAAATCACTGTGTAGCGCTAAAATGCGACTTTGGCGGTGAAAGGGTTAAATCACTGTAGCGCTAAAATGCGACTTTGGCGGTGAAAGGGTTAAATCACTGTAGCGCTAAAATGCGACTTTGGCGGTGAAAGGGTTAAATCACTGTAGCGCTAAAATGCGAATAGGGGAAGACGGGGTAAAAAGCGCATGGGCGGGTAAGAAGCCCACCCCAATTATCTCATGAAATGAAGCAAATTTCAGTCTCATTTTGACCATGAGACGAGCGTTAATGTCTAGCATTCGTCTCATGGGCAAATTTGACTGAAATTTTCTTTATTTCATGAGATAATTGGGGTGGGCTTCTTACCCGCCCATGCGCTTTTTTACCCCGTCTTCCCCTACATTGAAATGCAAATAAACCTACCCATTATTAATTTAGGTAATTTTAGGTAAGGCCATAATATTATTTCCCCACTAAATGCTTAGCATAGTGTTTTTTAAACGAATGAAAGGCAGAATGACGAACCGCGGTTAGACAAAAGAGAGCATATTATTAATACCTCACGACCACTTATACACATCTGCATTGTTACAAATTCGGGACTTTCCTGGAGTTGCACTGCCTCCGGGCATTGCCTCCACCATCTTTATATCTACTAATATGTCTGTTCCAGACCGGAGAACGTTAAGCAGAATTTCATCAAAGCATAATAAATATTATAATCCTCTCTGTGGCATTGGAGGTAGTAGATATAGTTAGCATGTACGCCACTCAGTCGTTTCCGACCATGACTGCCAGATAGACCTAAAGAGAAAAGAAAGGTTTCCGAACAGAGTCAGGGGAAACAACCGAGAAACATTTGGTGCGAAGCGGTGATTTCTGACAGGAGTTATTACACTTTGACTGCATTCGTTGCAGGTCCCTTAGCTTACGCACGTGCAGGAATGAAATGCATATTATATTCTCGCTTCCACCCTTCAATCCCTCCACACACAAACACACGCGCGCGCGCGCACCCTCACACACACATATGCACGCGCGCACGCGCGCACATGACACACACACACTGACACACACTTTAGAGAAAAAACACAGTCTTCATTCAAACCAAGAGAACAAAAGTCTTTATTCATTTAGACATAAACACCACTCGCAGATCCGCTGATAGGGGTGTTAAAACCATCAAAGAAAACTTGAAACGTGAATAAAATTCATTCTGAATATTCACTTGGAGGTTGTTGTTGTTGTTGTTGTTGTTGTTGTCGTTGTTGTTGTCAGTTGTTGTTGGTGGTATTTTTAACATGAACAGCTACACTGTTCTGATGCAACGTTTTTTTCTGTCAACGCATGTTTTTGGTGGTTTTAGACAAACAACAAATGTTTTCAATGGAACTAAAAGTGTTTGTTCAAAACACACTTTCTTTTAAAGGTACTTAACTTTTGGGTGATATTGGTTTTGATCATGATAAAGAAGACGAAGATGATGATAATAATAATGACGATGGTGAACAACAACAACAACAACAACAACAAAGAGGATGATTAATTGAAGGAAAAATGTTCTTTAAAAGCTTATGCTAAGACGATTTGGATATTGCTATAACACATTATTTTTGTTTAAACTTGTGTTACTATACAAAGCGTGACCACGGCGCATAGCATTAAACACACACAGACAAGAGTATTGCCTGATTATGAAAAGATCATAACTATCCTCATCATCCATTCCACACCACCCGTCATTCTTGCCCCCTCCCCACTATCCTCTTCCACTTATCAGAACATTACAACTGATATTGTTTCACAAACAACGTACAAAGAATTAATGGTCTCCATTATTCCTTTTCTATTTTGTATAATTTATGTACGTGTGTAGGCCAATGAGAAAGAATGCATAATTATAATTCGTTTCGGTATAATAAAATCATTCGTAATACTATTTGTAATTGTCTTCTCTCTTTTTTTTTCCTTATGAAATCCGTTTAATTTTTTCATTAATTTGTTTTACTGATTTACTTTTTTTGTTGGCATTTTTTGTTTGTGGCTCAAGCCACAAACCTATAACTCACTTGGTCGGTCGGTCGGTCTGTCTGTCGTTCCAAAATTGTCGCACATTTTGACAAAATTGTCGCACTTCAAATCGAGGCTACACTTCAAATTGAGGCCGCTCTTTAAAATGATGTATTTTAAAAGCGTACAAAATAATAAACATACGTAATACAGACACTACAACAGACACGACGAGTATGCGGTGCTTCTTTTGATGAGTATAAGTAGGATACATAGTTTTAAATGTTTTCCGAAAGATATAAAAAGTTACGAAATGGTGCAGAGATAACATTCTGGTTTACAGATTAAAATGATTGAAAAGCCAGGGGAGGTGACTCATGATTGGAGTGGTAAAAATAGACCGCGTGCCACAAACTATTGCGATTTCGCGCTTGTTTTTTTATAAACCCGTTGCCTCAAACTCTCCATAGAAACATTGACATTTGCTGGGGGAAGTAGTTGGTGAGATCAGAAACAAAAATTTTAACGTTGTATTTTGCTGGCAGACAATAACTTCTAACACGCGAGAACTCGACTCAATCGATTATTTACATATTTCACGACGATAACCACAACCTAATGATCACATCAACGTTGATGGCTTAATAAATTCGAATTTTGCCATGCCAAATTCTATGCTTGTCAATTTTTTTTCCATTTCATGGTTTTATTGCAATATCTATCCTTTCATGGTTTTATTTTAATCTGACCGAGAGAGAGAGAGAGAGAGAGAGAGAGAGAGAGAGAGAGAGAGAGAGAGAGAGAGAGAGAGAGAGAGAGAGAGAGAGAGAGAGAGAGAGAGAGAGAGAGAGAGATTATCTATAAACGTGCAACAAAGGAGATCTAATCATCTATTAAGGGCCCGCTACACTACATACGATTATGTGTCAATGCGATGCGAGTCATGATTCACGCGAAATACTTCCGTCTAAAAATAATTGTATTCCTTTCGCTCTCTAGGCCTACTCTAACTCAAGTACATGAATTTCACGTGAATCATGACTCGCATCGTCACAATCGTATCGCATTGACAGCGAATCGTGTGTGGTGTAGCAGGCCCTTTAGCGTGTAATGCGTGTGTGCCCATCAATTTTGTAACATCTTGAACATCTTGTATGTCGCAAAAACTGTGTGTAGGTATGTAACTGCAAAATGTAAAATGTTGATGCATTTCAGTGAAAAGGATTCAAATTAATACCGCATCTACTTTAAAGTAATAAAATTGAATATAATTCGTAATTGTTTTGATTTTTTAAATTATTATTAAACTTGGCTATATTTGACATTGCACAATATTAGATTAAAATTGTATTGCTTGAACATTATTCAACCACATTATGCCACCTTTCTTCAGCTCTTCCACCCACTCTTTCTCCCTCCCCCTTTACCCCCTCTCTCTCTCTCTCTCTCTCTCTCTCTCTCTCTCTCTCTCTCTCTCTCTCTCTCTCTCTCTCTCTCTCTCTCTCTCTAAGTGATCTGAGACAAGAATTTATTGCTTCTAAATATTAAAACCACCCACCTGTGTTTAGACTTGTATTGCCTTCTGTCTTCTACTCAGGAAAACGTTGTAAAAAGTTTTGCTTTGTTCTTATACAAAGCCTTTAAGTTTCGTTCTACATTGTGTTCTGGATTGTAATTTTCTTTATTTGGATATATCATGTCATTTGTTTATTGTGACTTACCCCCTTCATAAAGGGCCTTGGCCTTTCATGAATAAATCTTCCGAATCTCTCTCTCTCTCTCTCTCTCTCTCTCTCTCTCTCTCTCTCTCTCTCTCTCTCTCTCTCTCTCTCTCTCTCTCTCTCTCTCTCTCTCTCTCTCTCTCTCTCTCTCTCTCTCTCTCTCTCTCTCTCTCTCTCTCTCTCTCTCTCTCTCTCTGTAGTCACAGCGTACATGCGCGTATGCACCAAGCATCTACGTGTAGGCTACGTGCGCACGAGCGTCTAGGCTTAGACGCAAATTATATGACATTGTGTGCGCTTGTGTTTACGTTTATGCTTTGCATCGGAACATGATTTATAAAATAACAAAACCACTCATTAGACCGATAAAAGTGACAATTTAACAAGAGTTCAACTTTTCTTTAGTATAACATTCCCTCATCATGATAACGCTCTTCTTCCCAATAATTCTCACAAAGATGGAACCTTGCCTGATTCCGTTCTTCCACGTGTTCATTCTCCAACTGCATGAACTTTGGCAGCGAAGGGTTGATCTCCACCTGTGCCAGAATGTTCCGGAACAGCAGTTCAGCGATGTACCAGAACCAGTTCAAAGTCCTCCTCGCATTCAACAGAGCAATGGCGGAATTGTATTGTACGGAATAAAGTAGATGGTAATCTAAGTTCTCCCGGATGTCGTTGATGGATAACGCTACGAAGAACAAGCACTCGTTCAGCAAATCATCAGGAGATATGTACCGAACTTCCGAATGGAACTGGTTACTTATTGTCATGGTGATAGCCTGGAAAGCCTTGTTCGGGTTCGAGAAGTCTTTTTGGACACCGCAACGATGATCTGTGCTTACTGGGACTTCCCGAAATCTTTCCACACAGTCTGCGAGACGACCTTTAGAAATAGAAGAGGTTAGTGTTACAAGGTGGTACATTTCTACACTGCGGAGATGTAAAACGTTGCTCATGAGATGCTCAACGTCTTTGTTTCGATGAAAGTGGCCGTAGATCAGAGATCGGGGTGGCATCATCTTCTCTCGTTCATGCTGTGGTATTTGGTGGTTTCCTCCATTCTCAAGTTGTCTTCCGTCTTCTTGAGGTTTCCTTTCAACTTTCCTCCTTTTTTGTTTTATTCGCCGACCCATCTTGTCTGGGACAATATTTTTTTAGATTTTACGCAAATGTTGCAAAAAGTCAACGTTTCTTTCCTCATTTATTTTTTGTGTTGTCTGCTTATTAGGCCCACTAGAGAAACCGTTCACTTTAATCGAGTTGTGTTCCCTAGCCCATACGAAAACGAAGAGTGAGTGAAAACAATTTTGTTGTCAAAAAATAAAAATCAGAAAAAAACCGAGTCACAATTAAGGTTACTTCATTGGAGAGATGAACTCTAGTCAAATGTGAGTCGAATCAGTCCAAAGAGGAAACTGTGAGATGGAATACAATAGATATAAAAGGGGGGGGGGGGGGGGGGGGGGTAGTAGAACTACTGAAACAAATGTGTAACATGGGATTAACCCTTTCACCACCAAAGTCGCATTTTAGCAACACGGTGACTTAACACCTATGTCACTAAAAGGCATCAAATTGGGGTCTATTATCCAAAGACCCTATTGTCTTAGTTTTGGGAAGTAAGATAGACTATATTTTTTATATATGTCACAGAAGAATCCTCAATACTTCAGATGGATTTTGTTCTCTACCCAGGTAAAATTAATGGAATCTTTTGGCTGAAATATCAGTGGATGGCGGTGAAAGGGTTAAGAAAGAGGAAACATTGGAAAGACTGATGTGAGATGCACAGAGAGGAAAACAGACAGACACAATCAGAGAGACACACATAGACAGACACAAATTCACAGAGAGAGAGAGAGAGAGAGAGAGAGAGAGAGAGAGAGAGAGAGAGAGAGAGAGAGAGAGAGAGAGAGAGAGAGAGAGAGAGAACCAACCAGAAAGCCAGCCAAACAGTTTCAATAATTTTTCAAATTCAGCTCAAGAGAGTAGCCAGTTAATAAGAGAGAACAAAGTCAAATCATCTACTACTACTACTACTACTACTACTACTACTACTACTACTACTACTACTACTACTACTACTACTACTACTACTACTACTACTACTTCTTTTTTTTAAAGGGGGGAAACCCATAACCTCGTGTGATTTTAAGCCAACGTTTTATCTTTTACTCCAAGAAGAGGCCTTCTTGGCATCATTAACATTCAAATTACTGTCAGCTTCTGGGGGCCGAAAGGCGAAAGCACCAGATCTCCCAACCTGAGCCACAGGAACAATTCCCCTTTGGACTGATCGACTACTACTATACTACTACTATTGCTACTACTACTGCTACTACTATGCTATTGCTATTGCTACTACTACTGCTACTACTATACTACTACTATTGCTACTGCTACTACTGTACTACTACTATTGCTACTACTATACTACTACTATACTACTACTATTGCTACTACTACTATGCTACTACTATACTACTACTATGCTACTACTACTGCTACTACTACTGCTACTACTATACTACTACTACTGCTGCTACTACTACTGCTACTACTATACTACTACTACTACTACTACTACTACTACTACTACTACTACTACTACTACTACTACTACTACTACTACTACTACCACCACCACCACTACCATCACCACTACTACTACTACTACTACCACCACCACCACCACCACCTCCACCACCATTACCACCACCATTACCACCACCATTACCACCACCACCAACACTGAATTCCCCCACCCCCCGCACCACAATGTATTTCAAATTGAAACAATAAGGACATTAAAAACACAACCACACAAATCATACATATCAACACACGAACATACTATCATACACACACACACACACACACACACACACACACACACACACACACACACACACACACACACACACACACACACACACACACACACACACACACACACACACACACACACACACACACACACACACACACACACACACACACACACACACACACACACACACACACACACACACACACACACACACACACACACACACACACACACACACACACACACACACACACACACACACACACACACACACACACACACACACACACACACACACACACACACACACACACACACACACACACACACACACACATACACACTTTTATACATTTTTATCAAAATAGGAGAATAGACACAACACACACAAATACACATGCAAACACAATAACAACACACACACACACACACACACACACACACACACACACACACACACACGCGCGCGCGCGCGTCCGAGCACACACACATACACACACACTCACATAAACACACACCTACACGCACGCGCACACGCACACACACACGTACACGCGCACGCACACACACACACACACACATAATTATACACACAGGTACACACACACAAGAAAGAGCACCCAACTTAAACCGACCATACAAGCCACCAAGATTTATTTCCCTTGAACTAACTTATTTTCGAACCAACCCCTATTCCCCTTACAAATGTCCAACCCCCATCCCCATCACACACCATTCCCTACCTCCACCCCTCACTATCACATTCCCTCCCCCCCTCTCCTAGATTTTTAGATTGAATCCATAAGGATTTTTTTAAAACACCCAAACACACATTTATACTAACACCTGACGCACGCGCGCGCACATGCACATACACATACGCATACGCACACCCACGCACGCATACACACACACCACACACACACACACACACACACACACACACACACACACACACACACACACACACACACACACACACACACACACACACACACACACACACACACACACACACACACACACACACACACACACACACACACACACACACACACACACACACACACACACACACACACACAAACACGCACGCGAGCATACACATTTATAACGTAGGAACACTTTTTTTACTTTTACATATTTGAATCGAACATTTTATTGACATTTCGGGATTGTCATTTTAATACCTATTTTTTTAATTTTGTTTTCTCATTGAGACAGGCTTACCCCAACCTTCAATCCCCAGCCCCTGCCCACATGGTTCCTCAAGGTTTTTTTCTCTTTTTCCCGCCGTTTTTCCCAGGCACTAAGGACAAACATCTCTCCATACACCTACACTGATAACATCCTCCTTTCCTGGCGTACCTCTTTGAGGTGTAGGACTACACTTTTCTCCGGCCCCACTGGTCCCACTTCCGACTTAGTCTAGTGGGGGTTGGACCCAGTGGTCACCTAGCTGCTGGTACGTACTCCAGCACTGACCACGACCACTCATTGGGTAAGGTAAATGAGAACACCTTGACCCTTTAGAGTTACACTTACACCCTAACCCTAACCTAACTCACGTTGTTTTACCTGTTAATTTATGAATCATTGAATGTGTAAATGCAGTCATATTAAAAACTCTGAGCCACAACACTTCTCCATAACGTCAACTCTGTTTCGCCTCGTCTTGATCTTTGATCAACTGAAGTTCTTGTGGTGTGTTTGGGTGTGTACTTCCTGCATCACAGCGATCAATATCAGCCCTGTTCGTCATCCATGCCTGCAGCTGATGACATTCAATCTTGAGGCGGGGCTGTTTTGCTGTAAAAAGGAACAGTTTCGCAAACTGATATCTGCAATACTGACTACGATCGAGAAGTGGCCGGTGATATATTAGTGTAGGCCCTACAAATATCTGAGACGTTTTAGTCTAAAAATGGAAAGTCGTGCATTTTAAGAAGTTGATCGAGACGCCTTGGCATGAGGCTGTGTCAGACCAGTTGACATAAGCTAGAACACCAAGGCTACATAAAAATGTTGTTATGTTCTGCATGGTTGTCAGTGCGGGGATTGCATCATAAGCCATGACAAGTTCCTAGCATAACATCATCAGTCTAAAATCCGCCGAAGTCGGAGAGTGGCTGCTCACATGGCAGGGTAATCAAAAACGGTCACGCACGTAATGTTCTCATCCCTAGCTGGTTCATTTGTGCCTTAGTGTTCAAGTGCTTCGGCTGTTGGGATGATCCCGAGTCCTTAAGTCAGGGCAGAGATATAGAAAGAGATTTCTGTCTATATATCTCTGGTCAGGGTAAGACCACAACAACAGAAGAAGTTGAGCAATGGCATAAATGGCTAGAAAGGGTAAAAAGAAAATCCAGGGAGTTCCGACGGTGCCGCAAATTTTCCCAAAAGAAAACATGCAGCTTCCATAATTTAAGAACATCTTTAAAACCAGTAGCCTATGTGCCTACATACTGAACCAAACAGGTTTTAAGTCAACCTTGAAGACATACAGAAATATGCATACACAGTGACAAATAGCAGGCAAAAGCAAAATACTTTCTTGTAGAGGGAAGAGAGAGAGAGGATGGGAAGGACAATTCTTAGCCCCCTTCCCCTCCGTACACACACACACACACACACGCGCGCGCACTCTCTCTCTCTCTCTCTCTCTCTCTCTCTCTCTCTCTCTCTCTCTCTCTCTCTCTCTCTCTCTCTCTCTCTCTCTCTCTCTCTCTCTCTCTCACACACACACACACACACACACACACACACACACACACACACACACACACACACACACACACACACACACACACACACACACACACACACACACACACACACACACACACACACACACGCGCGCGCGCGCGCGCGCGCGCGAGAGAGAGAGAGAGAGAGAGAGAGAGAGAGAGAGAGAGAGAGAGAGAGAGAGAGACTGAGAGTGCAATGTGCATGAGAGAGAAAGGGAAAGTGGGGAGAGGGAGGGAGCTGGGGGGGGGGGGGAGCAAGAGTTAGGTAAGGGTTGACATCATTATATATAGGCCATTGAGCATTTTCATACTTTTGTTGTTGTTGTTGTTGTTGCTGTACTTTTCAGTAAGGCAGACGTGCAGTCTTTTTCTACTTTTTACATTTAATCTGACCTGCATGGTTGGAGATTCTGCTGATAACTTTACAAAATAAAATGACTGATTACACAAATTGATAACCTATAGAAATGTGGAAACATGATTTTCTTGATGACGAGATTTTTTTTTTAAGCACAAAAGAAACAATCAAAACAACAACTGCAGCAACAAAATCAGCAGCAGCAGCAGCAGCAGCAACAACACGTATTCATAGATCTCCTAAAGAACCCCGATCGTCTCGGCGAAAACGTGCCTTTATTCCCAATATGCAAATTATTTGTTGACTCTTGGCTGCTGATCAGAACGAGGTTTACTGAAGCATGCAGACGACAACCTAGGTCAGGTACAAAACTTACAACTTGACTGCTGCTGACAATGTAAAAAGGTAAGAACTAGCTTGTTTGTTATTCACAATGAATGAACATTTATCTCACAAACAGCAAGATGCATGGTAAATGAGTGGATCTTTCCTTTTACTTTTTATCTGAGTTAAAATATTTCTTTTTCTCGTCCCATCTGAAGATCAAGATGACGAAGATGAAGAATGAAGATGGTGACTAGTCTACTGACTGATCGATGCCGATGGTTACAGACAGTGTGTTTGGCCTAATCTGTAGATCAATCGCTTGGCACAGCTGTGAAAACAAATGCTAATTAGGCCTATCTCTTGGGTTTTTTAATGGACTTCGTTGATCAGTATCTAACATAATTATCCAGACGGCTAGGCATACTGCATTGTGACTGTCTAGACTACTGAAAAACATTTTTGAAGGGAAAACGAGGTACGCCATACGATTGTCCCATATGTTTAACTTTGGCTATACGGCTATAGTCTGAAAGAAAGAAAAGGAACACGCTCGTGGAAAGAAAATCATGTACGCGGGACTTTCCTGGTGTTGCACTGCCTTCGGCCATTGCCTCCAGGATCGTTCCCACCATCTTTATCTCTATAAATGTCCCATATGTGTCTGTTTCAGACCGGAGGACGTTAAATGAATTTTCATTAATCTTCGTGAAAAACAAAATGGCAAAGCCATATCAACGAAGTTCCACTTGAATGAAAATGGGGTCTAATGTCCGCTTGGCTGCAAGCAGCAAATATGACTTATGAGACAAACCATCAACCAACCACCATCAGCATCTGATAATTGCCAGCCGCAAACGAAGAGAGCGAAGGTGGTAATGTTTTCAGTAGATTCATATCTCGGCAAAATCTAAAAATGAAGGTCAAGGTCACTGGAGCTGAAAATGCTGCCGAACACCTGGCACGATGACGGAGGGACCTAGGATGCTCAAATTTTGCATGCAGATAGGTACTACAAATATATCGGCCAAATTCAGAAATGAAGGTCAAGGTCACTGGAGCCAAGAATACTGCAGAGCATCTGGCACGATAATGTTTGAACGCAAGGACCTGGGACATTCAAAATTTGCCTGTGGGTAGTTACTAAGGATATCTAGACCAAGTTCAAAAATCAAGGTCATTGGTCAAAGGTCAAGGTCACTGGACCCGAAACTGCCGCGCGGCTGGTGGTCTAGCGTCTTAACGCTCTAGTTTATTTATTAGAATTGTTTGTCTGTAACTTTTTTGTCTGAGACAAAATGACTAAAATTAGCTTTGAATTACTTAATACTGTTATCATTCGAGGTTGAAGAAAGATTCTGATAAAACTTCAAAGGGCAATAATAAGTTCAGCCTAGAGAACAACCCATTTCATATTAATCAGAATTATCAATCACCTGCTCCCCACAACTCTAACAGAGACCACCTGTCTGCATGTGTTCAGGGCTGGCCTCGGTGGCATTCACACCAGCCACCAGGCCTCTGTCTGCTGAGCCACTGTGGATCAAGAAATGTACATAGTTTTAACACAAGTTTTAGAGTTGATTTTAATCCATCTTTATTAAAGGACCGAGAGCACACACCGCCTGCCTAGCGTGATTTAAAGTTCTGGACATCAAACGCCATATATTGGCCCTGTCCAAAACCAGGAAGAAAAAGAAGCTATATCAATTGTTAATGTTAGGAATTAAGCAAATGGAGTGCTTCCAAGTTCCTTAGCAAAGATCCATTTCATTGAGTATTGCTCAAGAAAAGTATAATTTAAAAATGAACGAGCATTCCAGGTTAGTTTACATTGACCTGTAATTTAGCCTACGCTAGGACTACAGGCTAAAGGACCATGACCAGCAAAATAACCTGCAGGCTAAAATACCGTGACTGGCAAAATAACCTTCAGGCTGAATTACCATGACCGTCAACATACCCACTGCCTAAAAATTTGTCTAGAACAGTCAAGCATGTTATGCAACATGGGGACTGATGCTAGTGATAGCCATATTATTAATGATTTGCTATGACATTCATGTCATTAATAAGGCAGCTACATTCAATTAATACATTTCTATTTGTTTCTGCCCCACAAGCCCTTATCATCTGGCCCTTTCTGCAGGCCTCTTACTGCACAGTGTTATGCACACAAATGTGTTTCTGACCCTCATAATTAAGGCCGTTTATAGTTCACTGTAAGGGGGAAAAGAAAATAATGGCCTTTTCAGTGACCCCCTATGGCTAAAAAATTAATGATTTTTTTTAACAACAGCAACAGCAGCAACAACAATGTTTTGGCCCTTTTCAGTGGTAGCCTTTAGTCACAATGTTATGATTGTTTATAAAAATAAAAATGTTATGGCCTTTGCAGTTGCACTGCTTAGTTGCAATGTTATATTTCCAATTCCAAGTTCCAAATACTTTATTGTCCTTGTTCCATGATATTTGTCATGCAACAATATAAAACATAAAGATAATAATTGCTTCATGAACAATTTTATGGCCCTTTCCAGTTACCTCTTTTGATACAACATTTTAACATTGAATTTGTTCTGCCTTCTGTAGGCTTGTTGCACAATATTATGCACAACTTTAAATTTGTTTGACCCTTCATAGGCCCTCTAATAAAACAATGTAATTCTGAACACTTCTACATGTCATACTGCCAACACTGTTTCGCCTCGTGTTGATCTTTGATCAACTGAATTTCTTGTAATGATGTTAATTTGATCTACAGACAATCATAGTGGACATCTGAAGGCAGAATGGAGCAGGTGGTGGGTCCAGTGACCTTGCTGGTCAGTGAGGTTGTGGGCAAAGAGAACGATGCCATCAACACCATGGTCCTCAACTTCCTCAAGGAAGAGGTAAGCAGATCGTGTACACACACTCTCTCTCTCTCGCTCTCTCTCTCTCTCTCTCTCTCTCTCTCTCTCTCTCTCTCTCTCTCTCTCTCTCTCTCTCTCTCTCTCTCTCTCTCTCTCTCTCTCTCTCTCTCTCTCTCTCTCTCTCTCTCTCTCTCTCGTTCTCTCTCTCTCTCTCTCTCTCTCTCTCTCTCTCTCTCTCTCTCTCTCTCTCTCTCTCCCCCCCTCCCTCTCTCCCTCCCTCACTAACACGCACATCTTTACTTAGTCAATGTTTTCCCTTGCCTATCTTTAGTTGTGAAAAAGCCATGATAGTGTTCTTTTCTAGAATATTCTGCTTTCCACTGTGTCGCTATTTTCCCTGAAGGTGATGCTGATTAATATAGGATCTTACAGTAATTCAGGGTCAACTGTTTTGCAATAATAATTGGAACAACAGGCACACGATTGCAAAATACGTTTTGCAATAATAATTGGAACAACAGGCACACGATTGCAAAATAAGTTATGTAATAATAATTGGAACAACAGGCACACGATTGCAAAATACGTTTTGCAATAATAATTGGAACAACAGGCACACGATTGCAAAATAAATTATGTAATAATAATTGGAACAACAGGCGCACGATTGCAAAATAGGTTATGTAATAATAATTGAAACAACAGGCGCACGATTGCAAAATAAGTTTTGTAATAATAGGAACAACAGGCACACGATTGAAAAATAAGTTTTTAGCTCGTTGTGAAAACCCTTTCCTTTCTCGTGGTGCCTTCCCAGGTGCTTCCAAAATACACAGCTTCATGATGGAGTTTGTCGCTAACATTTCTTTCTTTCTTGTTGTTCTTTATGCTGCTTTATTATATCCTAAGAATCGCAGTGTAATGCAAGATTCCACCACACCCTTTTATTTGTTGTTTGTGCAGTTAATTGATGATTTACATGTAGTATTGTTGTTGTTGTTTTGCAGGTGCCTGTTGATATGCATTCTCTCCTTTGTTCTTTGTTCAGCTGCAGGGTGATACATTCCTTCCTTTGTTCTTTGTTCAGCTGCAGGGTGATACATTCCTTCCTTTGTTCAGCTGCAGGGTGATACATTCCTTCCTTTGTTCTTTGTTCAGCTGCAGGGTGATACATTCTTTGTTCAGCTGCAGGGTGTTCTTTGTTCAGCTGCAGGGTGATACATTCTTTCCTTTGTTCAGCTGCAGGGTGATACATTCCTTCCTTTGTTCTTTGTTCAGCTGCAGGGTGATACATTCCTTCCTTTGTTCTTTGTTCAGCTGCAGGGTGATACATTCTTTCCTTTGTTCTTTGTTCAGCTGCAGGGTGATACATTCTTTCCTTTGTTCTTTGTTCAGCTGCAGTGTGACTGCACAGGGTGATACATTCTTTCCTTTGTTCAGTTGCAGGGTGATACATTCTTTCCTTTGTTCTTTGTTCAGCTGCAGGGTGACTGCACAGGGTGATACATTCTTTCCTTTGTTCAGCTGCAGGGTGATACATTCTTTCCTTTGTTTGCAGGGTGTTCCTTTGTTCAGCTGCAGGGTGATACATTCCTTCCTTTGTTCTTTGTTCAGCTGCAGAGTGATACATTATTTCCTTTGTTCAGCTGCAGGGTGATACATTCTTTCCTTTGTTCTTTGTTCAGCTGCAGGGCGATACATTCTTTCCTTTGTTCTTTGTTCAGCTGCAGGGTGACTGCACAGGGTGATACATTCTTTCCTTTGTTCAGCTGCAGGGTGATACATTCTTTCCTTTGTTCTTTGTTCAGCTGCAGGGTGACTGCACAGGGTGATACATTCTTTCCTTTGTTCAGCTGCAGGGTGATACATTCTTTCCTTTGTTCTTTGTTCAGCTGCAGGGTGATACATTCTTTCCTTTGTTCTTTGTTCAGCTGCAGGGTGACTGCACAGGGTGATACATTCTTTCCTTTGTTCAGCTGCAGGGTGATACATTCTTTCCTTTGTTCTTTGTTCAGCTGCAGGGTGATACATTCCTTCCTTTGTTCTTTGTTCAGCTGCAGAGTGATACATTATTTCCTTTGTTCAGCTGCAGGGTGATACATTCTTTCCTTTGTTCAGCTGCAGGGTGATACATTCTTTCCTTTGTTCTTTGTTCAGCTGCAGGGTGATACATTCTTTCCTTTGTTCAGCTGCAGGGTGATACATTCTTTCCTTTGTTCTTTGTTCAGCTGCAGGGTGACTGCACAGGGTGATACATTCTTTCCTTTGTTCAGCTGCAGGGTGATACATTCTTTCCTTTGTTCTTTGTTCAGCTGCAGGGTGACTGCACAGGGTGATACATTCTTTCCTTTGTTCAGCTGCAGGGTGATACATTCTTTTTTGTTCTTTGTTCAGCTGCAGGGTGATACATTCTTTCCTTTGTTCTTTGTTCAGCTGCAGGGTGATACATTCTTTCCTTTGTTCTTTGTTCAGCTGCAGGTGATTTCCTTTGTTCAGCTGCAGGGTGATACATTTTGTTCTTTGTTCAGCTGCAGGGTGATACATTCTTTCCTTTGTTCTTTGTTCAGCTGCAGGGTGATACATTCTTTCCTTTGTTCAGCTGCAGGGTGATACATTCTTTCCTTTGTTCTTTGTTCAGCTGCAGGGTGATACATTATTTCCTTTGTTCAGCTGCAGGGTGATACATTCTTTCCTTTGTTCTTTGTTCAGCTGCAGGGTGATACACAGGTTCAGCTGCAGGGTGAGCTGTGATACATTCTTTCCTTTGTTCAGCTGCAGGGTGATACATTCTTTCCTTTGTTCTTTGTTCAGCTGCAGGGTGATACAGGGTTACATTCTTTCCTTTGTTCAGCTGCAGGGTGATACACATTCTTTCCTTTGTTCTTTGTTCAGCTGCAGGGTGATACATTCTGTTCTTTGTTCAGCTGCAGGGTGATACATTCTTTCCTTTGTTCTTTGTTCAGCTGCAGGGTGATTTCCTTTGTTCACAGGGTGATACATTCTTTCCTTTGTTCAGCTGCAGGGTGATACATTCTTTCCTTTGTTCTTTGTTCAGCTGCAGGGTGACTGCACAGGGTGATACATTCTTTCCTTTGTTCAGCTGCAGGGTGATACATTCTTTCCTTTGTTCTTTGTTCAGCTGCAGGGTGACTGCACAGGGTGATACATTCTTTCCTTTGTTCAGCTGCAGGGTGATACATTCTTTCCTTTGTTCTTTGTTCAGCTGCAGTGACTGCACAGGGTGATACATTCTTTCCTTTGTTCAGCTGCAGGGTGATACATTCTTTCCTTTGTTCAGCTGCAGGGTGATACATTCTTTCCTTTGTTCTTTGTTCAGCTGCAGGGTGATACATTCTTTCCTTTGTTCAGCTGCAGGGTGATACATTCTTTCCTTTGTTCTTTGTTCAGCTGCAGGGTGACTGCACAGGGTGATACATTCTTTCCTTTGTTCAGCTGCAGGGTGATACATTCTTTCCTTTGTTCTTTGTTCAGCTGCAGGGTGACTGCACAGGGTGATACATTCTTTCCTTTGTTCAGCTGCAGGGTGATACATTCTTTCCTTTGTTCAGCTGCAGGGTGATGCACAGGGTGATACATCTTTCCTTTGTTCAGCTGCAGGGTGATACATTCTTTCCTTTGTTCAGCTGCAGGGTGATACATGCTTTCCTTTGTTCAGCTGCAGGGTGATACATGCTTTCCTTTGTTCAGCTGCAGGGTGATACATGCTTTCCTTTGTTCAGCTGCAGGGTGATACATGCTTTCCTTTGTTCTTTGTTCAGGCACCAGATGCGTCAAAGATCCACAGCTTCATGATGGAATTTGTGGCCAGGGACAAGGCAGAGACCTTCATGCAGCGGTTGTCACGGCTACTGGCCAACACGCACAAACATCTGACCAACTGGCCGCGAAAGGCCTCCACCACTCCTGGAAAAATGGAGAGAAAACAGGTGATGCACTCTCTAGCTCTGTCTCTCTCTCTCTCTCTCTCTCTCTCTCTCTCTCTCTCTCTCTCTCTCTCTCTCTCTCTCTCTCTCTCTCTCTCCTCTCTCTCTCTCTCTCTCTCTCTCTCTCTCTCTCTCTCTCTCTCTCTCTCTCTCTCTCTCTCTCTCTCTCTCTCTCTCTCTCTCTCTCTCTCTCTCTCTCTCTCTCTCTCTCTCTCTCTCTCTCTCTCTCTCTCTCTCTCTCTCTCTCTCTCTCTCTCTCTCTCTCTCTCTCTCTCTCTGTGTGTGTGTGTGTGTGTGTGTGTGTGCGCGCGCGCGTGAGAGAGAGAGAGAGAGAGATTATAAAATTGTTCTTCAATTATTGAATGTAAATAATGAAATGTATTTGTTGCCACTTTTTTGCATGTTTATGAATTTTTTTTTTGAATTTTTTTTTTTTTCTTATTCATTCTCATGTTTTTGCCTGAGGGCATGGTGTAAAAAAGCTGTCTCAGCTTATCCAATTTCCCTCATTAAAAAAGTTCGTATTCGTATTCTCTCTCTCTCTCTCTCTCTCTCTCTCTCTCTCTCTCTCTCTCTCTCTCTCTCTCTCTCTCTCTCTCTCTCTCTCTCTCTCTCTCTCTCTCTCTCTCTCTCTCTCTCTCTCTCTCTCTCTCTCTCTCTCTCTCTCTCTCTCTCTCTCTCTCTCTCTCTCTCTCTCTCTCTCTCTCTCTCTCTCTCTCTCTCTCTCTCTCTCTCTCTCTCTCTCTCTCTCTCTCTCTCTCTCTCTCTCTCTCTCTCTCTCTCTCTCTCTCTCTCTCTCTCTCTCTCTCTCTCTCTCTCTCTCTCTCTCTCTCTCTCTCTCTCTCTCTCTCTCTCTCTCTCTCTCTCTCTCTCTCTCTCTCTCTCTCTCTCTCTCTCTCTCTCTCTCTCTCTCTCTCTCTCTCTCTCTCTCTCTCTCTCTCTCTCTCTCTCTCTCTCTCATGCACATACTATTAGATGTAAAATCTGAGAAAAGTTATCTTAGGCAAGGCTTCCTGACCTATAAACAAAATATGATCCAGATTGTTTGAATAACATTTTTTCCTATTCTTACCTAATGGTGACAGTTACTGTAAATTTTGTTGTTGAAAAGTGTCTAATTTAGCTGTAACGTGGGTTTTGTTTTGGTCTTTATTTCCATCCCAGTACAAAGCTTCCATCTTGCAGACAGAGGTGAACGGCACCAAGTTTGTCTAATTAGGTGTAAAGTGGGTTTGTTTTGGTCTTTGTTTCCATCCCAGTACAAAGCTTCCATCTTGCAGACAGAGGTGAACGGCACCAAGTGTGTCTAATTAGATGTAAAGAGGGTTTGTTTTGGTCTTTGTTTCCATCCCAGGACAAAGTAGCCTCCATCTTGCAGACAGAGGTGAACGGCACCAAGTTTGTCTAACTAGATGTAAAGTGGGTTTGTTTTGGTCTTTGTTTCCATCCCAGGACAAAGTAGCTTCCATCTTGCAGACAGAGGTGAACGGCACCAAGTGTGTCTAATTAGATGTAAAGAGGGTTTGTTTTGGTCTTTGTTTCCATCCCAGGACAAAGCTTCCATCTTGCAGACAGAGGTGAACGGCACCAAGTGTGTCTAATTAGATGTAAAGAGGGTTTGTTTTGGTCTTTGTTTCCATCCCAGGACAAAGTAGCTTCCATCTTGCAGACAGAGGTGAACGGCACCAAGTGTGTCTAATTAGATGTAAAGAGGGTTTGTTTTGGTCTTTGTTTCCATCCCAGGACAAAGTAGCCTCCATCTTGCAGACAGAGGTGAACGGCACCAAGTGTGTCTAATTAGATGTAAAGAGGGTTTGTTTTGGTCTTTGTTTCCATCCCAGGACAAAGTAGCTTCCATCTTGCAGACAGAGGTGAACGGCACCAAGTTTGTCTAATTAGATGTAAAGAGGGTTTGTTTTGGTCTTTGTTTCCATCCCAGGACAAAGTAGCCTCCATCTTGCAGACAGAGGTGAACGGCACCAAGTGTGTCTAATTAGATGTAAAGTGGGTTTGTTTTGGTCTTTGTTTCCATCCCAGTACAAAGCTTCCATCTTGCAGACAGAGGTGAACGGCACCAAGTGTGTCTAATTAGGTGTAAAGTGGGTTTGTTTTGGTCTTTGTTTCCATCCCAGTACAAAGCTTCCATCTTGCAGACAGAGGTGAACGGCACCAAGTGTGTCTAATTAGATGTAAAGAGGGTTTGTTTTGGTCTTTGTTTCCATCCCAGGACAAAGTAGCTTCCATCTTGCAGACAGAGGTGAACGGCACCAAGTGTGTCTAATTAGGTGTAAAGTGGGTTTGTTTTGGTCTTTGTTTCCATCCCAGTACAAAGCTTCCATCTTGCAGACAGAGGTGAACGGCACCAAGTGTGTCTAATTAGATGTAAAGAGGGTTTGTTTTGGTCTTTGTTTCCATCCCAGGACAAAGTAGCTTCCATCTTGCAGACAGAGGTGAATGGCACCAAGTGTGTCTAATTAGATGTAAAGAGGGTTTGTTTTCGTCTTTGTTTCCATCCCAGGACAAAGTAGCTTCCATCTTGCAGACAGAGGTGAACGGCACCAAGTGTGTCTAATTAGATGTAAAGTGGGTTTGTTTTGGTCTTTGTTTCCATCCCAGTACAAAGCTTCCATCTTGCAGACAGAGGTGAACGGCACCAAGTGTGTCTAATTAGATGTAAAGAGGGTTTGTTTTGGTCTTTGTTTCCATCCCAGGACAAAGTAGCCTCCATCTTGCAGACAGAGGTGAACGGCACCAAGTGTGTCTAATTAGATGTAAAGAGGGTTTGTTTTGGTCTTTGTTTCCATCCCAGGACAAAGTAGCTTCCATCTTGCAGACAGAGGTGAACGGCACCAAGTGTGTCTAATTAGATGTAAAGAGGGTTTGTTTTGGTCTTTGTTTCCATCCCAGGACAAAGTAGCTTCCATCTTGCAGACAGAGGTGAACGGCACCAAGTTTGTCTAACTAGATGTAAAGAGGGTTTGTTTTGGTCTTTGTTTCTATCCCAGGACAAGGTAGCCTCCATCTTGCAGACAGAGGTGGACGGCACCAAGTGTGTCCCTGTGATCCTGGACACCATCCAGCTGCCTGCAAGCAACTCACCCGCTGAGAGACTGTACGGTTCAAAGTAATCTTTCTTTCATTAATTTAATATAGACTGTACGGTTCAAACTAATCTTTCTTTCATTAATTTAATATAGACTGTACGGTTCAAACTAATCTTTCTTTCTTTAATTTAATACAGACTGTACGGTTCAAACTAATCTTTCATTAACCCTTTCATTGTCACTGTTGCCTCTTGGCACCACAATGATTTGATACCCATGTCACTGAAAGGCATCAAATGAGGGTCTGTTACCCAATTACCCTATGTTCTTAATTTTGGGAGGTAAGGATAGGCCCTATTTTATGCATGTCACAGAGGAATCCCCAATATTGCAAACAAAATCTTTTCTGTATCGAGGTAAGTTTCATGGATAAGTTTGGCTGAAAAATGGTGGCGTTGAAAGGGTTAATTTAATATAGATTGTACGGTTCAAAATAATCTCTTTCATTAATTTAATATAGACTGTACAGTTCAAACTAATCTTTCATTAAGTTAATACAGACTGTATGGTTCAAACTAATCTTCCATTAATTTAATACAGACTGTACGGTTCAAAATAATCTTTCTTTCATTAATTTAATATAGATTGTACAGTTCAAACTAATCTTTCATTAATTTAATATAGACTGTATGGTTCAAACTAATCTTCCATTAATTTAATACAGACTATGGTTCAAAATAATCTTTCTTTCATTAATTTAATACAGTGTTAGAGCATGTTGGCAAAACTGAACTGCAATGGACTTTTTTCTTTAGAGGTATGGAAAGCTGCACATCCACTGAAATTTTAGATGCATAAAGTACTGTATTAATTTTATGGAGCATGAATGCTTTGTATTATATGGTGTACTAGCTACAATATTTTAGCAAAAATCTGATTTTATTTTAAGCAGATTTGTTATATTATTATTTGTATACCCTCGTGGGGATACTGGGGGATCTTTCAGTTCAAATAGTTCCCCCTTCTTCTAGAAGTTTTGTGCTAGCAACTTCCACTAATCTATCACTCTTTTCCTCTGCCTTTCTTACAGTCATTTACTTTTTTTTTTCCGGCCTTATTGGCCCATTCTCCTACCTCTTTTTCAAAATCTTCCAAATATTTTTCTCCTTTGAGAACTACTCTGAAATCAGAATGTATTGGCTGAGTGTAGCGAGGAGACCAGTAAACACTGAAAAACGGAATACATACCCATTATGGCCATATGGCCTGGGAGCGCAGAAGAAGTAGATTAGTAAATGATAAGGCACAGAGGTCTCAGAGGAAAAAAGCCTGGCTCATTATAGTCCGTAATATATGGCAACATTTGAATGATAATAATTACTGCAGATAATGTAAAATCATATTTCTCACAAGCTCAGGTAATGTTCTTGACAACAATCTAATTAGTCAGCAGATGAGGATCATTATACACAAAGACAAAATGGGAAAAGTTAAAGTTTTGTACAGGATCCTGTGTTTTTATTTTCTTGAAACATCTCAGTGTTGTTACAGCGGACAAACATAGCAGTCTACATGTTTATGTGGGGTTTTATCTTTTATTTTCAGCAAATAAACCTGTGTCACTGTTCCTGGTTAGGGCAGGCTGTTGTGTTTGATGTTTTTCATGGATAATTTTGGCTGAAAATTTTCCACTTATCTAGTCATAATACTACTCGGGGACACAATTTTAAACTAACCAAAACACTAACCAACACCAGACAGTTTCATTCATTCTTTACTAATAGAATAACAAATTTATGGAACAATTTATCATTTGATACCGTCAATGCACCTTCAGTAAATGCATTTAAAAATCGTATTGACAAAGAATTATCAAAATATACTTTTTCTACCAATTTGGATGTATATGAAAAATAAAGCTAAGTGTTAGTATACACTCAAGCCAAAATAAATCCACGGGCAAATAAAATATTTAAAAAACAATTGATATTTGATGCAAAAAATTACCACTAATGAGGGCAAAAGGCTTATAGCCTATAGCCTTATGTGATATGTGATGTGATGTCTACAGCACCATTCATCTCTCTGTGTTTTCAGAGCCCACGGCTCCCTAGACGCTCACAAAACAGATACCACGCAGAAAGGCAAGGAATTAGCCAACGGTCAACCACTGCCTAACAACACCAACAGCTCGGGTCTTCAGAATAGCAGCCCAGCTATGGTTTGTGCTGACAGTGAGTCTAACCGCTGTACCACTAACACCCCTACTACTGATCATAGCAAGTAGGTGAAACTGAAAGGATTGTGATGAACATTGGCTGTCGTGTCTGTGATGGAGCTTCAGTGATCTCACTTCTGGACTGCTTTGTTTGTGAGCACTCTGAGTTGTAAGGTTTCTCTGCGTGAAGACATTGTGCAACTGTGCTGCAGCCTTGGGGAAAAGTTGGTCCCTAGGGGGCCATTCATTTACTTCTGTGGTGTTTTGCTGCTGTATTGTGCTCATTCTACAGCTATAAGGTTTTTTCTAGTATTGAATGTGTGAAGGTTTGTACACCTTTGTGCTGCAGCCTTGGAGCCTGATTGTCTTTTGGGGGACCATTAATTAACATTCATTTCTACAGTGTGGTGCTGCTGTATTGTGCAGTTGTAAGGTTTCTCTTGTGTTGTGTGAGTTGAGGCCTTGTACAACTCTGTACTGCAGCCTTAGGGACCATTACCCCTTGACTGCCATATAACGTATCACGTACTGACTTGATGACATCACTAATGACGTCATCAGATGAAGAAGAATAACTGATATTCTGGGTTTTGCTCTAACACAGTCAAGAGAGTTATATCCCCAGACCATTTTGCCAGATTGGCTCTATCAGTCGTCTTTTTCATGTCATGTTTTGTACAATGATTTTTTTCTTTAATTTTCTCTGGCAGTCAAGGGGTTAATTAACGTTCATTTATACAGTATGTTGCTGCTCTATTGTGTCCATTGTGCAGTTATAAGGTTTCTCTTGTGTTGTGTGAGTTGAGGCCTTGTACAACTCTGTACTGCAGCCTTAGGGACCATTAATTCACTTTCATTTCTACAGTGTGCTCCTGCTGTATTGTGTCCACTGTGCAGTTATAAGGTTTCTCTTGTGTTGTGTGAGTTGAGGCCTTGTACAACTCTGTACTGCAGCCTTAGGGACCATTAATTCACTTTCATTTCTACAGTGTGCTCCTGCTGTATTGTGTCCACTGTGCAGTTATAAGGTTTCTCTTGTGTTGTGTGAGTTGAGGCCTTGTACAACTCTGTACTGCAGCCTTAGGGACCATTAACCATTAATTCACGTTCATTTCTACAGTGTGTTGCTGCTGTATTGTGCAGTTGTAAGGTTTCTCTTGTGTTGTGTGAGTTGAGGCCTTGTACAACTCTGTACTGCAGCCTTAGGGACCATTAATTCACTTTCATTTCTACAGTGTGCTCCTGCTGTATTGTGTCCACTGTGCAGTTATAAGGTTTCTCTTGTGTTGTGTGAGTTGAGGCCTTGTACAACTCTGTACTGCAGCCTTAGGGACCATTAACCATTAATTCACGTTCATTTCTACAGTGTGTTGCTGCTGTATTGTGCAGTTGTAAGGTTTCTCTTGTGTTGTGTGAGTTGAGGCCTTGTACAACTCTGTACTGCAGCCTTAGGGACCATTAATTCACGTTCATTTCTACAGTGTGCTCCTGCTGTATTGTGTCCACTGTGCAGTTATATGGTTTCTCTTGTGTTGTGTGAGTTGAGGCCTTGTACAACTCTGTACTGCAGCCTTAGGGACCATTCACGTTCATTTCTACTGTGTGTTGCTGCTGTATTGTGTCCATTGTGCAGCTATATGGTTTCTCTTGTGTTGTGTGAGTTGAGGCCTTGTACAACTCTGTACTGCAGCCTTTGGGAATGGCTGGCTCTAGGGGATCATCCATTCGTGCCTGTAGTGTTCTGCCGTATTGTGATCATTCTGTTGTCATAAGGTCTCTCTAGCATTGTGTGTGAGAAGGTTTTGAATGAACTTTGTTTTGTGCTGTCGACTTAGGGGCTGGTTTGTCTTTGGGGATTCCCATCTACTTCTAGACTGCTTTGCCGCTGTGTTTTGTCATCACTATATAGGTTTTCTCTTCTTTTGTCTACTGTCATTGGGGATTCCCATCTACTTCTGGACTGCTTTGCCGCTGTGTTTTGTCATCAGAGTTTCTGATGTATTCCATGTATGTCATACGTGTGTGTTCGCTTTGTATTGCGTTTTTGTTTGAATGCGTTATGAATGCTAACGTGTGTGTGCGCTTTGATTTTATTTCTATCAAGATTCAGCACCATATAAATAATGTATGTTGTTGTTGTTGATCTGAATCTTTAGCCTATTATTATGTGCTACCAAGTAAGGTTAGATGCTTTCTTTTGGACTTGAGAATTATGCAAAAAAGTGTCAAGAATCTTAGTTCAGGTTTAACTGTTTAATCATCAGCTCATTTTGTATTTTCATTGTACACCCCAGTATTCTATCAATTCACGCGGAATGTACTGTCTGATAGCATTAGTTTTCCCTTGATGGATGACTATTGCAGAGATCAGAACAAAGGGAAACAACCATCACAACATGTCACTGACCAAAGAAAAGACACAGAGTTACGGGACATTGACATGCGGGTGAGAGAACCACGCCCACAGACGCAGAAAAACAAGGGAGAAACAGAGACAGACAAGGGAGAAAAAGAGGACGACGGCAAGGAAGGAGTAGAGGAGGGACGGAGAGAGAAGAAAACTGCGGGCCATCAAAGTGAGGCTGTGGGTGTTATGGAGAATGACGGAAACGTGTTGCCACGACAACAGGGAATGGAGGATGCTGGGAAGGAAACAGCGGAAAAGAAATCTGCGGAGGGTGGTGAAGGCAGGTTAGTCGTTATTTCAGTTACCATGCTAATGCAATATTAAATAGGGGAAAATGTTATTTGAATTGTTACAGCAATCTTCTTCTTCTTCTTCTGCGTTCCCAGGCCATATGGCCATAATGGGTAAGGTACGTTTGTGTCCGGTTTTCAGTTTTCACTGATCTCCCCGCTGCCTACAGCCAACACATTCCAATTTCGGAGGACCTCAAAGGAGGAAAATTATTTTGAAGATTTTTTTAAAGGCAGGAGAATGGGCCGATAAGTCAGGAAGATACTGTAGTAGATGACAAAGCAAACGGGAAAAGGCAGAGTCAAAGAGAGTGGCAGATCAGAGGAAGTTACAAGCACAGAACTTCAAGAAGGTGGGGGAACTATTTTCACGAAAGACCCCCCCCCCCGGTATCCCCACGGGGAGTACAGCAATCTAATATAAAATTGCGACCATTTGAAAGGTGATTTTGTTTGTTATTGGCTGTAAAACTGGCCTGTTAACATTGCAATTTCTAGATTGCTTTTTCCTGATTTTTCTGTCTCAGCGTTAAGAAAAATGTTTTGTCAGTGGTTATCACATAAACAAAGACTTCTTGTATGAGGCATTGATGAAAGTGTCAAACACTTGCTAGCAAAAACACAGTGATTGAGGTTTGCAGATAACAAGGAGTTGAGATGACTGTAGAAGGTATGTACTGCGTTTTTACGGTGAAAACTTGTCTTTGCTACTTGATGTGTAGGCAGTAATGAAGCGAGGGAAAATAATCCATATTTTTCAGATCGCGACCTCACAAAAGATCCAGTCGATTCACGGACCTTTCCCCTACAAGCGCCTTACAAAGATCCACCCCGAGCAAAACCCAGTCCCATAAAGGATCCGCCAAACCCGTGGGATCCTCCAACAATCCCAGAACCCATTCACCCAACAGCAGATCCCCTTCTCCGACCAGACGCACCTGGCTCCAGGAGAGATCCGGCCCAGGATCTGATTCTTCACACAGATCCAGATCCAAATCCAGATCCTCCTCAGGCAGATCCGGGTCATCAAAGAGTGATTCCGATCGCGAAAAGCGTAAAGAGAAATCATCCAAAGACAAGTCTCACCATAGTGAGAGAAAGCACAGACGTAGGTCTCACTCCTCGCGAAGCTCTTCGGCTGAGAGGCACGGAAGACATTCACACAGGAGGCGCCACAGGTCGCACTCCGAGGAGAGACATAGCGGCTCAGACAGGGATTCTGAATCTCCCCGAGGCAGGTCACGCTCCAAGAAAGTTAACCCTAGCCACTACAAGCACCACCACAAGTCGGACAGATCCCACGACTCATACTCGCACCACCGCTCAAAGTCTGAAAGACGAAGCTCGTCTCAATCGCCGTCCTCGAAGAAGAAACGCAGCGACTCCCATCGCCGCTCTCGCTCCCGAAGCCGGTCAAGGTCAAAGTCGGGTCATAGGTCGTCCAGCCGAAGTTCAAGGTCGTCTCATGAGAGGTCACCCTCGTCGAAAAAGAAACGCAGCCCCTCGGACCGAAAATCCAAATCCAAGGACGTCAAACACAAGTCTTCAAAAAAGTCAAAGCGGCATCGCAAGCGATCAAAATCGACAACCAAATCCAAGGGGAGCAAGCGTGCCTCCTCTCACAAGGAGAAGTCAAAGAATCGATCGTCAAAGCATCGGCACATCTCGTCAGAGAGGGGCCGGTCCAACTCTTTGGATCGATCCAGCGGGGAGGACAGGTATCAGAAGCATAGGAGTTACACCCCTCCGACTGGGAAGTTCCATCATCATTACTTGGATTCACCAAGGTGGGTGGGAAGGGGGAGTGGGTGTAAAGGGGGAATGGGTGTAAAGGGGGAGTGGGTGTAAAGGGGGAGGGGAGTGGATGGATGGGTAAGAGTGTGACTGTGGATGGGTGTGTCAATGTGTGAAACTTGATGGCCATGTGTGTCTGTCTGTATAGGAGTGTGTGTGTGTGCATGCATGCTGTAATATTTTATAATTACAGTACTCTTGCTGTGTGCATATTATTTGCAAATATCATACATGTTTAAATTTCTAACGTCTTTAATGCATTTATCACTGCATATCTACTTTCGTTGTCAAAAGGCGAAAGATTGATTGATTCATTCATTCATTCATTAATTCATAAAAGTGTGATACATTTTGACCTATATGGTCAACTATATCTATGCATAGCACAAAATCCAACTGTTTTTTGTGGGTGTTTTTGAGGAAGAAGATGGATGGATGGATTGATAGATTGGTCTGTTCATCAATGGTCAACTTAGGACACCCATTTTACCGCCAGGTGGCAATCACACCAGTGGGGGCTTAGCGCTGGATATTCTTTGTTGGGGGTAGAGAGGGAAGGACTCATCTCCCTCTCTCTCTTTCTCTCTACCCCCAGCTAAGAATATCATGTGCCAAGCCCCTACTGGTTTGATTGCCCCCTGACAGTGAAATGGGCGTCCTAAGCGGCTCATTGACTGACTGATTGATTGATTTCTTGATCAAAGGAATCGGTCATCATCCCCGGAAAGCTGTCTATACCAGCAGAGGAGAATGACTATGTATAACCCACAGTATGGAAGACAAGGCTTCAACCATTACATGAACCAGTCACCAGGGAGATACAACAACAACAACAACAATAACGGCAATTATCGCAGAGGAGGCTGGACCAATAACAACCACCAACAGAATTATAGCAACCATCAGAATTATACCAACAGGAACAACATCAACAACAACAATAATAGGTGGATGAACAACAATAATAACAACAGAATCAGGTAAAGGGTTGTTTTGTTTCCTTTTTAACTTTTTCTTTTCTGAAAATAAACGCTTAAAAATTGATGTTGAATATTATGTGATTGAAAGTATGTTCTTTTTATTTCCTTGCATTTAGCGGTATTTGTAAGTGTTTTTTATTTTTTTATTTTAAAGGGTATGGCTTAATGTATTCAAGTCTGTCTGTTTGTTCCTGGCTGGCTGACAAGCCATGTTACCATGGTAGCGTTTGAACGGAGGCACATAGGATGCTAGTATTCTGCATACAGGTAGGTAGTTAGGATATCAAGGGCATGTTTGAACACGGTCATTGGTCAAAGGTCAAAATCACTGGACCCGAAAATGCTGCCGCGCGGCTGGTGATCTAGCGTGTCACGCTCTAGTTGTTTCCTATTTTTACATCCCTCGTTTTCTCGTCAACATTGCTCCCCCTCCTCCGTACACACATGTAGCATGATAGAGGCGAACAAAGGGTCTTGTGGGCAGTTGGATCGTTGCCAATTCTAAGCACTGTTACTTTAGGCCTAATTAGAATTCTCGGTAAAGGTCAAGATGTGCCACCCCCCCTACCTATCTCGGTTAATTCTATTTTTCCGTTATTGCCTTTCTTACCATACATAAAGCTGTATTTTAGGAACATTTTTAGCTAATAACCTTTTTGGAATACTAACCCTATCCCTAACCCTAGCCCTAAACCTAACCCTACCCCCCACCCTATAAGACGGAAAAACGCAATGAACCACAACTGTGGCAAATCGCGGTGTACTGCAGTACATAGTGGGGGGTAGGGTTAGGGATAGGGTTAGTATTCCAAAAAGGTTATTAGCTGAAAATGTTCCTAATATACAGCTTTATGTGTGGTAAGAAAGGCAAAAACGGAAAAATAGAATTAACCGAGAAATGCAGGGGGGGTGGCACATCTTTACCTTTACCAAATTCTGTGCTTGCGTGTCTGACCCTCTTTGTTGCGCAACAACTCACGAGACTGGTCAGTCTCGAGACTGGTCAGTCTCGTGAGTTGTTGTTAAGACCAACGCATTATAAAGCGGTTTCATCGAAAGTTCTCCGCGCGAGAGTGGCCATAGCTTTACAGGACACACTACCCGCCTGACCAGTCTCGTGAGTTGTTGCGCACAAAGAGGGTTAGACACGCGAGCGTGTGTGCCTCTCTAGGAGTTATTTTAGCCCTTTCATTTGAAAATAACTGTGGAAGAACAATGGTTTAACAGTAATTTGTTTTATCTTGTTATTTTAGCCCTTTCATTTAGAAATAACTGGAAGAACAATAGGGCATTTGCCACGCGCCGGCGACCTTGAATTTCACTGAGTTGAATTAGAGAGGTCAGCGCAACTCGGGCAGAACGAGCTCGGGCAAATTAGTAGTCTAGTATAGTGAACGAACACTCGTGGCAAACGCCATATTGTCTAACACTAATTTGTTTAATATTGTTATTTTAGCCCTTTTGTTTAGAAATAACTGTCGAAGAACAATGGTTTAACACTAATTTGTTTTATCTTGTTATTCAACCATTCAACCCTTTTGTTTAGAAATAACTGGAAGAACAATGGTCTAACACTAATTTGTTTTATCTTGTTATTTTAGCCCTTTCGTTTAGAAATAACTGGAAGAACAATGGTCTAACACTAATTTGTTTTATCTTGTTATTTTAGCCCTTTCGTTTAGAAATAACTGAAGAACAATGGAAATCTTGTTAAGCCCTTTTGTTTAGAAATAACTGAAGAACAATGGTCTAACACTAATTTGTTTTATCTTGTTATTTTAGCCCTTTTGTTTAGAAATAACTGAAGAACAATGGTCTAACACTTCTTTGTTTTATCTTGTTATTTTAGCCCTTTTGTTTAGAAATAACTGAAGAACAATGGTCTAACACTAATTTGTTTTATCTTGTTATTTTAGCCCTTTTGTTTAGTAATAACTGTGGAAGAACAATGGTCTAACACTACTGTTTTGTCTTGTTATTTTAGCCCTTTTGTTTAGAAATAACTGAAGAACAATGGTCTAACACTAATTTGTTTTATCTTGTTATTTTAGCCCTTTTGTTTAGAAATAACTGTGGAAGAACAATGGTCTAACACTAATTTGTTTTATCTTGTTATTTTAGCCCTTTTGTTTAGAAATAACTGAAGAACAATGGTCTAACACTAATTTGTTTTATCTTGTTATTTTAGCCCTTTTGTTTAGAAATAACTGTGGAAGAACAATGGTCTAACACTAATTGTTTTATCTTGTTATTTTAGCCCTTTCATGTGCAGACTGGAGACCAAGGGTTTCGCAGAAATCCTTGTAAACTCTCACATGAAGGGAAAACCATCTTCAGAGGAAAGCAAAGGAATGTTGTTCCTGGATCTTTCAGCCAGCTTCCCTTGCTGTTGATGATTTATTTCCATTGATATGTTTCCCGTTGCTCGCATTAGATGCGTTGTTAGTTGTTGCCGGATGTTTGAAGATATCCACTCAAGCCACGGAACCACCTCTTCCTGAAGATTGACGGGGTTGTTTTCTGAAGACCCTCTGCTGTCCAACTCTCCCAACGGTTTCTTTACTCTGAAGAGAGAGCCAGTAGTCTGAGGCCTCCAACCATTGATGTGAACGCCGTCTTTTCTGCATTCCTGATTTTGTTTTAGATTTTTTTTATTCGTCTGTTTTTTTACAGGTTAATATGGTTTGTATTTCATATTGTGCTATGTCTGTTTTTACAGGTTAATATGGTTTGTATTTCATATTGTGCTATGTCTGTTTTTACAGGTGAATATGGTTTGTATTTCATATTGTGCTATGTCTGTTTTTACAGGTGAATATGGTTTGTATTTCATATTGTGCTATGCATAGTCCTAGGTATTTGTGTTGCTACTGTGCTAGTAAAACTAATGCTATTTAAAAAGAAAAGGTTGAAAGGTATGAAAATTGATATGGACATATTTTTGGTTGAACTTAATGTTAGTGTTTCTTACCAAAGCCTTTGACATTTTTGTGCATGGTTTTAAAATACCTAGTATGTTTAAAAGAATTAAAATAACTTGGTTTGTTAGTGAGGAAATTGTATAGATTTCAATTTTTTAAGTAATAAAAGAGACTTGATATTGATTTGTTTACAGTGTCTGTTACAATATAATATGGCTGTTATTTCTTCTGCAATAGGATAGCAGTAGTTTTGTTTTTGAAATGACAGTTTTGCTCACTCTGTATATGTGTGTGCATGCGTGCATTTGTGCATGCATGTGTGTGTTTGTTGTTGTCAGGATGGGCTTTTACAGGAGACCTGGATGGATTAACAACAATAATCAGAAGGTACAAACAATAAACTGAATGATGAAAATCATTTATCACTTCAGTTTCTGTGACTGTTTTTCTCTTGCTTTGATTTCTGATGATTTTTAACATGGACCGGGGTAGATTTTTTTATGATGTTGCCAAGGTGTGTATTAAAGTTCATAGCAAAGTTTGATATAAATCCTTAAATGTCTGGTATTAGCAAGACTTCTTTTTACACAGGATTTCAAAATGTTTTCAATTTTTATTTTACAGTTACAGTTGTGAAGCTTGTTGCTGCGATTACAATTGATTTATCTGTGATGGATAAATGTGAACATTTTTGTTTGAAAAATAATTCTTGAGGTTTTTTTAACTGCTTCACTGCCAGAGGAAAACTGAGAAATTATCGATTTTCTTATTATAAAATTTAAAAGAGACCTGTTGGACTCAATCTAAGAAAATCATCTAGAGATATACCTTTCCTGGGTTGTCTAAGCCAAAAAACAACATTCCAGGGCTATGACATCAAAAGTTATGACATCAATGGCACCACACACATCCTAGTAGACAGGGGACTGGGCATGGAAGGGGTTAAGTTTTCAGTCATTAGTAATTGTTTGTTTACAACTGCATGGAATTTGTATATACATTTTTTATAATTATATTCTTTTGTGGTTTATGCCATGCACGACGTGAGCATTCTTCTGATTTTAATCATTCGCAAGCCATTGTGATATCAGAAGTGTCACAAAAGTATTTGAAAAGAGAAAAGAGAATCTAAACCCTCAGTTAATGCAGCTTTCTTTTTCAACATATCACAATAACTTTTGTTTGTATTTTGCAGAACAACAATTACCAGAACAACCGTACCAACATGTTGGGATTCCAGAGGGGGAGGTACCAACAGCAGTGGAACCAGGGCAGGAACAACAACTGTAAGCACTATTTAGTATGGGTATTTGATTCCAATACCAGGGCAGGAACAACAACTGTAAGCACTATTTAGTATTGGTATTTGATTCCAATACCAGGGGGGGAGGAACAACTGTAAGCACTATTTAGTATTGGTATTTGATTCCAATACCAGGGGGGGAGGAACAACTGTAAGCATTATTTAGTATTGGTATTTGATTCCAATACCAGGGGGGGAGGAACAACTGTAAGCACTATTTAGTATTGGTATTTGATTCCAATACCAGGGGGGGAGGAACAACTGTAAGCACTATTTAGTATTGGTATTTGATTCCAATACCAGGGGGGGGGGGGGGGGGGGGGGGGGGGGGGAACAACTGTAAGCACTATTTAGTATTGGTATTTGATTCCAATACCAGGGGGGGAGGAACAACTGTAAGCACTATTTAGTATTGGTATTTGATTCCAATACCAGGGGGGGAGGAACAACTGTAAGCACTATTTAGTATTGGTATTTGATTCCAATACCAGGGGGGGAGGAACAACTGTAAGCACTATTTAGTATTGGTATTTGATTCCAATACCAGGGGGGGAGGAACAACTGTAAGCACTATTTAGTATTGGTATTTGATTCCAATACCAGGGGGGGAGGAACAACTGTAAGCACTATTTAGTATTGGTATTTGATTCCAATACCAGGGGGGGAGGAACAACTGGGGGGGGGGGGGGGGGAATACCACTGGGAGGCACTATTTACTATTTTGGTATTTGATTCCAATACCAGGGGGGGAGGAACAAGCTGTAAGCACTATTTAGTATTGGTATTTGATTCCAATACCAGGGGGGGAGGAACAACTGTAAGCACTATTTAGTATTGGTATTTGATTCCAATACCAGGGGGGGGGGAGGAACAACTGTATTTGGTGTTTGATTCTCATCATACCAGGGGGGGGGGGGGGGGGGGGGGGCAACTGTAAGCACTATTTGGTATTTGATTCTCATACCAGAGGGGTCAGGAACAACTGTAAGCACTATTTGGTATTTGATTCTCATACCAGAGGGGTCAGGAACAACTGTAAGCACTATTTGGTATTTGATTCTCATACCAGAGGGGTCAGGAACAACTGTAAGCACTATTTGGTATTGGGGGGGGGGGGGGGGGGGGGGGAGGAGAAACAACTGTAAGCACTATGGATGGGACAATTTGAAGGAGGGGGGGGGGGGGCAAAGTGCTAGCTAGCCTAGTTGTGAACATGTTCAATGGGACAATATGGGGGGGGGGGGGGGGGCAAAGTGCAAGCTAGCCTAGTTGTGAACATGTTCAATGGGACAATTTGAAGGGGGGGGGGGGCAAAGTGCAAGCTAGCCTAGTTGTGAACATGTTCAGTGGGACAATTTGAAGGGGGGGGGGCAAAGTGCAAGCTAGCCTAGTTGTGAACATGTTCAGTGGGACAATTTGAAGGGGGGGGGGCAAAGTGCAAGCTAGCCTAGTTGTGAACATGTTCAATGGGACAATTTGAAGGGGGGGCAAAGTGCAAGCTAGCCTAGTTGTGAACATGTTCAATGGGACAATTTGAAGGGTGGGGGGGGGGGGCAAAGTGCAAGCTAGCCTAGTTGTGAACATGTTCAGTGGGACAATTTGAAGGGGGGGGGGCAAAGTGCAAGCTAGCCTAGTTGTGAACATGTTCAATGGGACAATTTGAAGGGGGGGCAAAGTGCAAGCTAGCCTAGTTGTGAACATGTTCAATGGGACAATTTGAAGGGGGGGGGGCAAAGTGCAAGCTAGCCTAGTTGTGAACATGTTCAGTGGGACAATTTGAAGGGGGGGGCAAAGTGCAAGCTAGCCTAGTTGTAAGCATGTTCAGTGGGACAATTTGAAGGGGGGGCAAAGTGCAAGCTAGCCTAGTTGTGAACATGTTCAGTGGGACAATTTGAAGGGGGGGGGGCAAAGTGCAAGCTAGCCTAGTTGTGAACATGTTCAATGGGACAATTTGAAGGGGGGGCAAAGTGCAAGCTAGCCTAGTTGTAAGCATGTTCAGTGGGACAATTTGAAGGGGGGGGGGCAAAGTGCAAGCTAGCCTAGTTGTGAACATGTTCAGTGGGACAATTTGAAGGGGGGGGGGACAAAGTGCAAGCTAGCCTAGTTGTGAACATGTTCAGTGGGACAATTTGAAGGGGGGGGGGCAAAGTGCAAGCTAGCCTAGTTGTGAACATGTTCAATGGGACAATTTGAAGGGGGGGCAAAGTGCAAGCTAGCCTAGTTGTAAGCATGTTCAGTGGGACAATTTGAAGTGGGGGCAAAGTGCAAGCTAGCCTAGTTGTAAGCATGTTCAGTGGGACAATTTGAAGGGGGGGCAAAGTGCAAGCTAGCCTAGTTGTAAGCATGTTCAGTGGGACAATTTGAAGGGGGGGGGGCAAAGTGCAAGCTAGCCTAGTTGTGAACATGTTCAGTGGGACAATTTGAAGGGGGGGGGGGGCAAAGTGCAAGCTAGCCTAGTTGTGAACATGTTCAATGGGACAATTTGAAGGGGGGGCAAAGTGCAAGCTAGCCTAGTTGTAAGCATGTTCAGTGGGACAATTTGAAGGGGGGGGGGACAAAGTGCAAGCTAGCCTAGTTGTGAACATTGTCAATGGGACAATCCCAAATATTCAATGGAACAATCCCAAGTATTCAAAAAAGCTGTTTATCATGCTAGAGAAGAATGCAAAAGATCAACTTTCTTACATTTGGTGAACTTTGCTTTTGTGAATAAAATTGGCATAGTGTGCTATACTGGGTGACAACTTTGTCATGTTGTGTAAACCTTTAACCCTTTCCATACTGCCCATTTTCCCTGCGGGCTGCATTCCCAACCTGCAGGTTCTGAGCGAGAAGTGCAAAAAGCCGACAATGAAGTGCTTGCAAATGATTTAAAGTCGTGCAACGATTTTAACGACCATTCTGACGCAAATAGATTCAGAATAAATGTATTTTAGTCATTAAGAGTTTCTAAATTGATGAGGAAAGTAAATGGATATCTCTGCCTGACAATTTGTTGGGCTCAGGCGCTGGTAGCTGCACTAGGGCGCCCGACAAATTGTCGGGTGCAGGGCGGAATGAGTTAAGCATAAATAGATGCCAAACACCCATAATGCCACACTTGTCAAGTATGTTTCATACTTTTCCTCAGGCTATTGTTGTGTAAACCTTTAACAAGCACAAATAGATGCCAAACGCCCATAATGCCACACTTGTCAAGTATGTTTCATACTTTTCCTCAGGCTAAACCATTGTGATGTGTGCAGACCAGAACCGGAATCAGACCAACCTTCAGCAGAGAAGGCATCAGTCTCCATTGTTGAACCAGAACAATCGTGAACGATATCAACATCAACGTCCCTGCTCTCCCTCCTCCTGGAACCCTTCCTCTGTAGAAAACAGTCCTTCAAGGCAAAGGGCAAGGTCAGTAAGATAGTATTCATCGTCATCGTCATCGTCATCCTTATTAGTTATCTTCATCATCATCATCATGCAGTCCTCAGTCATGAACATCATCATCATCATCAGAATCACCATCAGAATCATCATCATCATCACCATCATTATCATCATCATCATCATCATCAACATCATCATCATTGTCATCCTTATTAGTTATCTTCATAATCATCATGCAGTCATGGACATCATTATCATCATCAACATCGTCATCCTTATTAGTTATCTTCATAATCATCATGCAGTCATGGACATCATCAGCATCATCATCAGCATCATCAGAATCATCATCACCATCATCATCATCATCACCACCACCATCATCAACATCATAATCACCATCATCATCATCCCCATCGTCGTCATCATCATCATCATCATCAGAATCATTACAACCATTGTCCCCATGCTCGCTCTCTTTTCCCTCCTTCTTTGCAAGTACTGTTCTAAAGTTGTTTTTTGTTGCTGTTTTTGCTGTCCCATCTTCTGGGCCGTACAGTGGCATTGCTCCCACGCCGCTCATCTCGAATCCCAATTCGCAGCCACACCCCGGCTTGTTCGGGTTGCAGAATCCGAGACCAGCAGTTCAAGAGGAGCAAATCTATGTTAGGCTGTCAGGAGGCAACCAACCGAGGAGACACTGCACTGCTGCTGAGTCACTTCGGTGGAGTTCAGTAGAGCCTGTTTAGGACACCACCTACTAAGCCCCCTACTGACAACACTAATGTCTTAGTCACAGAGCCAGCGTGACTGAGGTCCTCCTCCATGACCGTCCACTGACAGCTCCCCAGAAAACACTGATCCCCATGACTTTGACCCGAACGCACCAAGGCATAGACTGGATTGGAAACCGAAACTGAGGTCACCATGAGAGAAGGGCATGCAAAGCCACAGAATTTGATACTTTTTTCTTATTAAGGATTGATGGAAATGAGGCGGATGACTATGATGATGATATGCTATGGAGTTCCGTATCGGCCTGAGACTACATGACAGGGCTGTATTCTACTCTTCCTTTCATAATGATATCCCGGCGTTAACCAGGCCAGAGATGAAGCTCGACTGTGTGGTTAGTCTTCCCATTGAGCCCATAGCCACTCACTCTGGGTAAGAGTCGGTCCAGGACCGAAAAAGTTCTAAAGTGTTTATATTAAAAAAATTGTTAGGTCTTTATTTTTGAAAGCTGACTATCTATACCTATATAATGCAATTAATTTGGTGTGTGTGTGGCTGGCTGCCTGTCTGTCTGGTCGCCCTGTAACTCCTGAACCACATAACAGAATCGCTTCAAATTTTGTGTGATTGTGTATCATAGTACATGGATGATCCCATAGAAAAATTGTGGCCTTGGTAGACCTTGAAGATTGACCTTGAAAACCAGAATTTCTTCTTAAGGCCATATATTTCACACCATTGGACTTACAATGTTCAGACTTGGTATGAAGTTGTATTAGCTAATGGTTATTTCAAATAAGGGGTACCAATCACGGTCAAGTTCAAGGTCAAGGATATCGGTAGACCTTGAAAGTGATAAGGGTCTATAAATTGGTGTTTCACAAGAAATTTTGCAAAGCGTTTGACAGAATCACTTCTAATTTTGCATGGTGGTGTATCACCTAAAGTAGAAGACATCCAAGCATGAATTATTAGCGTGCTAACCTTGACCTTGACATTTGACCTTGAAAACCAAAATGTCCTTCTTTGTGCTATATATTTTGTGTTCCAGCTGTATTTCGTGAACCAGTGAACTGAATCGCTTCCAATTTTGTGTTGTAGTGTATCACAATGCAGGGATGGTTCCATGCAAAAATTATAACTGTGGTGACTTTGACCTTGGAGTTTGGCCTTGAAAACCGAAATTTCCTTCATGTGACCATATATTTGGCATCGGTGGACTTACAATGTACTTGCAATGGATTATGGTGACTATGAATATTGAGTACCAATCAATGTCAGGGTCAAGGACATAGGCCTTGGAGGTGTCAAAGTAATGTTTTACCCATGTCTTTCACATTTTTGCAGTTAGAGAAAAAAAATCATTTTGTAAAAAAATTCAAAATTATCTTCAATCATTTTTACACCCTCGTACCAAGTTTCATGGCTTTTTGATGAGAACTTTTTGGGGTGGGGTTTTTTTCTCAATAAAGTAGGTGGTCAAATTCAGAATCCTTGAAATGTACTTGACGTGAGGAGAGTTAAAGGGGCCAATAAAAAGAAAGTGAATTACACGGATGTAGTTTGAAAACCGTTGGTTGGAGATCCTATGTACATTCGTGATCGGCATTATCGGGGGAATGCAGCGGGAGTCATATCGAAATGCTATATTGACAACTGCTATTCTAAAGACCTGTGCCGGGGAAGAGCTGCCATGAAGCGAAGTGAGTGCAGGGCGTAGCTGCTAGTATCTCTGTAATATCTATGCTATTTTGGTTTAAAGTTTTCTGTTTTCGTTTTTTCTGTTGCAGGCAAAACTCATCCTTAGTCAGCATGTCTCCTCCTCCCAAAAAGAAAACCAGAAAATCTCCTTCTTCATCACCCACCCCTTACAAACCTCACCCAGTCACCACCACCAAGCCTCCACCCACCCCTAAGCGCCCTAACATCCCCAAACGCCACCCACATCCTCGCCCCTCCCCCTCCCCCACTCTCTCACAATCCGGCTCAGAGTGTTCCGGAAAGAAAGGCAATGGTGGTTCGAGTCCCTCATCCTCGGAGCTGCAGAATTTGAGGGTTGTGGTGGATAATTTACCGCCCCAGGTTGAAGGGGCATCCGACTTGTCAGACTCCCCCCTCTCCCCTCCCTCACACCCCCCCAAACCTTCACGACCACCCGCCAAGAAATCTCCATATGCCAAGAATTTATCATCGGACAATCGTGATTTGTCCGATTCTGACATTTCTGTCGAAGATCGTGCAATTCCTGTAAAGCAATCCAGAAATAAACCCACAATGTTTGAGACTGCAGCGTCTTCTTCCAAAATGCCCCAAACTAAACAGGCCTCGTCTCAGCCTGTGAAAGGATCTTTGGGGAAGAAAATGAAGAAGAAGAGTTTGTACGACAGTTCTGATGAAGAAAACAGGACTGCTGGGATAGCGGAGGAAGAAGAGGAATGCGATGTCAATGTGGTTTCTGTGGTCAACTCTGATGACAGGGAAATTGATGTGGGTGGAGGGACACAAAGCGCTGAAGAGGATAGCGAGATAGAGGTCGTCAGCCCGCAAAGGGTCAACGCTATGCAAAACAGCCAGGGTCAGGAGTTCATGTCGGACCAATCGCAGGAAAATGAGGGTCGGGAAATCGCCCCCTGCATGTCAGACAGTTCAGAAGGGGAGGTCATTTATTACAAGAGAAAACGACAGCATCACGACGGTATTGTTGTGGACATCCCTCCCCCTTCAGTGAAAGCTCGGCTGTTGAAAAAAGCCCAGCGAAGAATGCCTGGAAATCCTATGATACAAGGCACGTTTTCCAGCAAGGTGATGTCGGGGGAAACGTATCCAGCATGCAGCAGACAAATGCCCACAAGGAAATGGTACCAAAATCAGGAGTCCAGTTCCGATTCTGACGCCTTCTTTCCTGCTCCCCCTATGAAGTTGTTCAGCCCCCATCATCACCGCTACCACCCCTACCAGTGGCTGTGCTGCTGCTCCACCAACAGTGGCCACATTCACCCGCATGCCACTCACAGGAAAAAGCCGTCCAAAAATGTGTGGACACAGACCAGCATTTCAGACTTCTTCCTGACAGAGGAAGAGAAGGAAGAGGAAAAAGAAGTTGTCAGAAAGAAAAAGAAAATGGTCCAAGAAAACGTGACTTCTAAGTTTGACGCTCAATCTCAACATAAGGAGACGAAACGACAGCGAACTTTGAAAAACTCCTCTACTCAGATTGAGAAACTGAAAGCCATAGCAGAGGCCCTGAAAAGGGGAAAATATCAACAACCGCGTGCCGAACATTGTTCTGACGACAATAACCAGCCATCTACATTTTCTGCCCAAAAAGAAGCCAAGAAAGGCAACTCCGCCCATCCCAAGAGCACGGATCAAACACCGACGGCTCAGAAAAGACAGAAGGAGCATTCTCACGAACATGTTCCGTCCAGTAATAAGCCTGAGACAAGAGCTCAGTCCAGCAAAAAGATCACTGCTAGCAAAGACGTTCAGAAACACTCTGACTCTCACCAGCAAAGTGAAACAACAGCGGATAAGGAACATTTAGCCGGGAAAGCGGATTCAAAGAGAAAAATTCCGCAAAGAATGGAAGTCTCTTTAATTCTGGACCTTAGTAAAGTGCCCCTGCCTCCTGAATCCGATCAAACCAAAAAAGCCAAAACTGCATGGGAGACAGGGAAGCAGCAAGCCAGTTGCAGTGACACGCACACTGCAAATCAGCAGAAGTGTTCCAACATCTGTGACCTCATCAGCTCCCAGAACAGGATCTTCAAACAAGCCTGGCAGAGTACTGTCAATGCAGACGTTGCAAAGAAAGTAGACAATGCCCCCGCTAACCCTAACCCTGGCCAGCCAAAGAAAAACCCTGAGCCTGTTTCTACAAACCAGCCATTGGCGTCTTTCAACGAACCCCAGCAAGCTGAAACACCACCATCTAAACTGGGCAGTAAACCAACACAACGAGACAGTCAGTGTGAGCGAGGCAGCATAACTAGTAACAACAGCACCAGTAAAAACAGTACAACTGCTAAGAACAGTACAACTGCTAACAGCACCGCTAAGAACAGTGCTGTCAGTAAAACCAGCACTAAACCCAAGGAGAACAGAGTGGAAGTCCAAGGCAATCCTGCAGACAACAAACACATCGCCGTTAAAATGGGCACCACCATGAAACCTCCGCAGCTTTCCAAGAAAGTGTCGCTATCTTCCAGCAGCGATGACAATGAAATGCGACACAGAAGGAAACAAAACGTGCGTGCCGGGTCCGTCGGCAGGCTGGAGTATCGGAAGAGGAGGGAGAAAGAGAGTGAGGATGAAAGGAACGAACATGGACAAAGGCTGAAGCCCAGAACGAACGGACCTTGGACGAAAGAAGAGGAGACGATGAGAGGAAAGAGGCAGGACAAGACGGGAACGTCGCTGAGACAGTCCAGGTTCCGTGCTGCCAGCAGGTTTGACGGATACAAGTCGGCACCGCCTGATGTGGACGACGAAGAAATTGACGTGGAAACCGTGACAGACAGAAAGACGGAAAGCATAAAAGGGAGCCAGGGACGAGAAACGCATCACATGAAGAACCTTGCCAACAAACGTGGCACCAGATCAGAACACCAGAAAGGAGAGGAAGAGGAGAAAGAAGAAGGAATGCGTGAAGATGGAGTGAGGAGAGGCAAGGCTGTAACCCCACAAGGAAAGAACAGAATATCCATGAAGACTGGAGTTCCCCAAACACAGCCAAGGCATTGTAACATCAGCAACAGAGCAGCGTTAACTTCTTCTAGAGCTAGAGGAATGCCGGAAGAGAATCACACACCACGCAACAAGCCAAGAATGGCCAGAGAAGGCAGGCCAACCAACTCTAGACCTTTTGCTATGAACTTCTCTCCACACATGCAACGTCAACATGGCAACGGCAGAATTGATGTAGAAAGATCATCAGAAGATGAAGAAGAAAGCAACCAACCTGCTGGTAAAAGCTACACACCCTACAGAAGATCCCGGTACAATCACGGCAGAACTAACGCAGACAGATCTTCAGAAGGCGAAGAAGAAAGGCAGGGAAACTGCATGCCTCACAAAAGGGGGAAATACAGTAACAGTAGAATCAATGCAGGAAAACTGTCGGAAAATGAGGAAGACAGGCATGAAAATGATGTACCGCACAAAAGGTACAGATACCGTAACGATAAAATCGATGCAGATAGCTCTTCAGAAGAGGAGGCAGAGAGAAACAAATTCTCTATTGAAAATCACGCTCCGCACAGAAGATCAAGATACAGTAATGGCAGAATCAAAGCAGGGGGGTCTTCAGGAGATGAAGAAGAAGGGCGTAAAGCTTCTGTTCAAAAGTTTGCCCCACACAGGAAATTAAGAAATAACAATAGCAAAATCGGTGCAGACATTTCATCAGAAGATGAGGCAGAGAGGCGCAGACAGTTGGCCCGACATCAGAAAATTCTGATGAACAAACTGCGGTTTACAGAAGCACAGATTTTGAAGAGGAAGGCGGCGCTGGAAAAGATGGCCTCCGACAAGCGCTCCACATACCACAGTGACCAAGATGAAGATGACGAAGACGAATCTAGCGGGTCTGAAGCTTCTGACAATGATGATGATTCCGACAAAGAATACGACAAACGAAAAAGAGGCACACCCATCAGAAGACCACCGCCCTGGCGTAGAGATGGAGACTTGCCGCGCACACACAGCGACAACTTGAGCGCCAAAGCGGCCGTGCGTTTGCGCAAACCTGAAAAAATTGACAACGAAATTGTGCGCTATCCCAACCTGCACGAGTACATGGCCATGACGACCGGACAGCCAATCAGGAAGAGCGGTGGGAACGTGAAAAATTGCGCGCCTGAAATGAAAAATGGCGGCCCCGGAACAAACTGTGCAAGTTCTTCCAATGTAAATGGTGGGGTTGAAGTCAGCCGATGGGAAAGGGAGGAGAGTGGGGAGGAAAGGGAGGCGGGGAGAGAGAGGGGGGAGGGACAGGAAGTGGGTGGGGCCAAGACGAAGGGCGCAGACAAAGTGACCAATCAGCAAGGAGGAGGCAGTGACAAAGATGGCAGCAGCAATGAGGTCAGTGCATAGAATTGGTTTGTTGTGTGTGTGTGTATGTGTGTGTGATATTTTTTCTTCAGTTGTATATGTGTGGCTGTTATTGTTTCTGCTTTATATTGGAATGGGCAGCTTAGGACGATAATTGACCGCCAGAGGGCAGTCCAACCGTTAGGGGCTTATCACGCGCTATTCTTAGTTGGGCGTAGTGAGAGAGAGAGAGAGGCTATTCTTAGTTGGGCGTAGTGAGAGAGAGAGAGGGTGGGACTCCTCTCTCTCTCTCTCTCACTACGCCCAACTAAGAATAGCGCGTGATAAGCCCCTAACGAGGTGTCATGTTATGAATTGTACTGTATGTTTTGTTGTTTACAGGTTGTTGAACGCTGGTAAGATATATTGATGAGTGTTTTGTGTACTAAGTGGTCGAACTTTACTGTCCTGAGATGACCGTAGCTGTTGACGGGACTATAATGGAAAAAATAAAAATAAAATAAATAAATAAGCCCCTAACGGTTGGACTGCCCTCTGGCGGTCAAATTATCGTCCTAAGCTGCCCATTGCAGTTTACAGACATGTGAAATGTGCATACAATGACAATCTGGTGGTAAGACAAAATTGAAAGAACTTGCATTTTATTTAGAGATAGTTGATATTTTGAGATCAACAAAGTTGCTGCCGTATGAGGGATTAATTGTGACCAAAAAGTTAGTGTCAATTATCTGATATTTTTAAGCCCATTTTTGAGTTAGCTGGGGTTTTCCAATGAACTCCTTTTAACTCGCCTTTTGTGTGTGTGTGTGTGATTATATTCATATGAATGTGACATTGGCTGACTTGCTGGCAGTTTCTCACCTCTTATCTCCTTTTGTGTTAACCCTAACCCATATCCATCATGTTTGTGCAGACTGATTTTGAGTGTTGTTCCTCATTCACTATTATTAATGACCTGGGCGGTCAAAGGTCACGCGAGCGAAAACGAGGCTCAGGAGTACAGCTAGTTTCAGGAAGACATTGTCAGTGTTGGATTTTCTTAGTTTTCAATCACTATTTTATGGTGCCTTTACTCCGTTTACGTGTTTCAAACTTGTAACAAATTAAAGATCAAACTTTCGCCTTTTCCTCAGTGTGGTTGTTTATTATCTGTTAAAAAGATATTTTGCTTAAGCACAGCAGAAAGTGAGTGAACCAAACGTCAAGTTTTGTTGCCTGTGGCTTGAAAGAAGCATATCACTGACCTAGTTTCAACTGCAAAAGTTATTACACAGCTGTTGATCTTGATGCATACTTTAAACTTGTGTTAAAGGGGAAAACAACCGATCCCAGGGATCGGGTCTTTTTCGCCAGAAAAGCTCTGCCTCGCGGTGGCTCGCACAACAGGGAACAAAGAAGGGCGAACTGTCTCTCTCGCCAGCTGTGATTCAAATGTGGCGCGCGCTCAGCGCCTCCCCTCTTTTATAGTCCGGCCGTGCCTTTAAACTGTTGATGAAGTCTTCAATGTGTCAATAACTTCAGCCACCCTTGTCTTGTGTTTCCAGCAGTCAGGAGCAAACTTCACTGCCGTACCAAAGGGAGACGATTTGGAGCGCCACCTACGAGAGAGGCTGCTGCGATCGCTGCAGAACAAGAGAGGGGAGAGCACCCAGGACAACAATCCTGCCAGGAAAGGGGAGACTACAACCTCTCAGCCTTAGGCCTTGGACTGCTAATACTAATAGAAAAATCACGGGCATTTTGTTTTTGAAACAAACTATGGCGGATTCCTTCGTTTTAAGTTTGTGTGTGTTCTTCTTAGCTTATTGTTTTTTGAACATTTTTCTTGTGAGCTGGGTCTTGTTCTATTTTTGTTGTGGTTATGTTTTACAGTTTGTGATCAGTGAAAATTTGGGAAAACTTGATGTTGGGAAAACATCTGAAAATCAAGGTTGATGTGAAAACCAACATCACTGAATCAAAGTGCTTCCTAAAGTTTTTTTTAATTTGTATAAAGAATTGGTATTTCTTGAATGAATTTTGTGTGTGTGTCTTTTTATTTTCTTGAATGTTTAGTCTTTCAGTATTGGTGGTGATTTCAATGTGAAAACTTTTGTTGAGTTGAAATCTCTAAAGGCTTGAATTGATAACACAAACATAACGGGCAGATTTTACTGACAAAATTGACTTCAGTCACTGGGTTGGCTTAGTGAAATATTGGTGTGTGTTTTTCATTTTAATTTTTAATTCACTCATTGTGGATTTTTTTATCTATTTGCGCTTTAAATGTATCTGGCTAAAAACAACAAACAAATATGCAAATGCAAATAGCTTGGTCAGTTGGATAAAAAGTTGAAAATTAAAATATTGGAAACAGAGTTGATATAGAAAAGAAAAAAAAAGATGCTTCATTCATTTAGATGGACTCAAATTTCCTCCATGTTTTGTTCCATGAAACATACCCGGCAAATCACTAACGTACACTAACTCACAGAAAAGTCTCTAACACTGTACAAATCTCCATTATCGCTTTTGATTTTATCTTATACAAAAGTTGCATTATATTTCAAATTCTTAGTTTAATTTTGCATTTTAAAAAACCCAGTGTAATTATCTTTCACCTGAACCGGAAGTGGGGAAAATGGCCAAATTTGGTCACATTTTAATATTGAATAACTTGCAAACAGCTGTTTGAGGGGAGAATCCTGTCATGTTTGCTCTCAAAGGCAAACATAAGCCCTCTAGTTAGGATACTATTGCATTTGTAAGAGACCAGAATGACGAAAAATAGATACTGAGGTAATTGATTGAAGTTTAAGATGATGTAAAGATGGTTGATGGAGGGGAGAATCCTGTCATGTTTGTCTTAAAGACAAACATAAGCCCTCTAATGAGGCTTTATACCGAAAATTATCTGCCCCTGTCTCGCGACCTCAAATGCGAACGCCACCTACTTGCCTGTCAGGAACTAGTGGTATGTAGCCACAGAAGATTATCTGCTCCTGACTTGTCACCAGGGGGCATCGGCAGTTCGGCCCTAAAATTATCGCCCTTTCGTCTCGGCAAGGAGTACTATAACGCCTCATTAGGATTCTCCCCTTTAGGGAGAATAATTGCATTTGTAAAAATTCTTCTTTTTCTTTTCTTCCCCTTTTTTTGTCCGATTTAGCTGAAATTTTCAGGAAAGTTACCTTATGGGTATTTGAAATATTAAATGATTTCGGCAAAATATGGCAGAAAAAACGCGAAATTGGTGAAATTTCAATCTTGAATATCTTTTTTTTTTAAACGGCTGAACAGATTTCATTCATATTTTCAGAATGTACTCAAAAGTGTATTTGCAACACTTCCGGTATAAGAGAACAGCTAAAGGGGGCGTCTGGCTCAAGACTATTTTTGACCCCTTTTTAACAAGAATTCGTAACTTTAAGGCATAAAAAAAGCAAAAAATCAGACTTTTTAAAACCCCTTTTTAGATACAAAAACGCTACTTTAAGGGGTAAAAAAAGTAAAAATTCGTCACCCCTTTATTCTGCCAAATCAAAAAAAAAAGCCACTACTTTTAGGGGGCACAAAAAACGGGGAAAAAAACATCGCCATAGAATGGGGAAATCCCGATTGAGTCATCACTACCTACATAACAGGGAATTCCCGATTAAGTAGCCATCTATTTTAGGCAAATTAAACAGGGGATATAACTCAGTCCTTTTGCTCAAATTACACCTAATGTTGTTGTTTTTTAATTTAAAAAGCGGGTTGTTTTATAAACTATTGTGGAAACTGAATAAAGACATTATTGTTTAGTTGTTGTACTATTTGATTAAAACTTTTAGAATAAAGAACTAAGTAAATAAGTTAAATTATTATTGTTTTAATCAAATAAATAACAATTAAACCATCATAGATATTTTGCAAGATTTGTTAGTTATATAATACTGTGTTTAGTAAAAGTGATTAGGTGTTTGTTTCCTTCCCTTATCTTAACTAACATTAACGCAATCTTTACTCACTTTTAGCCTCCAAATAATCTTCTATTTCGTTTCGTACGTCTGCAAAAGGGTCACTGGCACAGTTTAAAGACTTGTAAACCCGCAGTCGTCAGAAGATTGTTTAAATGGGGATTATAAAGTGAGAAAAAGAAAAACTCTACTTACTTTAACCTCCAAATAATCTTCCACTATGAAACGTCTAACAAAAGGGTCACTGGCACGGTTTAAACACCTATAAACCCAGACGTAGGAAGATTGTTTAAATGGGGGTTCTAAAGTAAGAAAATAGAGTAAATATAGTTAATGTTGTTAAGTGTGTAGGGAAATTCAGGAAACAAACACCTAAAACTGTACACAACTGACCTTGCTAACTCATCGCTAGTCCTTTGGATCTAGCTTGGGGTCCCATAGGGCCCGTGGGATCTCAAGTGAGATTCAGAGAACTGGTGGTGAGTTAGCAAGGTCAGATGAGCACAGTTTTGCTATTTTTTATAAAACGAGGTGAACTTACTTTTTCTTAAGTCACTTTTTTTTAAACTTTATTTTTTGGTCCTTTTAAAACTTTTTTGGGTTAAACTTTTTTTTTATTTTTTTCCTTTTTTTTTTTTTTTTTTTTTTAAACTTAAGCAAAAAATAAACTTTGGGGCTTTTTTTAAAAAAAAAAAAAAAAAAAAGTTACTTAAGTTCTTTTTAAGTTCTTTTTTAAGAAGTTACTTAAGTTCTTTTTAAGTTCTTTTTTAAGAAGTTACTTAAGTTCTTTTTAAGTTCTTACTAAGTCATCTTCAAGTCATTCTCAAGTATTTATTAAGTTCTTATACAAAAACTTACTTAGTACTTATTAAGTTTTTATTGCATTAAAAATGGATCGCTCTCAGGTTTTAAGCTATTTGACTTTTGTTTTTCTTGTTTGTCTGCTACTTTTTCTGGTTGTACTGTTTGTACTTCTACTCGTTTTTTTAGCTTTGGTTGCATGTGTGTTTTATATAATTTATAAGACAAATAACCAACACCAGCAACCACACCAACAGTAAGCAATACAACATCGTAATTCGTACTGTTTTGTTTGTCTTCTTCTTTTTTAACTGGTATTGCGCTTATGGTTGATTCATCTGACAACAGTTTTTGTTTTGTTTGTTTATTCATTTTTTGTTGTCGATTCCACTCTGATAACCTTTTACCTGCTTCAACTCGTCCTGGGTTCTTCGTTACCTTGGTTACTGTCGGACTCTTTGATAGAATGGGGCTTGCTTGCTGTTCTGTCTGATTCGTTTGATTCTCTGTCACGTTCATTTTTAATAGCCATAAAATCTATATGATTAAAAGTAATTAACCCCATAACAACTGGTGATAAAAGCCCGCCAAACCTATAAAAAAGATCACAACTAAGAGACTCTAACGATTTAGTTAAAACAGGATCTTGACTTAAATCGTACATTAAATCTTGGCTTGAATCGAGTGGAAAAAACTGACTAACTAACTTAGTGTACAAGCCTATTACAGTTTGACCTAAACTTTTAACCATTTTAGATCCTAATTGTGCTTCGTATCTGGTGTAGTACTTTTCAATGTCAGCAGAAGACATTTGTTGAATCTGTTCTATACTAAATTCTGTTCCTAAGTATTGTTTTGTTTTTCCACACGCAGCCAGAGAATACAACTTTTCCTTTTTATTCATAACACTTGTCGACACTTCATCAGACATTACGGCTTCCTGCGCATTTAACAACAGTTCGTCACAATTCATTTTTAGTTGATTTATTATTTTTGTTTTTAAAATAAAAATGAGTGCCGAAAAAACTGTTGCTAACCTTGTATATCAATCTGCTCTGATTGGTGGACTTTCTGTTGCGTACACGATGGTTGGTAAGAAACTATTGAAAATGAAAGCAGCTGACCTAGGAAAACTTGACCTAGAGGACTCTGGTAAACTAATCGCTATAATCACTGCTTCAATCGCAACAAAAGACTTTCTAGTTAAGCAAGGAATAATTCCAGAAAATATATATATGTAAAAATAAAATGGCTTCACTCGCAATGATGATTGGCGGTGCTGTAGTAAACGCACTTGCTTTTTCAGGAAGTAATTACATGTTCAGTAAACTAGAAACAAACAAGGAAAGACAAAGACATAATCGAGCAATGGAGCAATTAGCAGCAGCACAAGACGCCTATGAAAAACAAAGACTCGCTCAGTTAGATTTTATTAACAACAAATTGAAACTACAAAACCATGCAGCATACACTTTTAAGAATGTTGACGACGCCATTAAAGAGTATTATTTAGTGACAGGAGAAGACCTCCAACAGCTCCCACCACCAAAACTAAGTGACTTCTACCAACCATCCGAAAAACAAAAACTCCAGGAAATAGCTTTTATTGTAGTTGGTATGACTGCTGTTTATTTCATAGCAAAAAACGTGTAGTATTAAAAAATGAATGATAAACTATCTAAAATTTATTATTCACCAAAAGGTTATTGGAAAGGTTTAACTGCTATTCAAAAATTAAATCAAGCTGCTGGAGTCACTGAACAAACAGCAAAAGAATGGTTATCTAAACAAGCTATATGGCAAATTTATCTACCAGCACCTAAACGAATTAAAAGACCACACTTCGTTAACTCAACACCAAATGACACGCATCAAATGGATCTTCTATACTTACCCCATGATTTAATCAGAAGAAAAAGATTTAAATACGCGTTAACAGTTGTTGATTTAGCTTCAAGATATAAAGATGCTGAACCATTGACTGATAAAAGTGCTACTTCAGTCTCTGTTGCTTTACAAGAAATCTATAGACGCGGTCCATTAACCTATCCTCGTTTAATTCAAGTTGATGAAGGAAAAGAATTTAAAGGACAATTCAACCAGCTAATGTTAAAACACAAAGTATCTATTAAACGCGGTATTCCTGGAAATCATAGATCACAAGCCTTAGTCGAAAACTTTAACAAACAATTAGCTGAACGACTTTTCTCTTACCAATATCACAGAGAACTCCTTGATTCAACTAGAAACACTGAATGGGTTAGAAGATTAAGTAGTGTTCTGAGAGTCATGAATAACGAAGAATCTAAAGTAACAGGATTTAAACCAGTAAAAGCAATACAGAAGAAAACGATTGACACTTCGTTAGACACACCTCATGAACATTTAATTTCAAAACAGCTGATACCGTTTGGAATCAAAGTTAGGTTTCTTTATGCACCAGGAGAAGCGGAAGGAGACACACGTGTAAGAGCGACTGATCCAATTTGGAGTATTGAACCGTACGAAATAAAAAGTGTAATAGAAATGAATCCACCGGTGTATTATTTAAGAGAAACTGATACAACAACACGACCCGTTCCAAAAAGAGCCTTTGTTAAAGAAGAATTACAAATAATTCCGCCAGACACAGTTCCGATTTGATTAGAAAAAAAAAAAAAAAGAGTTTTTAAATGGAGACTCAGAATAAAGAGATACTCGAGACAAAGAATTACGACATTTTATTGAAAAGATTAAGGAATGCGCAGAAAGAAATTGTTCTATTTCAGCTATTAATGGAAGACGATAAAATAGTCAGTAAATACTTGTTCGAAATTGAAAGCAAAATAATGGATACTTTATCAGAAATTTACAACAAGTTTAACCTTGAATTTGACCCAGTATAAAAAAAAATTTTTTTTTTTTTTTTTTTTTTTTTTTTTGCCTTCACAAACATTTGTACTGACTAGGAAAATCTGTTTTTAACACTAGCTTACAAAACTTCTCTTTCCTCAGTTTTTGTTTAATCGACTTTTTTTCTTCTTTTGATTCAATCACATCATTTTCATCTAGACATTCATCAAAACTATTTTTATCTTTAGTAAAAAACAAAACAACCGTCTTTAACTGTTCTCTAAAGTCTTTTAAAACTGAATTATACTTTTGTGTTAAAATCCATACACTAATCCCTGCATGTCTACCACTGAAAGCTAACTTAGCTAAACTATTTCTTTTTTTAACAATGTCTTTTTCAGCCGAGCAGTCATCAATAATAAACAATGTTGACGTTCCTTTAAACAGTTGATAAAAATGATCTAAACATTCACTTAACTTATTACTTGGGTCAACCAAATAGACTTTATCATCCTCCCAAATGAACTTTCTTTCTTTGTATGATTTGTTGAATTCTAAAGTAGTACAAAAAATTACTATATGTTCAAAGTGATTTCGATAAACCGTTTGTATTAAATCTAACATAAATATCGTTTTTCCACACCCAGTCATCCCGCAAAATAACCCGCAATGTGGTTCTTTTGTAAGGAAATTTAAACTGTTCAAGTCCATTGTTTTAATACACAATATCTTTTAATCTGTTATTCTCAATGTTCAGCTGAGCATCGCATAGTAAATACACATAAACATATATTTGTTTGCCCACTTCCGCTGCTTCTTTATGAATTTGAATGTTTATTCCGCCTGACCCATCACCTACTGTTCTTCCGCTACCATGAAGTTTGTTATCATCAGTTGTTCTAAGATCTAACCACAAAGCATACTTCGAAGATAAATAATCTTCTAGTCTAACATCATGAAGATGGAGGTCTTTGCAAATTAAATCAACAGACGGATCTCTTAGTTGCCCGCCTCCACCAAACAGTTTTCTTATTTCATCAAAGTGCTGATAAGGTAAAAGACCGCTCGCAAACAATTGGTTCGGTTGCCCTTCAATCGCAGTAGTCAGCTTAGTTATTTTTGGATTATAAAACCTCTCGCTTAATCTATTAAAGGGTTTTTTGGTTTCTTCAAACAGCAGCAAAATTCCTTTCAACGACCTTGCCGATATATTCAAATCGATGTTCCAGATTGTGTCTGCTGTGTTTTTAGTTAACTTACTGTGATTTAAAATTCTGTTGTAGTATATTGCTAATCTTGACTGGTATTGTTGGGAGATCAACCGAGCTAATTCTTGATGTCGAACAACATCAAACTCTAATGCGATGTCTGAGATACTATATTTTGCATTTGGATCTGTTGTTTTAATAACACGACTATAATCATTAAAAGTCAATTCATACATAAGCCTATCTTGTAAGGCTCCCTGATAATACGGGGAGTGCGTGTTCAGCAATTCAAAGTCAAGAGGTATATAAAATCGACTCCCATATATTTGCGCAACCAACTCATCTTTATTGTTATCTTTTTTGTCTTCAGCATCCATTCTATGTCTGAGACCATTATCCCCCTGTATTCCCTGATAAGTCCGATCTTTTCTTTCATTTTCTGTGAGCCACAGGTCGCTATAAATCAAAAAAGCATCTGCGTTATCTAAAGACATTACTTCTCTCCCTTCAAGTTTAATAGTAATCTTGTTGACGATCGCTCTACCAAGATTGCCAACTATACTTATATTCGAATCCGTCTCTGACTCCAGGCCTATTTTAAATGCAAGACGAGCAGTGCCTGGCACGATGACTTCATTACTCCCCAGACTAGGAAATCTTACTGATAATATTTGTCTTTGATCGATAGTTGAAGGATTATTACTTATCACGATACTCTGTCTGGTTCCTTTTACACCGAGTGGTTCTTTTAACCGTCTGTATGGATCAAGACTCGACCCGTATGATTGCGACATCTCTCTTTTTTTAGAAATAAAATAAAAACATAATTATAAATAAAAACATGGAAGGAAAAGAAGCAGTCCACGATTATGATGCCTTTGACGATGAAGCTGGAGATGACATGAGTGAAGACATTCCTTTATTGTCTCGTCGTCGTAATCTACCATCTTTAAGACAAGAACTAGATGAAGCAGAACCAAACCCGAATGTAGAAGTTAGACCAAGGGAAGATAATATAGTAGTTGGAAAATCTCAATTTGAAATGCACTATGAAATACAGAAATCGAAAGTAATGGCTTTTCGTAAATTTATAGGTCAAGATTTATCCGATTTGTATGATCCTAATGACTATGTTTTAGATAGTGAAGGTCATTTATTTTTGAATAATAATGAATCAACCCGACTTACACACAAAAATAATCCAGCAAAGTTTTATAAAATAAGTTCACTAATTTCTCATGGCGTCCCCACTAATGATCTAAGACGTATTGGCGTTGACATAAAACCAAAACCAACCCTAAGCACGAAAGCTGTTTCTGCTCTTCAAAACACACTACAAGAACTGCCTACTGATTCCCAACTTCAATCGATTCCTCTTAGAGACTTAAGCGCAACTGCGGACCAGATAATAGAAATGGAAACTAGTTTTATAGCTTTAGAAGATGAAGAAACCCATTTAAAAACATTACATGATTCACCATTACCTATGAGAGAACTAATGGCGCTCAATTCAACATTACAAACTACCAGAGGCGAGTTAACAAATAATCTAGCAAAGTTAAGCGAACTGGATGCTCACATTGACAGAGAAAAACAGAAATTAGTTGAAGCGGACGACAATAACCTAGGACAAGACGTAAAAGACAGAATCATGCAAAGACTAGATGATCTTCAACAAGAGAGAGCTGCAAGACTAGAAGTACTGTCAACTAACCGTGAACAATTACGAACACAAGTCAGCAGAATAAAAGAAACCATCCAAAGAATTTTACACGAAGATACAACGTTAGCAGAAAGAATAAAAACTTTATTTAGAGAGCAAGGAGTCACGATAGCGAGCGTTATGACAGCTTTAGGGTTTGCAATCTCTACTTTAGTGTTTGCTTTAACAGGAACAGGTGGTGGTGGTGGTCAATTACCTTCTCCACCTTCTCCACCTTCGCCATCAAAAGACTCTTGGATTAAAAAACAACTGGAACATTTAACGAATCTATTAAAAAAATTAGGAGAAAAAGCACTAGATGCGCTACCCGGTATATTAGGTGGAATTGTTAGTTGGCTTTTTTCTACTGCAAGCAAAGTAGTCGGTTTTATGGCTGAACACTTATGGATGCTAATAGTTTTAGTTGTAGGATTACTCTCTAGTAAAATAAAAATAAACTAGACCGGCTGCTGTTAGAAAAATAACTAGTGCTGTCTTTTCGTTTTCGTGACTGTCAGTTAAGTTCGTTAAGTTCGTTGAGTTCGTAGAGTTAGTTAAGTTCGTAGAGTTAGTTAAGTTCATAGAGTTAGTTAAGTTCGTTGAATTCGTTAAGTTAATATTCTTTTTTTGACTGACAGGGATTGGATGGTGTGTTCTTTGTATGATCGACAATGTAGAATTTATTTTTAAATTTTTACCAACTGCTTGATTATCTTTTGCTATAAGGATTTCGTTGTTATAGTTTACAATTGTTCCTATTTGAAGTCTAAGATCAGAGGGCAGCATGTATAATCCACTACCAACAGCAAAGTCTACTTTTGATCTTGCAAATCTTAAAACGTCTTGATACCTTTTAATGCTTGCTGGGAGGTCAACTGTAGAATTGATTGCATCTTCTAAATTAGCTAAATACTGTTTTTGTGCATCAAACCCAGTAGAAGGATCCATTATCTCAGATTTAACTTGCGCTTGAGATCCCAGCAAACACCACACGTAAGTACGAATAGAATCATTTACTCGTTCTATTCCCGCCTTTGTCAGTCCTTCAGAAGTATCAAGAATAAAAGTAGACCAAGCGTTTTTATGTTTTTGTTGAATAGATCCCAGATGAACGGTCGTACCTGAAGAAAAAGACGTGTAAGGTGGATTCCAATCATAGTTATACTTTCTGTGCACGCCCCAATAATAAAGTGTACCCAAACCATGATTACGATCTAACTTTTGCCTAAAGTCTGTATTCAAGTTAATGTTAAACTCATTACAAATCCGTTCAAAGGCCTTCAAGTCAATTCTGTTGTTGAACGGATTAAAAGTAGAATCATTCGGTAATGGAGCATGCAGTTCAGACAAAATACGCTTGAAAGTATAATAGAAATGAAATCTATAAACTGCTTTTACCATGACTCCAGGATGATTTAAGTGATCAGCGAAAGAAACACCACACCCTGTTGTTGCACAGAACACAGCAAAGTTTAACTGGTTTTGATAAAACTGCATTGGATGACTAAACCATGCCTTTGCGATGTTATCATGTTTGACACTAGGATTTAAATAATGGTTTAATGGATTACTGACCTTAACTTCAAAAGAATCAACTCCCACTGCAACAACTATTGAATCAACAGCTATAGTTTTAGGGTTATATGATCCAACTGCATATTTAACGTCTTTGTTATATTTAAAAGCATTCATTTATATATTCGCAATAAAAATGTTTATTTATATAACTGATCAAGACGAGCCAATAACACTACAATGCCCTTTAGAAAACAGTGATGGTAACCTTAAAGTTGCGCTCCATGAAATTTATTACAAAGTCAAATGGATTAACATAAGCAAATCCTTAAAAAATAATTGGATAAGAAAAATTAATAGCGCAGGGGAAATTGAACTAACTATACCAGACGGTTATTATGGTTTTTGTTCATTAAAAGAAATGCTAAGTAATTTAAACATTACTTTAAAACTTAATGAAGGAAATTTAAAAGTAGCGCTAATATTCAATGATCAAGAAAGAGTAAGTTACACCGTTGCACCAGAACTAGCAAAAATGTTAGGGTTTAGACCCCATAGTAGTAGTAATATATATAGATTTTCACCTACAGAAGATAACTATACTTTTCAAGGAGAAAACTCGCTTAATCTTGGAATACATTCTTTATTATACGTCCATTTAGATATTTTGAGTACGGATGTTAACTTATTTGATAACCAGCCGTCTACTGTGTTAAGAGTTCTTCCAACAGCAAAAGCAGCATACTGTGATTACGAAATTATTACATTCACTAACTTACAGTTTAAAGAATTAGTTTGTGGGGTTCACCATTCACTAAAAATAAGAATAACTGACGAAAAAGGAAAAGAAGTTCAGTGCGACAGCATGAATGCTTTATTAGAAATAAAATAATTTAGTATAAAACTATGTCGCGCGGACCAGATCAACCGGTTATGCTTGACCCTGTTAGATGCGCAACTTTAGAATTGAAGGACCTAGCAGACACAGAAGACTTTGATTTAAATGGGGAGATAGGAGCGCTGTATGGTTTTGAGTACACAAACAACGGCTATTATAAACGAGCAGAAATAAGTGATAAAAAGGTTCCTAAACTAGAGCAACTGCGTAATGTAGTAGCTGACAATGTTGGCCAGTTTGAATATAAAGTTGTTAGGGAAAGGGATAACAAATGGCATTTAATTCCATTCATTGATTGGGAAATAAAGTTTGAATTTTTAAGCCCGTTTACATTCTTTGATAATAACAAATACTTTCGCAAATCATTTAACTCAGGGCCGTTACATGTCAGTCTGATTCCACAAAACAACAGCAGAAGAGAAATAGCAATCAAACCTTATAAAAAGAGACAGTACATACTGCATAGAAAAAAGACAGTGACAAAAGATGCAGCCACGCAATTAGAGTTCATTCCTAAAATGGCTTTAGCAGACGAATTTACTATGATATTTGAACTTTCTGTTAGAGCAGACAACCCTGATTCCCTACCTGTTGGTGTTAGCGACAACCTAATGAAAGGGATTCTTATTTCTTGGCAAAACTTGGATGTTGAATCAGTGAGATGTACTATCGTTATTCAAAACCGCGGTGAAGAAATTAAGGCAGTGTCGACCAGCGATAAAGTTATATTGAGTGTTGATCCAGACAATCTTAAAGAATTAACGTACATTAATGTTACTAATTTAGATCTCATTGGGTTTTATTACACTGAAAGCATTTTGCCTGATGATCTTCTTAAAATGATAGCAAGTGCAAATTAAATGTTAAAATTTTTTTTTTAAATATAAAAAGATGTCCGTTACAGTTTATCCAAAAATACCGAAAGAAAATACTGACAAAGAAAAGACTGATGGTGGTGATGATCCTGAAATCAGAAAGTTCAGATTGTCTACCATTACAGAAATACAAAGAGAATTGGAAAAAGACCTCACTAACTATAACAGAACCAAACGAAGGTACTCTTGTTTGTTTAATACAGCAACATACTTAAATACTGGATTTGGGAGTCTAGGTACTTTAACAGCAGGAAGCTCAGTAGGATTGTTGGCGACTGGTGTTGGATCAGTAGTAGCTTTGCCTCTAGGTTGTGTATCGTTGGCGCTGGGGTTGTTTTCAATGACAACGTCCGCTTTCAACAAAAAAATAAAAGTCAAACTTCAAAAGCATACAGCCATGGTTCAATTAATAATGGCAAAACTTAGTTCATTTCGATTGATTATCAGTAAAGCTTTGCAAGACTCTCAAATTTCGGATGAGGAGTTCAATAGACTGCAAGCTGACTACAATGATTACAAAATGCAAAAGTTCGAACTACAAAAAAAGTCAAGAGCAAGTTTTTCACAACCGCAAGACATAGAAGCGATAAAAAAAGAATGTGAAAAAAAAATAAACGACACATTAAAATCTGTTCTAGGGAAATAACAATAAGAACTCCAAAGGGTGCTTATTCAATTCAATATGATTACAAGTTTCGAAAGTCTACTGACTATGACACTTAGTTCTCCAGTGGCCAATTGAATACGAAAACTCAGGCGATTTAAACACGCGCTTTGTATTGTTTGAGTCGAGTGATTTTTTATTTACAACTGTTGTGTTTATTTCGTGTAACTTAGACTGTATTTTTATGTTGTCATGATAAAACGTCTTGGAGTCAAACAGTGCTTCTTTATAGTTATCGTGTGTCATGACCATTTGAACAACCGGTCTAGAAATTCCTTTTGCTTTTTTAATTACGCTAGTTTGGCTGGCAATTGAATACATCTTTGCTCTCAGACCAACGTACTCTTTGATTATAGTTCCATTCAGTTCATCCTTCATCTTACCGATTACCTTTTTATTTACGGATGAATGTAATGAAGATTCACTTGGGTAGTCAGAGGTGTCATACCAGGAGACAACACCTTTTGCTGAATCTGTCTCTAAATCTTTGTAGAAGTCTTCAGTCGGAATGTCTAGAATAAATGAGTCCGTATCTGTATAAAGTACTCTGGAGTCTGGATAGAGTGGTTTAAAGTAGTCGTAAAGAAATTCTAGCATCAATAACTTAGACAATTCAAGAACAGCAAACCCAATGAAGACTGGTTTATCTAGCTTCACATTAATTTTTTTCATCATTATCCCGTAAAGGTTGTCATGGAACTTTTTGAAGTCTTGATAATTAGGTTTTGAAGTTAATTTGATTGCTTTGTTTTCTTGGGTAACTAATCTAACGTCTTTGCGTTTGTGCGGGTTTTCCATTGTCTTTCCAAAACAACTGTTGTTCATTAGTTTAAAGAAGTCTTTTTCTGAGGCGTCGGTAGCTTGAGTTCTAAGATTAGTGTTCTTCATTATATATGGTTCCATGAACTTCCTCTGAGTGAACGAAATGATTCTATGAACTGCTGTTAGTCTTAATCCGTGACGTAAATAAAATTGTAGTAATCTATAATGACAGACGTATTTTTTTTTTGGAGTGTAGATTAGGCACAAGTTTAGGGAGGTCATTCCCCACTTGAAGTCTTTCAACTGCTAACGGGTAGTCATTGTGCAGGTCATGGAGTTCGTCCGGATAATCTAAGTCGACTTCTAAAATAAATCCTGTTTCGTAAGAATCTGATAATTTCAAAAGCCATTGCAAAAACTCTGCGATATTAAAATTAAAAGGAGCTGTAAACATTTTAAAGTTACGTAATGGAAGTGACTGACACATCGCCCAACCATAGAGATTGTTTGCATCTAAATACATGATATAATTTGATGGTTTAGAAGGATCGTAGTCGTCTAAGTATTTGTTGTTAGCCTTGCAGTAACCGTGTGAAGCCATAGAGATTCCCCCGCGTAGTCCGTCTTCAATCATCTGGAGAGTTGGTAGATCGGAGAGTAAGTCAATCTGTATTTTGGTAAATCTTAAGAAAGCATCCCAACTCATACCAGGAGCAGTGATATAATTAGCAGGGTCTAGACTGTAATGTTTTATACACGTTTTTCTGTAGTTCTCGAATACATCTGCAAGCAAACAAACGTCAGCCATTAAATAGGCGTCGTGGTAGTCTCCCATGGTCTGGCATTTTAACTTAATCCACGCTGACTGAGCATGGTTGTAGTCAGAGTCGCTTATATCTTTTCCTTTTAAACTAGAGTAGAATGCACCTTTGGGAGGTAATTTTAAATCGTCGAACCGCTCCCAACTACTCATGTACTCATAAGGGTATACTCCTTTTCGAACAAGTGCTGGATCAAAGTATTTTTCTGTTATAGTGCATTTGGATAGTGACTGACCTAAAGACTCTAGTGATCCCATCAGATGTTGTAATGAATCGTAAAAAGACAATTGACCTAATGTAAATGTCATGTACTTTTCTGAAGACTGAGCTATACAACTGACGGTTCTAAATTCATCAGTAACTGCTTGTAGAATTAAATGAGAGTCATATCCACGTAGATTGTGAAAGAATATAGGCAGTTTCCAAGTCTTTGGTTCAAACTTTAACTGCAAATTACAGGAGTTGTGTGCTGCTCCTCTGAATTTTCCACTAATGTGATCATGGTCTCGTACTTTATAGATGTCTGGACAGTCAGGGGAGTCTTCCACAAACCCTTTTCCGCAAATCCAACATTCAGTAGCTGATTCAAATTGAATTAAATCTTCAGGTGTCATGATTAAATCTAATAAATTTAGTTGGTTAGATAGTTCATTTCGTAGTTTCATCATTCTCATTAAAAAGATTTTTGCAGCATCGGGTCCTCTATAAAGTTCAGGTTCAAAATGTATCCCATCTGATCTAAGAACAATAAATGCGAATGAACAGATTTGATGATTATTCAATAAAACAGTTTTAGGAAGATTTTTAGGAGCTGGTCCTTGATAGGGTACAATGATTGACTCGAAATCAGCATAAACAACATAAGGACTTAATTGCAGTTTCTTCCAGTTTTTAAAGAACACCTTACTTCCTTCTTTCGGAGTAATAAGTTCAGTATTACAGTCAATGGATGAATTACAATGTTTTCTATGTTCAACCGCTGCTTGAATACTTGGCATTCTTAGTAAACATCTTCGACAGAATTCTTGTTTTTCTTTGTGATTTGTAGTATAGTTTATAAGTCTGCTCATTGTTCTGATTAAAGTGTAGTGTGTTTTTGTTCCGTCTGTTACTAAGAGAAGATCAATATGTTTTTTATCAGGATCACCAATCATAGGAGAGTTCTTTGAAACTCGGATTGGTTTAAGGTTTTCTTCTACAGACCATGTGTAGATGTTAATTGAAATTGGTTTATTCTGTTCTTCAAATTGATCAACTTCGCTTAGGCTTACAGGGAAGTCGATTCCATCAAAGTTTAATTCATTTATGTAAGGTTGATAGTTAATTACTCTTTCTGCGTTCTTTTTGATATAATGAAGTTTAGCTAAAACACACCACATAAAACATTTATCATCAGTATTTTTTATGTTTAATACTGCACGCTTTAAAACAAGTTCTTTAGGTAAAGGAATAAATGAGTTTCCTACGATTGGAGCATATTTACTCTCCTTCATTTTAATTTCTAATACCCCGCCTTCTGACCAACCAGATCCTCTTAGTTTTGCCTCTTCTGATACGTTAATGAACTGGGTGATTAAATTGTCTGCCCAGGTTTCTGTAAAATCATTATATGAAAGAACTACTTGCTGTTTAGTAGAGACCCATACTTGAAGCTGCTCACCTTGGACTGTTTCATAATCTACGTACACTGCTAACATTACTTTAACTGGTGGTTCTATAGCTAGTTTTTCAGGTATTTGCGAAATAGCATGTTTTACACTTTTTAGTACATTTTTTGGATCAATAACTTCTAAATCCGTTTCTTTAAAAACTTTGTCTAAGTGCTCAATTATTTCATCAAGCGCCATTGTCATGTTGAGTTCCTTTTTCTAACTCAAATTATTTTGTTTAATTAAAAATAATTAATTTTGTTTCACCTAAAAGTAGTGTTTTTTTTTTTTGATTTGACAGAATAAAGGGGAGACGAATTTTTACTTTTTTCACCCCTTAAAGTAGCGTTTTTGTATCTAAAAAGGGGTTTTAAAAAAGTTAGATTTTTTGCTTTTTTTATGCCTTAAAGTTACGAATTCGAATTCGCTGTCTAAAAGGAGGTCAATATAATATAATAATTCCCAGGTCGAGAGGACGTTAAATCCAAATTTACGATACTTCCGGTATATAACCAAACTGGAAGTGCGAACCGGAAGTGCCCCAGCTATGGTCAGGCAGCTTTTATTTGGTTCACGGAATAGCCAAAGCCGGAAGTGACGTCTTCTAAGTGTGAAATAGAAATATATGCAAGTGCCTTTATTTTAGAAAAAAGAAGAATTTGTTGAAAATGCTTTTAGTGCCTTTTTCTCTCTCTGTGATATGTGAGTACAATATATCTTTTTATATAGATGTTGATGTTGCTTGTGACGATTGTGATGTGTAAAACTTTGGGGGGTTTCAACATTTAGACAATTTTAAATATTGGAAGAAGCCGCAGATCTAATCTGCTTCATATTATGCAATTTCATTTGCACGAAACTTTTGAAGTTACAGAAATTAATTTCTTTAGCCCCTTTTTTAATCATTTATGCATGAAAAATAAAAGGAACATGTATCAATATAGAGATACTCAACAACAAAATTGAATGTCGTGCTGACTTCAAAAAAAAAGAAAAAAGACTAAATTTAAAATAAAAAAATGTGTAATCATGTAGTACAACAAAAAGATTGCAATAGTTCAGCACTTCAGTGAGAATGCAAAACACAAAAATCATCATTAATTGCATTGATGTCTTTCAATTGTTCGGATACAAATTGTCCAATGTTGTACATGTATTGTATTGGTCGATGTTGGCAGAACATTTATATTATTTTATTTGTGATTGTGAAATATTTAGAGCTTTGTTGCAGTTGAGCACTTCATCTGAATCAACGCATTTCAGGGAAATATTTAGAAACTGTAGGTTGTAGGTTTGTTGCAACCAAAAGGCCTTTTCTGATGACTTATTATGTATTTGAAGTGTGATAAAATTTAAAAAAAACAAAAAAACCGACATAATAGTAATTGTGTGACTAAAATATGTAGAAACTAAATAATTCAAGATTTTTAGGTATTGATAATCATTGTCAATGAAAACAAAAGGTGGGTTAAACCATAACTAAAAGGTTATATTTTGCGATATCATTAGGACAGAGACATTGTTGATGTCTACTATCAACAAAGATTTTTTTTTAAATTCAGCCCAGGGGTTTTTTTCTCCATTTTTCCAACCTTGACTGACATCACTTCACTACAACCTAGATATATCTGTCTTCTGCAACAGTCTCTGGGATGCTATTTAATGTTAGCCTTGACTGACATCACTTCACTATAACCTAGATTATATCTGTCTTCTGCAACAGTCTCTGGGATGCTATTTAATGTCAACCTTGACTGACATCACTTCACTATAACCTAGATATATCTGTCTTCTGCAACAGTCTCTGGGATGCTATTTAATGTCAACCTTGACTGACATCACTTCACTATAACCTAGATATATCTGTCTTCTGCAACAGTCTCTGGGATGCTATTTAATGTCAACCTTGACTGACATCATTTCACTATAACCTAGATTATATCTGTCTTCTGCAACAGTCTCTGGGATGCTATTTAATGTCAGCCTTGACTGACATCATTTCACTATAACCTAGGTATATCTGGGATGCTATTTAATGTCAACCTTGACTGACATCACTTCACTATGACCTGTCTTCTGCAACAGTCTCTGGGATGCTATTTAATGTCAGCCTTGACTGACATCACTTCACTATAACCTAGATATATCTGTCTTCTGCAACAGTCTCTGGGATGCTATTTAATGTCAGCCTTGACTGACATCACTTCACTATAACCTGTCTTCTGCAACAGTCTCTGGGATGCTATTTAATGTCAGCCTTGACTGACATCACTTCACTATAACCTAGATATATCTGTCTTCTGCAACAGTCTCTGGGATGCTATTTAATGTCAACCTTGACTGACATCACTTCACTATGACCTGTCTTCTGCAACAGTCTGGGATGCTATTTAATGTCAGCCTTGACTGACATCACTTCACTATAACCTAGATATATCTGTCTTCTGCAACAGTCTCTGGGATGCTATTTAATGTCAACCTTGACTGACATCACTTCACTATAACCTAGATATATCTGTCTTCTGCAACAGTCTCTGGGATGCTATTTAATGTCAACCTTGACTGACATCATTTCACTATAACCTAGATATTTCTCATAATCTGTCTTCTGCAACAGTCTCTGGGATGCTATTTAGTGTCAACTTTTTTTTCTCCAGTCATACTTTTCTTTGCATGTTGTTGACTTGTCATCATTGACTTTGTGGTACTATATGTCTTGGTGGAAATTTATGTCAGGAACGTGTTGTTTAGAACTGTGAAATAAAAGCAGAGAAAAAAGATGTGTATTTGAGTCTGTTTTTGCATTTGGAAGTGTGTGTGTACTATGTGTGTGTGTGCATGTGCATGTGGGTTATGTGTGTGTGTGTGTGTGTGTGTGAAATGTGACTTGCATGTACACGAAATGATCACTAACATGCGAACATAACACCATGCATTGAAAGCTGCTAGTAAAATAATGCTGTGAGCGTGACAACTGTTTTAAGAAAGAATTGGAAGAAATTCATTCACCCACTGTGAGACGACACAGCCTATGGGATTAAACATGATTTTAACAGTTACTGTTCTTTGCGTTTCCATAGAGTTAGTCGCCAGATCCCATTAGTGATTAGGATGGAGTTTAAGCCTTTTGCTCAAATGGCTCTTATCTTTTTCTTTCTTTCTTTTTTTTCTTTTTCTGTCCCATCTTCTGGGCCGTACAGTGGCGTTGCTCCCATGCCGCTCATTCCGAGTCCCAACTCTCAGCCACACCTCCGCACGTTCAGGTCGCAGAATCCGAGACCAGTAGTCCAAGGGGAGCTAATCTATGTTAGGCCGTCAGGAGGTAACCAACTGAGGAGACACTGCACTGCTGCTGAGTCACTTCGGTGGAGTTCAGTAGAGCCTGTTCAGGACACCACCACCTACTAAGCCCCCTACTAATAATACTATTCTTTTAGTCGCGGAGCCCGTGTGAGTGAGGTCCTCGCCTGAGGGCGCCACCACGACCGTCCACCGACAGCTCCTCAGAACACACTGATCCCCATGACTTTGACCCGAACGCACCAAGGCATAGACTGGATCGGAAACCAAAACTGAGGTCACCATGAGAGCAGGGCTTGCAAAGCCACAGAATTTGAGACATTTTTCTTTTTTTAATGATTGATGGAAATGAGGCGGATGACAATGATGATGATGATGCTATGGAGTTCCGTATCAGTCTGAGACTGCATAACAGGGCTGTATTCTACGCTTCCTTTCATAATGATATCCCGGTGTTAACCAGGCCCGAGAACTACAGACACCTGCAGTGTTGGTCTTGAAATTATGCGGAGATGTAAAACGTTGCTCATGAGATGCTCAACGTCTTTGTTTCGATGAAAGTGGCCGTAGATCAGAGATCGGGGTGGCATCATCTTCTCTCGTTCATGCTGTGGTATTTGGTGGTTTCCTCCATTCTCAAGTTGTCTTCCGTCTTCTTGAGGTTTCCTTTCAACTTTCCTCCTTTTTTGTTTTATTCGCCGACCCATCTTGTCTGGGACAATATTTTTTTAGATTTTACGCAAATGTTGCAAAAAGTCAACGTTTCTTTCCTCATTTATTTTTTGTGTTGTCTGCTTATTAGGCCCACTAGAGAAACCGTTCACTTTAATCGAGTTGTGTTCCCTAGCCCATACGAAAACGAAGAGTGAGTGAAAACAATTTTGTTGTCAAAAAATAAAAATCAGAAAAAAACC
>CM065694.1:37525220-37550220 GCA_017654935.2 Phymorhynchus buccinoides
CCCCATCTAGACTAAGGTCGGAAGTGGGACCAGTGGGGCCGGAGAAAAGTGTAGTCCTACACTCAAGAGGTACGCCAGGAAAGGAGGATGTTATCAGTGTAGGTGTATGGAGAGATGTTTGTCCTAGTGCCTGGGAAAAACGGCGGGAAAAAGAGAAAAAAAAACCCTTGGGAGGAAACCAGTGGGCAGGGGCTGGGATTGAGGTTGGGGTAAGCTGTCTCAATGAGAAAACAAAATTTAAAAAATAGGTATTAAAATGACAATCCCGAAATGTCAATAAAATGTCGATTCAAATATGTAAAAGTAAAAAAAGGTTCCTACGTTATAAATGTGTTGCAGCGCGTGTGCGTGTTTGTGTGTGTGTGTGTGATGTGTGTGTGTGTGTGTGTGTGTTGTGTGTGTGCGTGTGCGTTGTTTGTGTGTGTGTGTGTGTGTGGTGTGTGTGTGTGTGTGGTGTGTGTGTGTGTGTGTGTGTATGCGTGATGCCGTGCGTTGGTGTGCGTGTGCGTGCGTATGTGTATGTGCATGTGCGCGCGCATTCGTGGTCAGGTGTAGTATAATGTGGGTTTGGGTGTTAAAAAAAATCCTTATGGATTCAACTAAAAATTAGGAGAGTGGGGAGGGAATTGATAGTGAGGGGTGGAGGTAGGGAATGGTTGTGTGATGGGGATGGGGTTGGACATTTGTAAGGGGAATAGGGGTGGTTCGAAAATAAGTTAGTTCAAGGGAAATAAATCTGGTGGCTTGTATGGCGTTTAAGTTGGGTGCTCTTTCTTGTGTGTGTGTACCTGTTGTATAATTATGTGTGGTGTGTGTGTGTGCGTGCGCGTGTACGTGTGTGTGCGTGTTGCGCGTGCGTGTAGGTGTGTGTTTACTGTGAGTGTGTGTGTATGTGTGTGTGCTCGGAAGCGCGCGCGCGCGTGTGTTGTGTTGTGTGTGTGTGTGTGTTTGCTATTGTGTTGGCATGTGTATTGTGTGTGTTTGTCTATCTCCTATTTTGATAAAAATGTGTATGGTGTTGAGTGTGAGTGTGTGTGTGGTGTGTGGTGGTGTGTGTGTGTGTGTGTGTGTGTGTTTGTGTGTGTGTGTGGTGTGTGTTGTATGATGTATGTGTGCGTGTGGGTGTGTGGTGTGTTGTGTGTGGTGTGTGTGTCGGTCTGTGTGTATATGTGAGTATGTAGTGTATGTGTGTGTGTTGTGTGTGTGGTGTGTGTGTGTGTGTGTGTGTGTTGGTGTGTGTGTTGTGTGTGTGTGTGTGTGTGTGTGTGTGTATGATAGTATGTTCGTGGTTGATAGTAATGATTTGTGTGTTGTGTTTAATGTCATTATTGTTTCAATTTGAAATACATTTGGTGAGGGTGGTGGGGGAATCAGTATTGGGGTGGTGGTAATGGTGGTGGTAATGTTGGTGGTAATGGTGTGTGGAGGTGGTGGGGTGGTGGTGGTAGTAGTAGTAGATTAGTGGTGAGTGGTGGTGGTGGTGGTAGTAGTAGTAGTAGTAGTAGTAGAGTAGTAGTATCGTAGTAGCAATAGTAGTAGTATAGTAGGTAGCAGTAGTAGTAGCAGCATAGTAGTAGTATAGTAGTAGCAGTAGTAGTAAGCAGTAGTAGTAGCAGTAGTAGTAGCATAGTATTAGTATAGTAGTAGCATAGTAGTAGTAGCAATAGTAGAAAAAAACCAACATCTCCCCCTTCTTCTCTAAAATATTATAGTAGTAGTTATAGTAGTAGCAATAGTAGTAGTACATAGTAGCCAGTAGCAATCGTGTGTTATAGTAGGTAGCAGCAGTAGTAGCAATAGCAATAGCCTAGTAGTAGCAGTAGTAGTAGCAATAGTAGTAGTATAGTAGTAGTCGATCGGCCAAAGGGGAATTGTCCTGTGTCCGGTTGGGAGATCTGGTGCTTTCGCCTTCGGCCCCCAGAAGCTGACAGTAATTGAATGTTAATGATGCCAAGAAGGCCTCTTCTGGAGGAAAAAGATAAAAACGTTGGCTTAAAATCACACGAGGTTAGGGTTTCCTTTAAAAAAGAGTAGTAGTAGTTAGTAGTAGTAGTAGTAGTGTAGTAGAAGTATTAGTAGTAGTAGTAGAAGAAGTAGTACGTAGTAGTAGTAGTAAGTAGTAGTAGTAGTAGTAGTAGCAGTGTAGTTAGCCAGCAGCACCAGCAGCAGCAACAGCAGCAGTCTATAGTAAATCGAGTTTTTGTCCTTAGCAGTTAGCCGGTAACACTAAAAATTAAAAATCTTGTCTCAGCAATGCAACAGTCTTTCAAATGGTAATTTATCGCATTTATTTGTGAAAGAAAAAACACAACAAAACTTGTCATAGACTGTAAACGTTGTAAGTCAGCATTGTGTGTGATTACAGTGTTAATTGGCATTTGTTATCAGCATTGTTCTGCGACTGTTGTTGCTTCTGCTGCTTCTGGCACCAGTACAGTTGATGCATTACTACTGCAGGGGAAAAACAACTAACCGGGCTCGGTTCATTGAAAAACAAAACCAAGGGCGTCGCCGAGCGGCAGACATGTCCGTCACCAGCAATGCCACGCACTTGCCACGCACTTGCGACACCCCGTAGAGTGTCACATCCTGACACAAAATTGGAAGGGATTCTGTCTTCTAGTTCACGAGATACAGCTTGGAAAAGAAACATTATAGCGCAAAGAAGGAAATTTTTCGGTTTTCAAGGTCACACTTCAAGGTCAAGGTCAACATGGTGATAATTTATGCTCGGATGTTTTCTTCTGTAGGGTATACAGTACCACACACAATCAATCTGAAGCGCTTCTGTCAAGTACCAATGTGGAAAATATGGCTTAACGACCCAATTTGGTTAGACCCCTACCACTTACAAGGCCTACCGATCTCCAGCCGGACCGTGACGTTTGACCTTGATCGGTTATGCAACCATCAGAACGGGCATAAGCCAAAGTACCTTCATGCCCAAATTTGAAGACTCTAACACTAACAGATGTGGGAGTTATTGCCCCTGAAAGATTTTCGGTTTTCAAGGTCGTACGTCGTCAAGGTCAAGGTCACGACGGCAAAAGTTTTTGCGTAGATGCCTTCCTCTCATGGTGACACACCAGCATACACAATTTTGACGTGTTTCTGTCAACCCGTTCAAAATATATCCTTGGGACAGACAGAAAGAGGAAAAAAATGACCCTCCGATTTTCAGGCTCCAGCGATCTTTTAGATGACCTTGACCTTGACCTTGATCAGTATGCCATCATCAGAACGGGTATAAGCCAAACCACTTTCATATTCCAAGTTTCAACATCCTATGTTGATCGGTCCCCGAGATATGGCTAAAAATAGATTAATAGATTTTCGGTTTTCAAGGTCAATACTGCCAAGGTCGGTGTCACGACGGCAAAATGGTTTGCGCGATTCTCTTCCTATTAAGGAGGCACACCCCTTCACACCAAAATTTTGAGAGCGATTCGGTCAAGCGGTTCGTGAGATATCATTGGGACAGACAGAAAGAAAGCAACAAAAAAAGGAGAAGAAAAAATACAAACCAGCCCATCGCAATAGTCAGTCTTGGTGACGGACTAACAAATTAACAATACAAACCAGCCCATCGCAAGTGAGTCTGACGGACCAAACAAAACCGCGACGAAAAAAATCGAAAAAAAGAAAAAAAGGGGGGGGGGAGGGAGAAAATGGAATCTTGAAACTCAGGACCTTTCAAGAGCTTCCTGGACTTTCCGCTCTGGAACATTTCACGAGGGAAGGGTGTAATGAAATGGAAATGCTGCTTTTTTTTGTAGTAATTAAAAAAAGGGGGGAAAGTGACGGGGAAAAAAAGAGAAAGTTCAACAACCGGAGCGCAAGAGAGATGAGGAGAATGTAGGGTTTGCAAAACTGTGTGTACAGTGGAACCCTCCCTTGTAGGACCTGGGCCTTCAAAAGATCATCCAAAATGTGGTCTTATAAGTGAGGTAATTTTAATACTTATGAAGAATGGCGAATGTCTCAAAGAAGTATGTCTTATGTGGGAGGGAGTATTATAAAGGGAGGTCTTATAAGGGAGATTCCACACTGTAGTATAGAAGGGGGAGACCTGTCTAAAAGCGGGATGAGAATAATTTACAAAAAAAATAATGTCCAAATTAGCCCTCCCTAGGAATCAAAAGGGGGAGTGTGATGATTTGTCCAATGTGGCTCTTTGGAAGATCGATCAGTCCCACAATTGGTGATTGACACTGTCACTGTGGAAACTGCACGTGAGGGAAAGTCATCGATAACTGTTTGCATGCACACCCCAAAAAACGACACCACAACGACCAGGATTATGGGCTGGAGGATATTTTTTTGTTTTGTTTTTTTTTTTTTTTTTGGTTTTTTTTTGAGGGAACTTTTGCTTTGAAGTCAACGATAGGTATTCAAAATAAATTGGTTTGTTTAAAAAAATCTCTGTCTCTGTAAAAAAAGACATTTATTTTCTGTGGTTTCGTTGTTGCTAAAGATTAAACAAACAGCACCAAGGGAAGAGCGACAGACAGAGACAATGTCAAAGAAAATAGGCCTACACAGAGGCATTCCCAAAATCCATTAGAATGAAATGCGACATGGATTTTTTCCGAACAATTAAAACGGAATCGGAACAAACGCATAAACAAACACAGGTTAAGCATCCTAAGAATAAAGCACAAAACACAATGGAATTTTATCGAATGATATTTAGTCGAACTCATCGTTTTTAATTACTTACTCATGGAGACATAAATCTTTATCTTAAATAACCAGATATAATAAACAGGGTCCAATTGAAGTAAGAAGAACTTCAGCGTCAGTTCATCAATGCCTCAGGAAGACTTCGATAGAATGTTACTACAGTTATAACAGCAGAGGTCCAAGGCTGTGTTTTAGAAGAACCCGAGGGAATGGTAGCAATCAGTAAGAACTGGACTGGCCACAGTCTTTGTTTGTCTTAGTTTCTAAAAAATGCCAGACCGCACCCGCCGTGATCAGATAGTTCTAACTGTGGACTGGCCACAGAGTGACGGCAACTGCAGAGGGAACAGTTTGTCCACACGACTCAAGTTCTAACTGTGGACTGGCCACAGAGTGACGGCAACTGCAGAGGGAACAGTTTGTCCACACGACTCAAGTTCTAATTGTGGACTGGCCACAGAGTGAAGGCAACAGCAGAGGGAACTGTTTGTCCACACGACTCAAGTTCTAATTGTGGACTGGCCACAGAGTGGTGGCAACAGCAGACCTATTGAACTGTTTGTCCACACGACTCAAGTTCTAATGTGGACTGGCCACAGAGTGACGGCAACAGCAGAAGGAACAGTTTGTCCACACCACTCAAGTTCTAATTGTGGACTGGCCACAGAGTGACGGCAACTGCAGAGGGAACAGTTTGTCCACACGACTCAAGTTCTAATTGTGGACTGGCCACAGAGTGACGGCAACTGCAGAGGGAACAGTGTGTCCACACCACTCAAGTTCTAATTGTGGACTGGCCGACAGAGTGACGCAACTGCAGAGGGAACAGTTTTTGTCCACACCACTCAAGTTCTAATTGTGGACTGGCCACAGAGTGACGGCAACTGCATAGGGAACAGTTTGCGTCCCGACGACTCAAGGTTCTAATTGTGGACTGGCCACAGAAGAAAAAAAAAAAAAAAAAGGGGTGCGGTCAACAGCAGAAGGAACGAGTTTGTCCACACCACTCAAGTTCTAATTGTGGACTGGCCACAGAGTGATGGCAACAGCAGAGGGAACAGTTTGTCCACACGACTCAAGTTCTAATTGTGGACTGGCCACAGAGTGACGGCAACAGCAGAAGGAACAGTTTGTCCACACCACTCAAGTTCTAATTGTGGACTGGCCACAGAGTGACGGCAACAGCAGAGGGAACAGTTTGTCCACACGACTCAAGTTCTAATTGTGGACTGGCCACAGAGTGGTGGCAACAGCAGAGGGAACAGTTTGTCCACACGACTCAAGTTCTAATTGTGGACTGGCCACAGAGTGGTGGCAACTGCAGAGGGAAAAGTTTGTCCACACCACTCAACTTCTAATTGTGGACTGGCCACAAAAAGCAACTGCAGAGCACTCAAATGTGCACACCAAACTCTAAGAAAGTCAATTAGCAAAAAAAATGTGCACCAACCGAAAAAGAGGTGGGGGAAAAAACCAGGTTCGAAAAAAAAAGTTCAGGTTTCTGTGAACCTTCGCGGTTTCAAAAAAAAAGTAAGAGTTGCTTAGAATAACGCATTCTTTTACACAGGAATCAACACTGAATAGTAGCGCAGATTTTCTTGTTTATAACGCAAAGACGCACGAAAACCAACACTAATTCTCAGCGCAGATTGGCTGTTTGTACCAAAGAGTAGCTGAGTTTGTGGCTTTGAGTTTGACTGAGTGCGAGTTGAGTGTGTGTGTCATAAGTCATCAGTTTCTTTATTTTGTGTGTGTGTGTATGTTTGCGGCGTGGCGTGCGTGTGTGTGTGTGCGTGTGAATATGTCTGATTCTGAAATAAATATGTGTTTGCATATGGTGAAACTAGTGATGCGAGAGTACTGGTTAAAAAACCGGGTTTCGATATATAAAAACACCGGTTTGAATTGGGAAAGAAAATCGGGTTTTAAACCGGTTCGGATTTTGAACCGGTTCTTCAACTCTAACCGATAAATAACAAAACGTCAATTAACAAAATCAAAGAAGAGTGACGGTGTGAAACGAACTAGAAGGCCAAGTTACTCTCCGTGTTAGATGTTAGAGACGCACTCGTGAATTTACCCTGCCACCAGAGAACAGCTAAAGGGGGATTCTGGCTCAAGTTTCGGTTTCGGTTTCGGTTTCACTCATCCATTTATTAAAAAACGGCTAAAAAATCACTACTTTTTTCTTATGCTTTTTAACCCCCCAAAAAGTTATGATTTAATAAGGCATAAAAAAAGCAAAAAAATCTAACTTTTTTAAACCCCTTTTTAGATACAAAAACGCTACTTTAAGGGGTAAAAAAAGTAAAAATTCGTCACCCCTTTATTCTGCCAAATCAAAAAAAACCACTACTATAGACGAAAACGAAATAATTAATTTTGATTAAACTAAATAATTTGGGGTAGAAAAAGTACCCCAACATGGCAATGACAACTGATGAAATAATTCTGAATTTGAATAAAGTTTTTAAAGAAACGGATTTAGAAGTTATTGAACCAGAAAATGTACTTGAAAGTGTAAAACATGCTATTTCGCAAATACCCAAAAAACTAGCTATAGAACCACCAGTTAAAGTAATGTTGACAGTGCTTGTTGATTTTAGAACAATCCAAGGCGAGCAGCTTCAAGTATGGGTCTCTACTAAACAGCAAGTAATTCTGTCTTATAATGATTTTACAGAAAACTGGGCAGACAATTTAATCGCCAAGTTCATTAACGCATCAGAAGAAGCAAAACTAAGAGGGAGTGGTTGGTCAGAAGGAGGGGTGCTAGAAATTAAATTAAAGGAATCTAAATATGCCCCAATCGTAGGAAACTCATTTATTCCTTTACCTAAAGAACTTGTTTTAAAACGAGCAGTATTAAACATTAAGAATACAGATAACAAATGTTTTATGTGGTGTGTTTTAGCTAAACTCCATTATTTTAAAAAGCACGCAGATAGAGTAACAAATTATCAAGCTAACATAAACGAATTGAACTTTGATGGTATTGACTTCCCTGTCCCTGTAGATAACATTGATCAATTTGAAGAACAGAATAAACCAATTTCAATTAACATCTACACATGGTCTGTAGAAGAAAACCTTAAACCAATCCGAGTTTCAAAGAACTCTCCCATGATTGGTGATCCTGATAAAAAACATATTGATCTTCTCTTAGTAACAGACGGAACAAAAACACACTACACTTTAATCAGAACAATGAGCAGACTTATAAACTATACTACAAATCACAAAGAAAAACAAGAATTCTGTCGAAGATGTTTACTAAGAATGCCAAGTATTCAAGCAGCGGTTGAACATAGAAAACATTGTAATTCATCCATTGACTGTAATACTGAACTTATTACTCCGAAAGAAGGAAGTAAGGTGTTCTTTAAAAACTGGAAGAAACTGCAATTAAGTCCTTATGTCGTTTATGCTGACTTCGAATCTATTATCGTTCCGTATCAAGGACCAGCTCCTAAAAATCTTCCTAAAACTGTTTTATTGAATAATCATCAAATCTGTTCATTCGCATTTATTGTTCTTAGATCAGACGGGAAACATTCAACACCAGAACTTTATAGAGGACCCGATGCTGCAAAAAACTTTTTAATGAGAATGATGAAACTGCGAAATGTACTATCTAACCAACTAAATTTATTAGATTTAATCATGACACCTGAAGATTTAATTCAATTTGAATCAGCTACTGAATGTTGGATTTGCGGAAAAGGGTTTGTGGAAGACTCCCCTGACTGTCCAGACATCTATAAAGTACGAGACCATGATCACATTAGTGGAAAATTCAGAGGAGCAGCACACAACTCCTGTAATTTGCAGTTAAAGTTTGAACCAAAGACTTGGAAACTGCCTATATTCTTTCACAATCTACGTGGATATGACTCTCATTTAATTCTACAAGCAGTTACTGATGAATTTAGAACCGTCAGTTGTATAGCTCAGTCTTCAGAAAAGTACATGACATTTACATTAGGTCAATTGTCTTTTTACGATTCATTACAACATCTGATGGGATCACTAGAGTCTTTAGGTCAGTCACTATCCAAATGCACTATAACAGAAAAATACTTTGATCCAGCACTTGTTCGAAAAGGAGTATACCCTTATGAGTACATGAGTAGTTGGGAGCGGTTCGACGATTTAAAATTACCTCCCAAAGGTGCATTCTACTCTAGTTTAAAAGGAAAAGATATAAGCAGCGCTGACTACAACCATGCTCAGTCAGCGTGGATTAAGTTAAAATGCCAGACCATGGGAGACTACCACGACGCCTATTTAATGGCTGACGTTTGTTTGCTTGCAGATGTATTCGAGAACTACAGAAAAACGTGTATAAAACATTACAGTCTAGACCCTGCTAATTATATCACTGCTCCTGGTATGAGTTGGGATGCTTTCTTAAGATTTACCAAAATACAGATTGACTTACTCTCCGATCTACCAACTCTCCAGATGATTGAAGACGGACTACGCGGAGGAATCTCTATGGCTTCACACGGTTACTGCAAGGCCAACAACAAATACTTAGACGACTACGATCCTTCTAAACCATCAAATTATATCATGTATTTAGATGCAAACAATCTCTATGGTTGGGCGATGTGTCAGTCACTTCCATTACGTAACTTTAAAATGTTTACAGCTCCTTTTAATTTTAATATCGCAGAGTTTTTGCAATGGCTTTTGAAATTATCAGATTCTTACGAAACAGGATTTATTTTAGAAGTCGACTTAGATTATCCGGACGAACTCCATGACCTGCACAATGACTACCCGTTAGCAGTTGAAAGACTTCAAGTGGGGAATGACCTCCCTAAACTTGTGCCTAATCTACACTCCAAAAAAAAATACGTCTGTCATTATAGATTACTACAATTTTATTTACGTCACGGATTAAGACTAACAGCAGTTCATAGAATCATTTCGTTCACTCAGAGGAAGTTCATGGAACCATATATAATGAAGAACACTAATCTTAGAACACAAGCTACCGACGCCTCAGAAAAAGACTTCTTTAAACTAATGAACAACAGTTGTTTTGGAAAGACAATGGAAAACCCGCACAAACGCAAAGACGTTAGATTAGTTACCCAAGAAAACAAAGCAATCAAATTAACTTCAAAACCTAATTATCAAGACTTCAAAAAGTTCCATGACAACCTTTACGGGATAATGATGAAAAAAATTAATGTGAAGCTAGATAAACCAGTCTTCATTGGGTTTGCTGTTCTTGAATTGTCTAAGTTATTGATGCTAGAATTTCTTTACGACTACTTTAAACCACTCTATCCAGACTCCAGAGTACTTTATACAGATACGGACTCATTTATTCTAGACATTCCGACTGAAGACTTCTACAAAGATTTAGAGACAGATTCAGCAAAAGGTGTTGTCTCCTGGTATGACACCTCTGACTACCCAAGTGAATCTTCATTACATTCATCCGTAAATAAAAAGGTAATCGGTAAGATGAAGGATGAACTGAATGGAACTATAATCAAAGAGTACGTTGGTCTGAGAGCAAAGATGTATTCAATTGCCAGCCAAACTAGCGTAATTAAAAAAGCAAAAGGAATTTCTAGACCTGTTGTTCAAATGGTCATGACACACGATAACTATAAAGAAGCACTGTTTGACTCCAAGACGTTTTATCATGACAACATAAAAATACAGTCTAAGTTACACGAAATAAACACAACAGTTGTAAATAAAAAATCACTCGACTCAAACAATACAAAGCGCGTGTTTAAATCGCCTGAGTTTTCGTATTCAATTGGCCACTGGAGAACTAAGTGTCATAGTCAGTAGACTTTCGAAACTTGTAATCATATTGAATTGAATAAGCACCCTTTGGAGTTCTTATTGTTATTTCCCTAGAACAGATTTTAATGTGTCGTTTATTTTTTTTTCACATTCTTTTTTTATCGCTTCTATGTCTTGCGGTTGTGAAAAACTTGCTCTTGACTTTTTTTGTAGTTCGAACTTTTGCATTTTGTAATCATTGTAGTCAGCTTGCAGTCTATTGAACTCCTCATCCGAAATTTGAGAGTCTTGCAAAGCTTTACTGATAATTAATCGAAATGAACTAAGTTTTGCCATTATTAATTGAACCATGGCTGTATGCTTTTGAAGTTTGACTTTTATTTTTTTGTTGAAAGCGGACGTTGTCATTGAAAACAACCCCAGCGCCAACGATACACAACCTAGAGGCAAAGCTACTACTGATCCGGCCCCTGTTGCTAACAACCCTACAGAGCTTCCTGCTGTTAAAGTACCTAGAGTTCCAAATCCAGTATTTAAGTATGTTGCTGTATTAAACAAACAAGAGTACCTTCGTTTGGTTCTGTTATAGTTAGTGAGGTCTTTTTCCAATTCTCTTTGTATTTCTGTAATGGTAGACAATCTGAACTTTCTGATTTCAGGATCATCACCGCCATCAGTCTTTTCTTTGTCAGTATTTTCTTTCGGTATTTTTGGATAAACTGTAACAGACATCTTTTTATATTTAAAAAAAAAAAATTTTAACATTTAATTTGCACTTGCTATCATTTTAAGAAGATCATCAGGCAAAATGCTTTCAGTGTAATAAAACCCAATGAGATCTAAATTAGTAACATTAATGTACGTTAATTCTTTAAGATTGTCTGGATCAACACTCAATATAACTTTATCGCTGGTCGACACTGCCTTAATTTCTTCACCGCGGTTTTGAATAACAATAGTACATCTCACTGATTCAACATCCAAGTTTTGCCAAGAAATAAGAATCCCTTTCATTAGGTTGTCGCTAACACCAACAGGTAGGGAATCAGGGTTGTCTGCTCTAACAGAAAGTTCAAATATCATAGTAAATTCGTCTGCTAAAGCCATTTTAGGAATGAACTCTAATTGCGTGGCTGCATCTTTTGTCACTGTCTTTTTTCTATGCAGTATGTACTGTCTCTTTTTATAAGGTTTGATTGCTATTTCTCTTCTGCTGTTGTTTTGTGGAATCAGACTGACATGTAACGGCCCTGAGTTAAATGATTTGCGAAAGTATTTGTTATTATCAAAGAATGTAAACGGGCTTAAAAATTCAAACTTTATTTCCCAATCAATGAATGGAATTAAATGCCATTTGTTATCCCTTTCCCTAACAACTTTATATTCAAACTGGCCAACATTGTCAGCTACTACATTACGCAGTTGCTCTAGTTTAGGAACCTTTTTATCACTTATTTCTGCTCGTTTATAATAGCCGTTGTTTGTGTACTCAAAACCATACAGCGCTCCTATCTCCCCATTTAAATCAAAGTCTTCTGTGTCTGCTAGGTCCTTCAATTCTAAAGTTGCGCATCTAACAGGGTCAAGCATAACCGGTTGATCTGGTCCGCGCGACATAGTTTTATACTAAATTATTTTATTTCTAATAAAGCATTCATGCTGTCGCACTGAACTTCTTTTCCTTTTTCGTCAGTTATTCTTATTTTTAGTGAATGGTGAACCCCACAAACTAATTCTTTAAACTGTAAGTTAGTGAATGTAATAATTTCGTAATCACAGTATGCTGCTTTTGCTGTTGGAAGAACTCTTAACACAGTAGACGGCTGGTTATCAAATAAGTTGTTATCCGTACTCAAAATATCTAAATGGACGTATAATAAAGAATGTATTCCAAGATTAAGCGAGTTTTCTCCTTGAAAAGTATAGTTATCTTCTGTAGGTGAAAAGCTATATATATTACTACTACTATGGGGTCTAAACCCTAACATTTTTGCTAGTTCTGGTGCAACGGTGTAACTTACTCTTTCTTGATCATTGAATATTAGCGCTACTTTTAAATTTCCTTCATTAAGTTTTAAAGTAATGTTTAAATTACTTAGCATTTCTTTTAATGAACAAAAACCATAATAACCGTCTGGTATAGTTAGTTCAATTTCCCCTGCGCTATTAATTTTTCTTATCCAATTATTTTTTAAGGATTTGCTTATGTTAATCCATTTGACTTTGTAATAAATTTCATGGAGCGCAACTTTAAGGTTACCATCACTGTTTTCTAAAGGGCATTGTAGTGTTATTGGCTCGTCTTGATCAGTTATATAAATAAACATTTTTATTGCGAATATATAAATGAATGCTTTTAAATATAACAAAGACGTTAAATATGCAGTTGGATCATATAACCCTAAAACTATAGCTGTTGATTCAATAGTTGTTGCAGTGGGAGTTGATTCTTTTGAAGTTAAGGTCAGTAATCCATTAAACCATTATTTAAATCCTAGTGTTAAACATGATAACATCGCAAAGGCATGGTTTAGTCATCCAATGCAGTTTTATCAAAACCAGTTAAACTTTGCTGTGTTCTGTGCAACAACAGGGTGTGGTGTTTCTTTCGCTGATCACTTAAATCATCCTGGAGTCATGGTAAAAGCAGTTTATAGATTTCATTTCTATTATACTTTCAAGCGTATTTTGTCTGAACTGCATGCTCCATTACCGAATGATTCTACTTTTAATCCGTTCAACAACAGAATTGACTTGAAGGCCTTTGAACGGATTTGTAATGAGTTTAACATTAACTTGAATACAGACTTTAGGCAAAAGTTAGATCGTAATCATGGTTTGGGAACACTTTATTATTGGGGCGTGCACAGAAAGTATAACTATGATTGGAATCCACCTTACACGTCTTTTTCTTCAGGTACGACCGTTCATCTGGGATCTATTCAACAAAAACATAAAAACGCTTGGTCTACTTTTATTCTTGATACTTCTGAAGGACTGACAAAGGCGGGAATAGAACGAGTAAATGATTCTATTCGTACTTATGTGTGGTGTTTGCTGGGATCTCAAGCGCAAGTTAAATCTGAGATAATGGATCCTTCTACTGGGTTTGATGCATCAAAAACAGTAGAAGGATCCATTATCTCAGATTTAACTTGCGCTTGAGATCCCAGCAAACACCACACATAAGTACGAATAGAATCATTTACTCGTTCTATTCCCGCCTTTGTCAGTCCTTCAGAAGTATCAAGAATAAAAGTAGACCAAGCGTTTTTATGTTTTTGTTGAATAGATCCCAGATGAACGGTCGTACCTGAAGAAAAAGACGTGTAAGGTGGATTCCAATCATAGTTATACTTTCTGTGCACGCCCCAATAATAAAGTGTTCCCAACCCATGATTACGATCTAACTTTTGCCTAAAGTCTGTATTCAAGTTAATGTTAAACTCATTACAAATCCGTTCAAAGGCCTTCAAGTCAATTCTGTTGTTGAACGGATTAAAAGTAGAATCATTCGGTAATGGAGCATGCAGTTCAGACAAAATACGCTTGAAAGTATAATAGAAATGAAATCTATAAACTGCTTTTACCATGACTCCAGGATGATTTAAGTGATCAGCGAAAGAAACACCACACCCTGTTGTTGCACAGAACACAGCAAAGTTTAACTGGTTTTGATAAAACTGCATTGGATGACTAAACCATGCCTTTGCGATGTTATCATGTTTAACACTAGGATTTAAATAATGGTTTAATGGATTACTGACCTTAACTTCAAAAGAATCAACTCCCACTGCAACAACTATTGAATCAACAGCTATAGTTTTAGGGTTATATGATCCAACTGCATATTTAACGTCTTTGTTATATTTAAAAGCATTCATTTATATATTCGCAATAAAAAATGTTTATTTATATAACTGATCAAGACGAGCCAATAACACTACAATGCCCTTTAGAAAACAGTGATGGTAACCTTAAAGTTGCGCTCCATGAAATTTATTACAAAGTCAAATGGATTAACATAAGCAAATCCTTAAAAAATAATTGGATAAGAAAAATTAATAGCGCAGGGGAAATTGAACTAACTATACCAGACGGTTATTATGGTTTTTGTTCATTAAAAGAAATGCTAAGTAATTTAAACATTACTTTAAAACTTAATGAAGGAAATTTAAAAGTAGCGCTAATATTCAATGATCAAGAAAGAGTAAGTTACACCGTTGCACCAGAACTAGCAAAAATGTTAGGGTTTAGACCCCATAGTAGTAGTAATATATATAGCTTTTCACCTACAGAAGATAACTATACTTTTCAAGGAGAAAACTCGCTTAATCTTGGAATACATTCTTTATTATACGTCCATTTAGATATTTTGAGTACGGATGTTAACTTATTTGATAACCAGCCGTCTACTGTGTTAAGAGTTCTTCCAACAGCAAAAGCAGCATACTGTGATTACGAAATTATTACATTCACTAACTTACAGTTTAAAGAATTAGTTTGTGGGGTTCACCATTCACTAAAAATAAGAATAACTGACGAAAAAGGAAAAGAAGTTCAGTGCGACAGCCTTGAATGCTTTATTAGAAATAAAATAATTTAGTATAAAACTATGTCGCGCGGACCAGATCAACCGGTTATGCTTGACCCTGTTAGATGCGCAACTTTAGAATTGAAGGACCTAGCAGACACAGAAGACTTTGATTTAAATGGGGAGATAGGAGCGCTGTATGGTTTTGAGTACACAAACAACGGCTATTATAAACGAGCAGAAATAAGTGATAAAAAGGTTCCTAAACTAGAGCAACTGCGTAATGTAGTAGCTGACAATGTTGGCCAGTTTGAATATAAAGTTGTTAGGGAAAGGGATAACAAATGGCATTTAATTCCATTCATTGATTGGGAAATAAAGTTTGAATTTTTAAGCCCGTTTACATTCTTTGATAATAACAAACACTTTCGCAAATCATTTAACTCAGGGCCGTTACATGTCAGTCTGATTCCACAAAACAACAGCAGAAGAGAAATAGCAATCAAACCTTATAAAAAGAGACAGTACATACTGCATAGAAAAAAAACAGTGACAAAAGATGCAGCCACGCAATTAGAGTTCATTCCTAAAATGGCTTTAGCAGACGAATTTACTATGATATTTGAACTTTCTGTTAGAGCAGACAACCCTGATTCCCTACCTGTTGGTGTTAGCGACAACCTAATGAAAGGGATTCTTATTTCTTGGCAAAACTTGGATGTTGAATCAGTGAGATGTACTATCGTTATTCAAAACCGCGGTGAAGAAATTAAGGCAGTGTCGACCAGCGATAAAGTTATATTGAGTGTTGATCCAGACAATCTTAAAGAATTAACGTACATTAATGTTACTAATTTAGATCTCATTGGGTTTTATTACACTGAAAGCATTTTGCCTGATGATCTTCTTAAAATGATAGCAAGTGCAAATTAAATGTTAAAATTTTTTTTTTTTAAATATAAAAAGATGTCTGTTACAGTTTATCCAAAAATACCGAAAGAAAATACTGACAAAGAAAAGACTGATGGTGGTGATGATCCTGAAATCAGAAAGTTCAGATTGTCTACCATTACAGAAATACAAAGAGAATTGGAAAAAGACCTCACTAACTATAACAGAACCAAACGAAGGTACTCTTGTTTGTTTAATACAGCAACATACTTAAATACTGGATTTGGGAGTCTAGGTACTTTAACAGCAGGAAGCTCTGTAGGGTTGTTAGCGACAGGTGTTGGATCAGTAGTAGCTTTGCCTCTAGGTTGTGTATCGTTGGCGCTGGGGTTGTTTTCAATGACAACGTCCGCTTTCAACAAAAAAATAAAAGTCAAACTTCAAAAGCATACAGCCATGGTTCAATTAATAATGGCAAAACTTAGTTCATTCCGATTAATTATCAGTAAAGCTTTGCAAGACTCTCAAATTTCGGATGAGGAGTTCAATAGACTGCAAGCTGACTACAATGATTACAAAATGCAAAAGTTCGAACTACAAAAAAAGTCAAGAGCAAGTTTTTCACAACCGCAAGACATAGAAGCGATAAAAAAAGAATGTGAAAAAAAAATAAACGACACATTAAAATCTGTTCTAGGGAAATAACAATAAGAACTCCAAAGGGTGCTTATTCAATTCAATATGATTACAAGTTTCGAAAGTCTACTGACTATGACACTTAGTTCTCCAGTGACCAATTGAATACGAAAACTCAGGTGATTTAAACACGCGCTTTGTATTGTTTGAGTCGAGTGATTTTTTATTTACAACTGTTGTGTTTATTTCGTGTAACTTAGACTGTATTTTTATGTTGTCATGATAAAACGTCTTGGAGTCAAACAGTGCTTCTTTATAGTTATCGTGTGTCATGACCATTTGAACAACTGGTCTAGAAATTCCTTTTGCTTTTTTAATTACGCTAGTTTGGCTGGCAATTGAATACATCTTTGCTCTCAGACCAACGTACTCTTTGATTATAGTTCCATTCAGTTCATCCTTCATCTTACCGATTACCTTTTTATTTACGGATGAATGTAATGAAGATTCACTTGGGTAGTCAGAGGTGTCATACCAGGAGTCAACACCTTTTGCTGAATCTGTCTCTAAATCTTTGTAGAAGTCTTCAGTCGGAATGTCTAGAATAAATGAGTCCGTATCTGTATAAAGTACTCTGGAGTCTGGATAGAGTGGTTTAAAGTAGTCGTAAAGAAATTCTAGCATCAATAACTTAGACAATTCAAGAACAGCAAACCCAATGAAGACTGGTTTATCTAGCTTCACATTAATTTTTTTCATCATTATCCCGTAAAGGTTGTCATGGAACTTTTTGAAGTCTTGATAATTAGGTTTTGAAGTTAATTTGATTGCTTTGTTTTCTTGGGTAACTAATCTAACGTCTTTGCGTTTGTGCGGGTTTTCCATTGTCTTTCCAAAACAACTGTTGTTCATTAGTTTAAAGAAGTCTTTTTCTGAGGCGTCGGTAGCTTGTGTTCTAAGATTAGTGTTCTTCATTATATATGGTTCCATGAACTTCCTCTGAGTGAACGAAATGATTCTATGAACTGCTGTTAGTCTTAATCCGTGACGTAAATAAAATTGTAGTAATCTATAATGACAGACGTATTTTTTTTTGGAGTGTAGATTAGGCACAAGTTTAGGGAGGTCATTCCCCACTTGAAGTCTTTCAACTGCTAACGGGTAGTCATTGTGCAGGTCATGGAGTTCGTCCGGATAATCTAAGTCGACTTCTAAAATAAATCCTGTTTCGTAAGAATCTGATAATTTCAAAAGCCATTGCAAAAACTCTGCGATATTAAAATTAAAAGGAGCTGTAAACATTTTAAAGTTACGTAATGGAAGTGACTGACACATCGCCCAACCATAGAGATTGTTTGCATCTAAATACATGATATAATTTGATGGTTTAGAAGGATCGTAGTCGTCTAAGTATTTGTTGTTAGCCTTGCAGTAACCGTGTGAAGCCATAGAGATTCCTCCGCGTAGTCCGTCTTCAATCATCTGGAGAGTTGGTAGATCGGAGAGTAAGTCAATCTGTATTTTGGTAAATCTTAAGAAAGCATCCCAACTCATACCAGGAGCAGTGATATAATTAGCAGGGTCTAGACTGTAATGTTTTATACACGTTTTTCTGTAGTTCTCGAATACATCTGCAAGCAAACAAACGTCAGCCATTAAATAGGCGTCGTGGTAGTCTCCCATGGTCTGGCATTTTAACTTAATCCACGCTGACTGAGCATGGTTGTAGTCAGAGTCGCTTATATCTTTTCCTTTTAAACTAGAGTAGAATGCACCTTTGGGAGGTAATTTTAAATCGTCGAACCGCTCCCAACTACTCATGTACTCATAAGGGTATACTCCTTTTCGAACAAGTGCTGGATCAAAGTATTTTTCTGTTATAGTGCATTTGGATAGTGACTGACCTAAAGACTCTAGTGATCCCATCAGATGTTGTAATGAATCGTAAAAAGACAATTGACCTAATGTAAATGTCATGTACTTTTCTGAAGACTGAGCTATACAACTGACGGTTCTAAATTCATCAGTAACTGCTTGTAGAATTAAATGAGAGTCATATCCACGTAGATTGTGAAAGAATATAGGCAGTTTCCAAGTCTTTGGTTCAAACTTTAACTGCAAATTACAGGAGTTGTGTGCTGCTCCTCTGAATTTTCCACTAATGTGATCATGGTCTCGTACTTTATAGATGTCTGGACAGTCAGGGGAGTCTTCCATAAACCCTTTTCCGCAAATCCAACATTCAGTAGCTGATTCAAATTGAATTAAATCTTCAGGTGTCATGATTAAATCTAATAAATTTAGTTGGTTAGATAGTACATTTCGCAGTTTCATCATTCTCATTAAAAAGATTTTTGCAGCATCGGGTCCTCTATAAAGTTCTGGTGTTGAATGTTTCCCATCTGATCTAAGAACAATAAATGCGAATGAACAGATTTGATGATTATTCAATAAAACAGTTTTAGGAAGATTTTTAGGAGCTGGTCCTTGATACGGAACGATGATAGATTCGAAGTCAGCATAAACAACATAAGGACTTAATTGCAGTTTCTTCCAGTTTTTAAAGAACACCTTACTTCCTTCTTTCGGAGTAATAAGTTCAGTATTACAGTCAATGGATGAATTACAATGTTTTCTATGTTCAACCGCTGCTTGAATACTTGGCATTCTTAGTAAACATCTTCGACAGAATTCTTGTTTTTCTTTGTGATTTGTAGTATAGTTTATAAGTCTGCTCATTGTTCTGATTAAAGTGTAGTGTGTTTTTGTTCCGTCTGTTACTAAGAGAAGATCAATATGTTTTTTATCAGGATCACCAATCATGGGAGAGTTCTTTGATACTCGGATTGGTTTAAGGTTTTCTTCTACAGACCATGTGTAGATGTTAATTGAAATTGGTTTATTCTGTTCTTCAAATTGATCAATGTTATCTACAGGGACAGGGAAGTCAATACCATCAAAGTTTAATTCATTTATGTAAGCTTGATAATTTGTTACTCTTTCTGCGTTCTTTTTAAAATAATGGAGTTTAGCTAAAACACACCACATAAAACATTTGTTATCTGTATTTTTAATGTTTAATACTGCTCGTTTTAAAACAAGTTCTTTAGGTAAAGGAATAAATGAGTTTCCTACGATTGGGGCATATTTACTCTCCTTTAATTTAATTTCTAATACCCCTCCTTCTGACCAACCAGATCCTCTTAGTTTTGCTTCTTCTGATGCGTTAATGAACTTGGTGATTAAATTGTCTGCCCAGTTTTCTGTAAAATCATTATAAGAAAGAATTACTTGCTGTTTAGTAGAGACCCATACTTGAAGCTGCTCGCCTTGGATTGTTTCATAATCTACGTACACTGTTAACATTACTTTAACTGGTGGTTCTATAGCTAGTTTTTCAGGTATTTGCGAAATAGCATGTTTTACACTTTCAAGTACATTTTTTGGTTCAATAACTTCTAAATCCGTTTCTTTAAAAACTTTATTCAAATTCAGAATTATTTCATCAGTTGTCATTGCCATGTTGAGTTACTTTTTCTACCTCAAATTATTTAGTTTAATCAAAATTAATTATTTCGTTTTCGTCTATAGTAGTGGCTTTTTTTGATTTGGCAGAATAAAGGGGTGACGAATTTTTACTTTTTTTACCCCTTAAAGTAGCGTTTTTTGTATCTAAAAAGGGGTTTTAAAAAGTTAGATTTTTTGCTTTTTTTTTATGCCTTAAAGTTACGAATTCTTGTTAAAAAGGGGTCAAAAATAGTCTCCCCTTTAGCTGTTCTCTGTATATAATATAATATAATAATTCCCAGGTCGAGAGGACGTTAAATCCAAATTTACGATACTTCCGGTATATAACCAAACTGGAAGTGCGAACCGGATGTGCCCCAGCTATGGTCAGGCAGCTTTTATTTGGTTCACGGAATAGCCAAAGCCGGAAGTGACGTCTTCTAAGTGTGAAATAGAAATATATGCAAGTGCCTTTATTTTAGAAAAAAGAAGAATTTGTTGAAAATGCTTTTAGTGCCTTTTTCTCTCTCTGTGATATGTGAGTACAATATATCTTTTTATATAGATGTTGATGTTGCTTGTGACGATTGTGATGTGTAAAACTTTGGGGGGTTTCAACATTTAGACAATTTTAAATATTGGAAGAAGCCGCAGATCTAATCTGCTTCATATTATGCAATTTCATTTGCACGAAACTTTTGAAGTTACAGAAATTAATTTCTTTAGCCCCTTTTTTAATCATTTATGCATGAAAAATAAAAGGAACATGTATCAATATAGAGATACTCAACAACAAAATTGAATGTCGTGCTGACTTCAAAAAAAAAGAAAAAAGACTAAATTTAAAATAAAAAAATGTGTAATCATGTAGTACAACAAAAAGATTGCAATAGTTCAGCACTTCAGTGAGAATGCAAAACACAAAAATCATCATTAATTGCATTGATGTCTTTCAATTGTTCGGATACAAATTGTCCAATGTTGTACATGTATTGTATTGGTCGATGTTGGCAGAACATTTATATTATTTTATTTGTGATTGTGAAATATTTAGAGCTTTGTTGCAGTTGAGCACTTCATCTGAATCAACGCATTTCAGGGAAATATTTAGAAACTGTAGGTTGTAGGTTTGTTGCAACCAAAAGGCCTTTTCTGATGACTTATTATGTATTTGAAGTGTGATAAAATTTAAAAAAAACAAAAAAACCGACATAATAGTAATTGTGTGACTAAAATATGTAGAAACTAAATAATTCAAGATTTTTAGGTATTGATAATCATTGTCAATGAAAACAAAAGGTGGGTTAAACCATAACTAAAAGGTTATATTTTGCGATATCATTAGGACAGAGACATTGTTGATGTCTACTATCAACAAAGATTTTTTTTTAAATTCAGCCCAGGGGTTTTTTTCTCCATTTTTCCAACCTTGACTGACATCACTTCACTACAACCTAGATATATCTGTCTTCTGCAACAGTCTCTGGGATGCTATTTAATGTTAGCCTTGACTGACATCACTTCACTATAACCTAGATTATATCTGTCTTCTGCAACAGTCTCTGGGATGCTATTTAATGTCAACCTTGACTGACATCACTTCACTATAACCTAGATATATCTGTCTTCTGCAACAGTCTCTGGGATGCTATTTAATGTCAACCTTGACTGACATCACTTCACTATAACCTAGATATATCTGTCTTCTGCAACAGTCTCTGGGATGCTATTTAATGTCAACCTTGACTGACATCATTTCACTATAACCTAGATTATATCTGTCTTCTGCAACAGTCTCTGGGATGCTATTTAATGTCAGCCTTGACTGACATCATTTCACTATAACCTAGGTATATCTGGGATGCTATTTAATGTCAACCTTGACTGACATCACTTCACTATGACCTGTCTTCTGCAACAGTCTCTGGGATGCTATTTAATGTCAGCCTTGACTGACATCACTTCACTATAACCTAGATATATCTGTCTTCTGCAACAGTCTCTGGGATGCTATTTAATGTCAGCCTTGACTGACATCACTTCACTATAACCTGTCTTCTGCAACAGTCTCTGGGATGCTATTTAATGTCAGCCTTGACTGACATCACTTCACTATAACCTAGATATATCTGTCTTCTGCAACAGTCTCTGGGATGCTATTTAATGTCAACCTTGACTGACATCACTTCACTATGACCTGTCTTCTGCAACAGTCTGGGATGCTATTTAATGTCAGCCTTGACTGACATCACTTCACTATAACCTAGATTATATCTGTCTTCTGCAACAGTCTCTGGGATGCTATTTAATGTCAACCTTGACTGACATCACTTCACTATAACCTAGATATATCTGTCTTCTGCAACAGTCTCTGGGATGCTATTTAATGTCAACCTTGACTGACATCATTTCACTATAACCTAGATATTTCTCATAATCTGTCTTCTGCAACAGTCTCTGGGATGCTATTTAGTGTCAACTTTTTTTTCTCCAGTCATACTTTTCTTTGCATGTTGTTGACTTGTCATCATTGACTTTGTGGTACTATATGTCTTGGTGGAAATTTATGTCAGGAACGTGTTGTTTAGAACTGTGAAATAAAAGCAGAGAAAAAAGATGTGTATTTGAGTCTGTTTTTGCATTTGGAAGTGTGTGTGTACTATGTGTGTGTGTGTGTGTGCATGTGGTTTATGTGTGTGTGTGTGTGTGTGTGTGAAATGTGACTTGCATGTACACGAAATGATCACTAACATGCGAACATAACACCATGCATTGAAAGCTGCTAGTAAAATAATGCTGTGAGCGTGACAACTGTTTTAAGAAAGAATTGGAAGAAATTCATTCACCCACTGTGAGACGACACAGCCTATGGGATTAAACATGATTTTAACAGTTACTGTTCTTTGCGTTTCCATAGAGTTAGTCGCCAGATCCCATTAGTGATTAGGATGGAGTTTAAGCCTTTTGCTCAAATGGCTCTTATCTTTTTCTTTCTTTCTTTTTTCTTTTTCTGTCCCATCTTTCTGGGCCGTACAGTGGCGTTGCTCCCATGCCGCTCATTCCGAGTCCCAATTCGCAGCCACACCTCCGCACGTTCAGGTCGCAGAATCCGAGACCAGCAGTCCAAGGGGAGCTAATCTATGTTAGGCCGTCAGGAGGCAACCAACTGAGGAGACACTGCACTGCTGCTGAGTCACTTCGGTGGAGTTCAGTGGAGCCTGTTCAGGACACCACCTACTAAGCCCCCTACTAATAATACTATTCTTTTAGTCGCGGAGCCCGTGTGAGTGAGGTCCTCGCCTGAGGGCGCCACCACGACCGTCCACCGACAGCTCCTCAGAACACACTGATCCCCATGACTTTGACCCGAACGCACCAAGGCATAGACTGGATCGGAAACCAAAACTGAGGTCACCATGAGAGCAGGGCTTGCAAAGCCACAGAATTTGATACTTTTTTCTTTTTTAATGATTGATGGAAATGAGGCTGATGACAAAATTGATGATGATGATGCTATGGAGTTCCGTATCGGTCTGAGACTGCATGCCAGGGCTGTATTCTACGCTTCCTTTCATAATGATATCCCAGCGTTAACCAGGCCCGAGAACTACAGACACCTGCAGTGTTGGTCTTGAAATTATGCGGAGATGTAAAACGTTGCTCATGAGATGCTCAACGTCTTTGTTTCGATGAAAGTGGCCGTAGATCAGAGATCGGGGTGGCATCATCTTCTCTCGTTCATGCTGTGGTATTTGGTGGTTTCCTCCATTCTCAAGTTGTCTTCCGTCTTCTTGAGGTTTCCTTTCAACTTTCCTCCTTTTTTGTTTTATTCGCCGACCCATCTTGTCTGGGACAATATTTTTTTAGATTTTACGCAAATGTTGCAAAAAGTCAACGTTTCTTTCCTCATTTATTTTTTGTGTTGTCTGCTTATTAGGCCCACTAGAGAAACCGTTCACTTTAATCGAGTTGTGTTCCCTAGCCCATACGAAAACGAAGAGTGAGTGAAAACAATTTTGTTGTCAAAAAATAAAAATCAGAAAAAAACCGAGTCACAATTAAGGTTACTTCATTGGAGAGATGAACTCTAGTCAAATGTGAGTCGAATCAGTCCAAAGAGGAAACTGTGAGATGGAATACAATAGATATAAAAGGAAAGGGGGGGGGGGGGGGTGTAGAACTACTGAATACAAATGTGTAACATGGGTATTAACCCTTTCACCACCAAAGTCGCATTTTAGCAACACGGTGACTTAACACCTATGTCACTAAAAGGCATCAAATTGGGGTCTATTATCCAAAGACCCTATTGTCTTAGTTTTGGGGAAGTAAGGATAGACTATATTTTTTATATATGTCACAGAAGAATCCTCAATACTTCAGATGGATTTTGTTCTCTACCCAGGTAAAATTAATGGAATCTTTTGGCTGAAATATCAGTGGATGGCGGTGAAAGGGTTAAGAAAGAGGAAACATTGGAAAGACTGATGTGAGATGCACAGAGAGGAAAACAGACAGACACAATCAGTAGAGACACACATAGACAGACACAAATTCACAGAGAGAGAGAGAGGAGAGAGAGAGAGAAGAGAGAGAGAGAGAGAGAGAGAGAGAGAGAGAGAGAGAGAGAGAGAGAGAGAGAACCAACCAGAAAGCCAGCCAAACAGTTTCAATAATTTTTTTCAAATTCAGCTCAAGAGAGTAGCCAGTTAATAAGAGAGAACAAAGTCAAATCATCTACTACTACTACTACTACTACTACTACTACTACTACTACTACTACTACTACTACTACTACTACTACTACTACTACTACTTTCTTTTTTTTAAAGGGAAACCCATAACCTCGTGTGATTTTAAGCCAACGTTTTATCTTTTACTCCAAGAAGAGGCCTTCTTGGCATCATTAACATTCAAATTACTGTCAGCTTCTGGGGGCCGAAAGGCGAAAGCACCAGATCTCCCAACCTGAGC
>CM065694.1:37552720-37560220 GCA_017654935.2 Phymorhynchus buccinoides
CAGACCCAGTTGACATAAGCTAGAACACCAAGGCTACATAAAAATGTTGTTATGTTCTGCATGGTTGTGTGGGGGATTGTCATAAGCCATGACAAGCTCCCAGCATAACATCATCAGTCTAAAATCCGCCGAAGTCGGAGAAGTGGCTGCTCACATGGCAGGGTAATCAAAAAACGGTCACTGCACGTAATGTTCTCATCCCTAGCTGGTGCATTTTGTACTGCCTGAGTGTTCAAGTGCTTCGGCTGTTGGGATGATCCCGAGTCCTTAAGTCAGGGCAGAGATATAGAAAGAGATTTCTGTCTATATATCTCTGGTCAGGGTAAGACCACAACAACAGAAGAAGTTGAGCAATGGCATAAATGGCTAGAAAGGGTAAAAAGAAAATCCAGGGAGTTCCGACGGTGCCGCAAATTTTCCCAAAAGAAAACATGCAGCTTCCATAATTTAAGAACATCTTTAAAACCAGTAGCCTATGTGCCTACATACTGAACCAAACAGGTTTTAAGTCAACCTTGAAGACATACAGAAATATGCATACACAGTGACAAATAGCAGGCAAAAGCAAAATACTTTCTTGTAGAGGGAAGAAGAGAGAGAGGATTGGGAAGGATACAAATTCTTAGCCCTCCTTCGCCCTCCGTACATCACCACACACATGCCCACGCTCGCGGGGTGCGGGCACTCTCCTCTCTCTCTCCTCTCTCTCTCTCTCTTCCTTCAACTGCTGTCGTCTCTCTATCTCTCATATTCTCGCATTCGATCTCACCTCGGCCACGTCTCTCTCACAGAGGGGGGTCGGTCCCTCCGGCTTCGTGGCGATCAAAACAACTCCTGTGTCCCCCTCGATCTCCCCGTCGCTTCTTGGTGGTTGGTCCCCCCCTCTCGCTATTTCGTCCTCGTCTCACGTCTTCTTCGAATTCTCTCATCCTCTCACATCTCTCCGTCATGGTCTCCCGTCTGCTGGTCAGTCTTCACTCGTCGATACTCCGGGGGGGATTCCTTCAGTCTGTATCTCCTGGGGGGGGGGGGGGGCCCTCGCCTCGGTCGGGGGGGGGGCCCGACTCGACTTTCCGGATCTCTCGCATCTAGTCTCACTCGTCCTCACGCTCTCATCCTCTCCCTTCCCGCTTTTCCTCCGCCAGCTTCGTCTTCCTTCTCTCTTCATCCGTCGCACGTCATCGACATCGGAAACACTCCTTCTCTCTTAGGGTCACCCAGTCTCTCGCACTCTCTCTCTCTCTTCGTCTCTCATCGGATCCTCTCTTTTTCCTTCTCTTCTGGACCAAATCCGTCACCGTCACGTGTCCTCGTCCCGTTCCTACTCCGGACTAGTCTCTCATTCCCTCCCGAGTTCTCTTCTCCGTCTCAGTCAGCCTGTCCCTTCATCGGACCCCCCCTCTTGTCAATCGCGCTCGTCATCTTCTATCCATAACATCTCTCAAACCGTCAACTCACAGTCTCCTCTTCACAGTCACACAAACAGCAACACCACCACACCACACACACACTGACACACAGCACGAGCACACACAACCACACACACACAGCTACAAACACACACACACACACACACGCTCATCGGATCATTTTTCCGATGCGCATGATTAGCGCAGCATTCCTTAACGCAGAGAGAAGATAGAGTGAGAGTATTAGAGGAGAGAGATCGAGATGAGAGAGATAGGAGAGGAGCATGACTGAGAGTTGCAAATGTTGCTCACATTGAGAGAGATAAGGGACTAAGTGGGTGTAGAGGGAGGGAGCTTGGGAGGGTGGGTGTAGTGGTGGAGCAAGAGAGTTATGTAAGGGTTTGACAGCATTTATATGATAGGCAATTGAGCCATTTTCCATACTTTTTGTTGTTGTTGTTGTTTGTTGCTGTACTTTTTCAGTAAAGGCAGAACGTGCAGGGTCCTTTTTCTACTTTTTACATTTAATCTGACCTTGCATGGTTGGAGATTTCTTGCTGGATAACTTTACATCAATAAGAATGACTGATTACACAAATTAGAATAACCTATAGAAATGTGGAAACATGATTTTTCTGTGATGACGGAGATTTTTTTTTTACGCACAAGAGAGAAACAATCAAAACACACAAACTGCAGCAACAAAATCAGCAGCAGCAGCAGCAGCATCAACAACACGTATTCATAGATCTCCTAAAGAACCCCGATCGTCTCGGCGAAAACGTGCCTTTATTCCCAATATGCAAATTATTTGTTGACTCTTGGCTGCTGATCAGAACGAGGTTTACTGAAGCATGCAGACGACAACCTAGGTCAGGTACAAAACTTACAACTTGACTGCTGCTGACAATGTAAAAAGGTAAGAACTAGCTTGTTTGTTATTCACAATGAATGAACATTTATCTCACAAACAGCAAGATGCATGGTAAATGAGTGGATCTTTCCTTTTACTTTTTATCTGAGTTAAAATATTTCTTTTTCTCGTCCCATCTGAAGATCAAGATGACGAAGATGAAGAATGAAGATGGTGACTAGTCTACTGACTGATCGATGCCGATGGTTACAGACAGTGTGTTTGGCCTAATCTGTAGATCAATCGCTTGGCACAGCTGTGAAAACAAATGCTAATTAGGCCTATCTCTTGGGTTTTTTAATGGACTTCGTTGATCAGTATCTAACATAATTATCCAGACGGCTAGGCATACTGCATTGTGACTGTCTAGACTACTGAAAAACATTTTTGAAGGGAAAACGAGGTACGCCATACGATTGTCCCATATGTTTAACTTTGGCTATACGGCTATAGTCTGAAAGAAAGAAAAGGAACACGCTCGTGGAAAGAAAATCATGTACGCGGGACTTTCCTGGTGTTGCACTGCCTTTCGGGCATTGCCTCCAGGATCGTTCCCACCATCTTTATCTCTAAAAAAATAAATGTCCCATTTGTGTCTGTCCCAGACCGGAGGACGTAAATGTAATTTTCATTAATCTTCGTGAAAAACAAAATGGCAAAGCCATATCAACGAAGTTCCACTTGAATGAAAATGGGGTCTAATGTCCGCTTTGGCTGCAAGCAGCAAATATGACTTATAGAGACAAACCATCAACCAACCACCATCAAGCATCTGATAATTGCCAGCCGCAAACGAAGAGAGCGAAGGTGGTAATGTTTTCCAGTAGATTCATATCTCGCAAATCTAAAAATGAAGGTCAAGGGTCACTGGAGCTGAAAATGCTGCCGAACACCTCTGGACACGATGACGGAGGGACCTAGGAGCTCAAATTTTGCATGCGGATATGTACTAAGAATATATCGGCCAAATTCAGAAATGAAGGTCAAGGTCACTGGAGCCAAGGAATACTTGCAGAGCATCTGGCACGATAATGTTTGAACGCAAGGACCTAGGACACTCAAATGTTTGCCCTGGGGATAGTTACTAATGGATATCTAGGCCAAGTTCTAAAATCAAGGTCATTGGTCAAAGGTCAAGGTCACTGGAGCCGAAAACGCTGCCGCGCGGTTGGTGGTTTAGCGTCTTAACGCTCTAGTTTATTTATTAGAATTGTTTGTCTGTAACTTTTTTGTCTGAGACAAAATGACTAAAATTAGCTTTGAATTACTTAATACTGTTATCATTCGAGGTTGAAGAAAGATTCTGATAAAACTTCAAAGGGCAATAATAAGTTCAGCCTAGAGAACAACCCATTTCATATTAATCAGAATTATCAATCACCTGCTCCCCACAACTCTAACAGAGACCACCTGTCTGCATGTGTTCAGGGCTGGCCTCGGTGGCATTCACACCAGCCACCAGGCCTCTGTCTGCTGAGCCACTGTGGATCAAGAAATGTACATAGTTTTAACACAAGTTTTAGAGTTGATTTTAATCCATCTTTATTAAAGGACCGAGAGCACACACCGCCTGCCTAGCGTGAATTTTAGTTCTGGACATCAAACGCCATATATTGGCCCTGTCCAAAACCAGGAAGAAAAAGAAGCTATATCAATTGTTAATGTTAGGAATTAAGCAAATGGAGTGCTTCCAAGTTCCTTAGCAAAGATCCATTTCATTGAGTATTGCTCAAGAAAAGTATAATTTTAAAATGAACGAGCATTCCAGGTTAGTTTACCTTGACCTGTAATTTAGCCTACGCTGGGGCTACAGGCTAAAGTACCGTGACCAGCAAAATAACCTGCAGGCTAAAATACCGTGACTGGCAAAATAACCTTCAGGCTGAATTACCATGACCGTCAACATACCCACTGCCTAAAAATTTGTCTAGAACAGTCAAGCATGTTATGCAACATGGGGACTGATGCTAGTGATAGCCATATTATTAATGATTTGCTATGACATTCATGTCATTAATAAGGCAGCTACATTCAATTAATACATTTCTATTTGTTTCTGCCCCACAAGCCCTTATCATCTGGCCCTTTCTGCAGGCCTCTTATTGCACAGTGTTATGCACACAAATGTGTTTCTGACCCTCATAATTAAGGCCGTTTATAGTTCACTGTAAGGGGGAAAAGAAAATAATGGCCTTTTCAGTGACCCCCTATGGCTAAAAAAATATAATGATTTTTTTTAACAACAGCAACAGCAGCAACAACAATAAATGTTATGGCCACCTTTTCAGTGGAACGTTTTAGTCACAATGTTATGATTGTTTATAAAAATAAAAATGTTATGGCCTTTGCAGTTGCACTGCTTAGTTGCAATGTTATATTTCCAATTCCAAGTTCCAAATACTTTATTGTCCTTGTTCCATGATATTTGTCATGCAACAATATAAAACATAAAGATAATAATTGCTTCATGAACAATTTTATGGCCCTTTCCAGTTACCTCTTTTGATACAACATTTTAACATTGAATTTGTTCTGCCTTCTGTAGGCTTGTTGCACAATATTATGCACAACTTTAAATTTGTTTGACCCTTCATAGGCCCTCTAATAAAACAATGTAATTCTGAACACTTCTACAGTGTCATACTGCCAACACTGTTTCGCCTCGTGTTGATCTTTGATCAACTGAATTTCTTGTAAATGATGTTAATTTGATCTACAGACAATCATAGTGGACATCTGAAACGGCAGAAGATGGAAGCAGGTGGTGGGTCCACAGTGACCTTGCTGAGTCAGTGAGGTTGTGGGCAAAGAGAACGATGCCATCAACAAACCATGGTCCTCAACTTCCTCAAGGAAGAGGTAAAAGCAGATCGTGTACACACACTCTCTCTCTCTCTTCTCTCCTCTCTCTCTCTCTCTCTCTCTCTCTACTCTCTCTCTCTCTCTCTCTCGTCTTCTCTCTCTCTCTCTCTCTCTCTCTCGCTCTCTTCTCTCTCTCTCTCTCTCTCTCTCTCTCTCTCTCTCTCTTCCTCCCTCTCTCTCTCCCTCCCTCACTAACACGCACATCTTTACTTAGTCAATGTTTTCCCTTGCCTATCTTTAGTTGTGAAAAAGCCATGATAGTGTTCTTTTCTAGAATATTCTGCTTTCCACTGTGTCGCTATCTCTCTCTCTCTCTCTGGTGATCTCTCGTCTCAGGCTGGGTGTCATAAAGTATGTAGATCTTATCTCATTACAGTTTAAATAAAATTTTCAACGTGTGTCGTGTCGTTGTGTCTCTCTCTCGTCTGGATCTCTCCGTCATCTCCGTCTTCTCTCTCTCTCTCTCTCTCCTCTCTCTAATAATCTCGTGTCTCTCGTCACACGATCTGCAGTAATTCTCGGGTCGGGGATCTCTCCCTCCCTCACTAACAGGCACACTGTTACTTAGTCAATGTGTTCCCTTGCAATAATAATTGGAACAACAGGCACACGATTTTTCTACAATATTCTGATTACGTTTTGCTGAACAATAATAAATAATAATTGGAACAACAGGCGAACGATTGCAAAATAAGTTTTGCAATAATAATTGGAACAACAGGCACACGATTGCAAAATAAGTTATGTAATAATAATTGGAACAACAGGCACACGGTGCTTGCAAAATATACGTTTTAGCATGAATAGATTGTCAACAACACCGGGCAACACGATTGTTGTTCAATGCAAATAAATTATATCCTAAGAATAATAATTGGAACATTCAACAGGGAGGCGCACGACGTTGTGCAAAAATATAGGTTTACATGTAAAGTAATGTAATTGAACAACGAACAGGACAGCCTGCACGATATGCATTCGAAAATAAGTTTTTGTAATAATAGGAAACAAACAGGTTCTTTGTTCACGATTGAAAAATAAGTTTTTAGCTCAGCTGTTGTGAAAACAGCCTTTCCTTTATTCTCGTGCGTGCAGGGTGATACATTCCCAGAGTGCTTCCAAAATACACAAGTGCTCATGTGAGGAGTTTGTCGAGGCTCAGAGCATAGATACACATTCTTTCTTGTTGTTCTTTGTGCTCAGTTGTTACATTCCTTCCTTTGTTCTTTGTTCAGATTAAAAAAAATATCCTTAAGAATCGCAGTGTAATGCAAGATTCCACCACACCCTTTTATTTGTTGTTTGTGCAGTTAATTGATGATTTACATGTAGTATTGTTGTTGTTGTTTTGCAGGTGCCTGTTGATATGCATTCTCTCCTTTGTTCTTTGTTCAGCTGCAGGGTGATACATTCTTTCCTTTGTTCTTTGTTCAGCTGCAGGGTGATACATTCCTTCCTTTGTTCTTTGTTCAGCTGCAGAGTGATACATTTTCTTTGTTCAGCTGCAGGGTGATACATTCTTTCCTTTGTTCAGCTGCAGGGTGATACATTCTTTCCTTTGTTCTTTGTTCAGCTGCAGGGTGATACATTCTTTCCTTTGTTCAGCTGCAGGGTGATACATTCTTTCCTTTGTTCTTTGTTCAGCTGCAGGGTGATACATTCTTTCCTTTGTTCTTTGTTCAGCTGCAGGGTGATACACATTCTTTCCTTTGTTCTTTGTTCAGCTGCAGGGTGATACATTCTTTCCTTTGTTCTTTGTTCAGCTGCAGTGTGACTGCACAGGGTGATACATTCTTTCCTTTGTTCAGCTGCAGGGTGATACATTCTTTCCTTTGTTCTTTGTTCAGCTGCAGAGTGATACAGGGAGTGATACATTTTTCCTTTGTTCAGCTGCAGGGTGATACATTCTTTCCTTTGTTCTTTGTTCAGCTGCAGAGTGATACATTCTTTCCTTTGTTCTTTGTTCAGCTGCAGGGTGATACACATTCTTTCAGGGTGATACATTCTTTCCTTTGTTCTTTGTTCAGCTGCAGGGTGATACATTCTTTCCTTTGTTCAGCTGCAGGGTGATACATTCTTTCCTTTGTTCTTTGTTCAGCTGCAGGGTGATACATTCTTTCCTTTGTTCTTTGTTCAGCTGCAGAGTGATACATTATTTCCTTTGTTCAGCTGCAGGGTGATACATTCTTTCCTTTGTTCTTTGTTCAGCTGCAGAGTGATACATGCAGGGTGATACATTCTTTCCTTTGTTCTTTGTTCAGCTGCAGTGTGACTGCACAGGGTGATACATTCTTTCCTTTGTTCAGCTGCAGGGTG
>CM065694.1:37565220-37657720 GCA_017654935.2 Phymorhynchus buccinoides
AATATAGACTGTATGGTTCAAACTAATCTTCCATTAATTTAATACAGACTATGGTTCAAAATAATCTTTCTTTCATTAATTTAATACAGTGTTAGAGCATGTTGGCAAAACTGAACTGCAATGGACTTTTTTCTTTAGAGGTATGGAAAGCTGCACATCCACTGAAATTTTAGATGCATAAAGTACTGTATTAATTTTATGGAGCATGAATGCTTTGTATTATATGGTGTACTAGCTACAATATTTTAGCAAAAATCTGATTTTATTTTAAGCAGATTTGTTATATTATTATTTGTATACCCTCGTGGGGATACTGGGGGATCTTTCAGTTCAAATAGTTCCCCCTTCTTCTAGAAGTTTTGTGCTAGCAACTTCCACTAATCTATCACTCTTTTCCTCTGCCTTTCTTACAGTCATTTACTTTTTTTTTTCCGGCCTTATTGGCCCATTCTCCTACCTCTTTTTCAAAATCTTCCAAATATTTTTCTCCTTTGAGAACTACTCTGAAATCAGAATGTATTGGCTGAGTGTAGCGAGGAGACCAGTAAACACTGAAAACGGAATACATACCCATTATGGCCATATGGCCTGGGAGCGCAGAAGAAGTAGATTAGTAAATGATAAGGCACAGAGGTCTCAGAGGAAAAAAGCCTGGCTCATTATAGTCCGTAATATATGGCAACATTTGAATGATAATAATTACTGCAGATAATGTAAAATCATATTTCTCACAAGCTCAGGTAATGTTCTTGACAACAATCTAATTAGTCAGCAGATGAGGATCATTATACACAAAGACAAAATGGGAAAAGTTAAAGTTTTGTACAGGATCCTGTGTTTTTATTTTCTTGAAACATCTCAGTGTTGTTACAGCGGACAAACATAGCAGTCTACATGTTTATGTGGGGTTTTATCTTTTATTTTCAGCAAATAAACCTGTGTCACTGTTCCTGGTTAGGGCAGGCTGTTGTGTTTGATGTTTTTCATGGATAATTTTGGCTGAAAATTTTCCACTTATCTAGTCATAATACTACTCGGGGACACAATTTTAAACTAACCAAAACACTAACCAACACCAGACAGTTTCATTCATTCTTTACTAATAGAATAACAAATTTATGGAACAATTTATCATTTGATACCGTCAATGCACCTTCAGTAAATGCATTTAAAAATCGTATTGACAAAGAATTATTCAAATATACTTTTTCTACCAATTTGGATGTATATGAAAAATAAAGCTAAGTGTTAGTATACACTCAAGCCAAAATAAATCCACGGGCAAATAAAATATTTAAAAAACAATTGATATTTGATGCCAAAAAATTACCACTAATGAGGGCAAAAGGCTTATAGCCTATAGCCTTATGTGATATGTGATGTGATGTCTACAGCACCATTCATCTCTCTGTGTTTTCAGAGCCCACGGCTCCCTAGACGCTCACAAAACAGATACCACGCAGAAAGGCAAGGAATTAGCCAACGGTCAACCACTGCCTAACAACACCAACAGCTCGGGTCTTCAGAATAGCAGCCCAGCTATGGTTTGTGCTGACAGTGAGTCTAACCGCTGTACCACTAACACCCCTACTACTGATCATAGCAAGTAGGTGAAACTGAAAGGATTGTGATGAACATTGGCTGTCGTGTCTGTGATGGAGCTTCAGTGATCTCACTTCTGGACTGCTTTGTTTGTGAGCACTCTGAGTTGTAAGGTTTCTCTGCGTGAAGACATTGTGCAACTGTGCTGCAGCCTTGGGGAAAAGTTGGTCCCTAGGGGGCCATTCATTTACTTCTGTGGTGTTTTGCTGCTGTATTGTGCTCATTCTACAGCTATAAGGTTTTTTCTAGTATTGAATGTGTGAAGGTTTGTACACCTTTGTGCTGCAGCCTTGGAGCCTGATTGTCTTTTGGGGGACCATTAATTAACATTCATTTCTACAGTGTGGTGCTGCTGTATTGTGCAGTTGTAAGGTTTCTCTTGTGTTGTGTGAGTTGAGGCCTTGTACAACTCTGTACTGCAGCCTTAGGGACCATTACCCCTTGACTGCCATATAACGTATCAATCATGTACTGACTTGATGACATCACTGATGACGTCATCAGATGAAGAGGAATAACTGATATGCTGGGTTTTGCTCTAACACAGTCAAGAGAGTTATATCCCCAGACCATTTTGCCAGATTGGCTCTATCAGTCGTCTTTTTCATGTCATGATTTGTACAATGATTTTTTTTCTTTAATTTTCTCTGGCAGTCAAGGGGTTAATTAACGTTCATTTATACAGTATGTTGCTGCTCTATTGTGTCCATTGTGCAGTTATAAGGTTTCTCTTGTGTTGTGTGAGTTGAGGCCTTGTACAACTCTGTACTGCAGCCTTAGGGACCATTAATTCACTTTCATTTCTACAGTGTGCTCCTGCTGTATTGTGTCCACTGTGCAGTTATAAGGTTTCTCTTGTGTTGTGTGAGTTGAGGCCTTGTACAACTCTGTACTGCAGCCTTAGGGACCATTAATTCACGTTCATTTCTACAGTGTGCTCCTGCTGTATTGTGTCCACTGTGCAGTTATAAGGTTTCTCTTGTGTTGTGTGAGTTGAGGCCTTGTACAACTCTGTACTGCAGCCTTAGGGACCATTAACCATTAATTCACGTTCATTTCTACAGTGTGTTGCTGCTGTATTGTGCAGTTGTAAGGTTTCTCTTGTGTTGTGTGAGTTGAGGCCTTGTACAACTCTGTACTGCAGCCTTAGGGACCATTAATTCACTTTCATTTCTACAGTGTGCTCCTGCTGTATTGTGTCCACTGTGCAGTTATAAGGTTTCTCTTGTGTTGTGTGAGTTGAGGCCTTGTACAACTCTGTACTGCAGCCTTAGGGACCATTAACCATTAATTCACGTTCATTTCTACAGTGTGTTGCTGCTGTATTGTGCAGTTGTAAGGTTTCTCTTGTGTTGTGTGAGTTGAGGCCTTGTACAACTCTGTACTGCAGCCTTAGGGACCATTAATTCACGTTCATTTCTACAGTGTGCTCCTGCTGTATTGTGTCCACTGTGCAGTTATATGGTTTCTCTTGTGTTGTGTGAGTTGAGGCCTTGTACAACTCTGTACTGCAGCCTTAGGGACCATTCACGTTCATTTCTACTGTGTGTTGCTGCTGTATTGTGTCCATTGTGCAGCTATATGGTTTCTCTTGTGTTGTGTGAGTTGAGGCCTTGTACAACTCTGTACTGCAGCCTTTGGGAATGGCTGGCTCTAGGGGATCATCCATTCGTGCCTGTAGTGTTCTGCCGTATTGTGATCATTCTGTTGTCATAAGGTCTCTCTAGCATTGTGTGTGAGAAGGTTTTGAATGAACTTTGTTTTGTGCTGTCGACTTAGGGGCTGGTTTGTCTTTGGGGATTCCCATCTACTTCTAGACTGCTTTGCCGCTGTGTTTTGTCATCACTATATAGGTTTTCTCTTCTTTTGTCTACTGTCATTGGGGATTCCCATCTACTTCTGGACTGCTTTGCCGCTGTGTTTTGTCATCAGAGTTTCTGATGTATTCCATGTATGTCATACGTGTGTGTTTCGCTTTGTATTGCGTTTTTGTTCGAATGCGTTATGAATGCTAACGTGTGTGTGCGCTTTGATTTTATTTCTATCAAGATTCAGCACCATATAAATAATGTATGTTGTTGTTGTTGATCTGAATCTTTAGCCTATTATTATGTGCTACCAAGTAAGGTTAGATGCTTTCTTTTGGACTTGAGAATTATGCAAAAAAGTGTCAAGAATCTTAGTTCAGGTTTAACTGTTTAATCATCAGCTCATTTTGTATTTTCATTGTACACCCCAGTATTCTATCAATTCACGCGGAATGTACTGTCTGATAGCATTAGTTTTCCCTTGATGGATGACTATTGCAGAGATCAGAACAAAGGGAAACAACCATCACAACATGTCACTGACCAAAGAAAAGACACAGAGTTACGGGACATTGACATGCGGGTGAGAGAACCACGCCCACAGACGCAGAAAAACAAGGGAGAAACAGAGACAGACAAGGGAGAAAAAGAGGACGACGGCAAGGAAGGAGTAGAGGAGGGACGGAGAGAGAAGAAAACTGCGGGCCATCAAAGTGAGGCTGTGGGTGTTATGGAGAATGACGGAAACGTGTTGCCACGACAACAGGGAATGGAGGATGCTGGGAAGGAAACAGCGGAAAAGAAATCTGCGGAGGGTGGTGAAGGCAGGTTAGTCGTTATTTCAGTTACCATGCTAATGCAATATTAAATAGGGGAAAATGTTATTTGAATTGTTACAGCAATCTTCTTCTTCTTCTTCTGCGTTCCCAGGCCATATGGCCATAATGGGTAAGGTACGTTTGTGTCCGGTTTTCAGTTTTCACTGATCTCCCCGCTGCCTACAGCCAACACATTCCAATTTCGGAGGACCTCAAAGGAGGAAAATTATTTTGAAGATTGTTTTAAAGGCAGGAGAATGGGCCGATAAGTCAGGAAGATACTGTAGTAGATGACAAAGCAAACGGGAAAAGGCAGAGTCAAAGAGAGTGGCAGATCAGAGGAAGTTACAAGCACAGAACTTCAAGAAGGTGGGGGAACTATTTTTACGACACCCCCCCCCCCCGGTATCCCCACGGGGAGTACAGCAATCTAATATAAAATTGCGACCATTTGAAAGGTGATTTTGTTTGTTATTGGCTGTAAAACTGGCCTGTTAACATTGCAATTTCTAGATTGCTTTTTCCTGATTTTTCTGTCTCAGCGTTAAGAAAAATGTTTTGTCAGTGGTTATCACATAAACAAAGACTTCTTGTATGAGGCATTGATGAAAGTGTCAAACACTTGCTAGCAAAAACACAGTGATTGAGGTTTGCAGATAACAAGGAGTTGAGATGACTGTGTAGAAGGTGTGTACTGCGTTTTTACGGTGAAAACTTGTCTTTGCTACTTGATGTGTAGGCAGTAATGAAGCGAGGGAAAATAATCCATATTTTTCAGATCGCGACCTCACAAAAGATCCAGTCGATTCACGGACCTTTCCCCTACAAGCGCCTTACAAAGATCCACCCCGGGCAAAACCCAGTCCCATAAAGGATCCGCCAAACCCGTGGGATCCTCCAACAATCCCAGAACCCATTCACCCAACAGCAGATCCCCTTCTCCGACCAGACGCACCTGGCTCCAGGAGAGATCCGGCCCAGGATCTGATTCTTCACACAGATCCAGATCCAAATCCAGATCCTCCTCAGGCAGATCCGGGTCATCAAAGAGTGATTCCGATCGCGAAAAGCGTAAAGAGAAATCATCCAAAGACAAGTCTCACCATAGTGAGAGAAAGCACAGACGTAGGTCTCACTCCTCGCGAAGCTCTTCGGCTGAGAGGCACGGAAGACATTCACACAGGAGGCGCCACAGGTCGCACTCCGAGGAGAGACATAGCGGCTCAGACAGGGATTCTGAATCTCCCCGAGGCAGGTCACGCTCCAAGAAAGTTAACCCTAGCCACTACAAGCACCACCACAAGTCGGACAGATCCCACGACTCATACTCGCACCACCGCTCAAAGTCTGAAAGACGAAGCTCGTCTCAATCGCCGTCCTCGAAGAAGAAACGCAGCGACTCCCATCGCCGCTCTCGCTCCCGAAGCCGGTCAAGGTCAAAGTCGGGTCATAGGTCGTCCAGCCGAAGTTCAAGGTCGTCTCATGAGAGGTCACCCTCGTCGAAAAAGAAACGCAGCCCCTCGGACCGAAAATCCAAATCCAAGGACGTCAAACACAAGTCTTCAAAAAAGTCAAAGCGGCATCGCAAGCGATCAAAATCGACAACCAAATCCAAGGGGAGCAAGCGTGCCTCCTCTCACAAGGAGAAGTCAAAGAATCGATCGTCAAAGCATCGGCACAGCTCATCAGAGAGGGGCCGGTCCAACTCTTTGGATCGATCCAGCGGGGAGGACAGGTATCATCAGAAGCATAGGAGTTACACCCCTCCGACTGGGAAGTTCCATCATCATTACTTGGATTCACCAAGGTGGGTGGGAAGGGGGAGTGGGTGTAAAGGGGGAATGGGTGTAAAGGGGGAGTGGGTGTAAAGGGGGAGGGGAGTGGATGGATGGGTAAGAGTGTGACTGTGGATGGGTGTGTCAATGTGTGAAACTTGATGGCCATGTGTGTCTGTCTGTATAGGAGTGTGTGTGTGTGCATGCATGCTGTAATATTTTATAATTACAGTACTCTTGCTGTGTGCATATTATTTGCAAATATCATACGTGTTTAAATTTCTAACGTCTTTAATGCATTTATCACTGCATATCTACTTTCATTGTCAAAAGGCGAAAGATTGATTCATTCATTCATTCATTCATTAATTCATAAAAGTGTGATACATTTTGACCTATATGGTCAACTATATCTATGCATAGCACAAAATCCAACTGTTTTTTGTGGGTGTTTTTGAGGAAGAAGATGGATGGATGGATTGATAGATTGGTCTGTTCATCAATGGTCAACTTAGGACACCCATTTTACCGCCAGGTGGCAATCACACCAGTGGGGGCTTAGCGCTGGATATTCTTTGTTGGGGGTAGAGAGGGAAGGACTCATCTCCCTCTCTCTCTTTCTCTCTACCCCCAACTAAGAATATCATGTGCTAAGCCCCTACTGGTTTGATTGCCCCCTGACAGTGAAATGGGCGTCCTAAGCGGCTCATTGACTGACTGATTGATTGATTTCTTGATCAAAGGAATCGGTCATCATCCCCGGAAAGCTGCCTATACCAGCAGAGGAGAATGACTATGTATAACCCACAGTATGGAAGACAAGGCTTCAACCATTACATGAACCAGTCACCAGGGAGATACAACAACAACAACAACAATAACGGCAATTATCGCAGAGGAGGCTGGACCAATAACAACCACCAACAGAATTATAGCAACCATCAGAATTATACCAACAGGAACAACATCAACAACAACAATAATAGGTGGATGAACAACAATAATAACAACAGAATCAGGTAAAGGGTTGTTTTGTTTCCTTTTTAACTTTTTCTTTTCTGAAAATAAACGCTTAAAAATTGATGTTGAATATTATGTGATTGAAAGTATGTTCTTTTTATTTCCTTGCATTTAGCGGTATTTGTAAGTGTTTTTTATTTTTTTATTTTAAAGGGTATGGCTTAATGTATTCAAGTCTGTCTGTCTGTTCCTGGCTGGCTGACAAGCCATGTTACCATGGTAGCGTTTGAACGGAGGCACATAGGATGCTAGTATTCTGCATACAGGTAGGTAGTTAGGATATCAAGGGCATGTTTGAACACGGTCATTGGTCAAAGGTCAAAATCAGTGGACCCGAAAATGCTGCCGCGCGGCTGGTGATCTAGCGTGTCACGCTCTAGTTGTTTCCTATTTTTACATCCCTCGTTTTCTCGTCAACATTGCTCCCCCTCCTCCGTACACACATGTAGCATGATAGAGGCGAACAAAGGGTCTTGTGGGCAGTTGGATCGTTGCCAATTCTAAGCACTGTTACTTTAGGCCTAATTAGAATTCTCGGTAAAGGTCAAGATGTGCCACCCCCCCTACCTATCTCGGTTAATTCTATTTTTCCGTTATTGCCTTTCTTACCATACATAAAGCTGTATTTTAGGAACATTTTTAGCTAATAACCTTTTTGGAATACTAACCCTATCCCTAACCCTAGCCCTAAACCTAACCCTACCCCCCACCCTATAAGACGGAAAAACGCAATGAACCACAACTGTGGCAAATCGCGGTGTACTGCAGTACATAGTGGGGGGTAGGGTAGGGTTAGGGATAGGGTTAGTATTCCAAAAAGGTTATTAGCTGAAAATGTTCCTAATATACAGCTTTATGTGTGGTAAGAAAGGCAAAAACGGAAAAATAGAATTAACCGAGAAATGCAGGGGGGGTGGCACATCTTTACCTTTACCAAATTCTGTGCTTGCGTGTCTGACCCTCTTTGTTGCGCAACAACTCACGAGACTGGTCAGTCTCGAGACTGGTCAGTCTCGTGAGTTGTTGTTAAGACCAACGCATTATAAAGCGGTTTCATCGAAAGTTCTCCGCGCGAGAGTGGCCATAGCTTTACAGGACACACTACCCGCCTGACCAGTCTCGTGAGTTGTTGCGCACAAAGAGGGTTAGACACGCGAGCGTGTGTGCCTCTCTAGGAGTTATTTTAGCCCTTTCATTTGAAAATAACTGTGGAAGAACAATGGTTTAACAGTAATTTGTTTTATCTTGTTATTTTAGCCCTTTCATTTAGAAATAACTGGAAGAACAATAGGGCATTTGCCACGCGCCGGCGACCTTGAAATTCACTGAGTTGAATTAGAGAGGTCAGCGCAACTCGGGCAGAACGAGCTCGGGCAAATTAGTAGTCTAGTATAGTGAACGAACACTCGTGGCAAACGCCATATTGTCTAACACTAATTTGTTTAATATTGTTATTTTAGCCCTTTTGTTTAGAAATAACTGTCGAAGAACAATGGTTTAACACTAATTTGTTTTATCTTGTTATTCAACCATTCAACCCTTTTGTTTAGAAATAACTGGAAGAACAATGGTCTAACACTAATTTGTTTTATCTTGTTATTTTAGCCCTTTCGTTTAGAAATAACTGGAAGAACAATGGTCTAACACTAATTGTTTTATCTTGTTATTTTAGCCCTTTTGTTTAGAAATAACTGAAGAACAATGGTCTAACACTACTTTATTTTATCTTGTTATTTTAGCCCTTTTGTTTAGAAATAACTGAAGAACAATGGTCTAACACTTCTTTGTTTTATCTTGTTATTTTAGCCCTTTTGTTTCCTTCTTTTAGAAATAACTGAAGAACAATGGTCTAACACTAATTTGTTTTATCTTGTTATTTTAGCCCTTTTGTTTAGTAATAACTGTGGAAGAACAATGGTCTAACACTACTGTTTTGTCTTGTTATTTTAGCCCTTTTGTTTAGAAATAACTGAAGAACAATGGTCTAACACTAATTTGTTTTATCTTGTTATTTTAGCCCTTTTGTTTAGAAATAACTGTGGAAGAACAATGGTCTAACACTAATTTGTTTTATCTTGTTATTTTAGCCCTTTTGTTTAGAAATAACTGAAGAACAATGGTCTAACACTAATTTGTTTTATCTTGTTATTTTAGCCCTTTTGTTTAGAAATAACTGTGGAAGAACAATGGTCTAACACTAATTGTTTTATCTTGTTATTTTAGCCCTTTCATGTGCAGACTGGAGACCAAGGGTTTCGCAGAAATCCTTGTAAACTCTCACATGAAGGGAAAACCATCTTCAGAGGAAAGCAAAGGAATGTTGTTCCTGGATCTTTCAGCCAGCTTCCCTTGCTGTTGATGATTTATTTCCATTGATATGTTTCCCGTTGCTCGCATTAGATGCGTTGTTAGTTGTTGCCGGATGTTTGAAGATATCCACTCAAGCCACGGAACCACCTCTTCCTGAAGATTGACGGGGTTGTTTTCTGAAGACCCTCTGCTGTCCAACTCTCCCAACGGTTTCTTTACTCTGAAGAGAGAGCCAGTAGTCTGAGGCCTCCAACCATTGATGTGAACGCCGTCTTTTCTGCATTCCTGATTTTGTTTTAGATTTTTTTTATTCGTCTGTTTTTTTACAGGTTAATATGGTTTGTATTTCATATTGTGCTATGTCTGTTTTTACAGGTTAATATGGTTTGTATTTCATATTGTGCTATGTCTGTTTTTACAGGTGAATATGGTTTGTATTTCATATTGTGCTATGTCTGTTTTTACAGGTGAATATGGTTTGTATTTCATATTGTGCTATGCATAGTCCTAGGTATTTGTGTTGCTACTGTGCTAGTAAAACTAATGCTATTTAAAAAGAAAAGGTTGAAAGGTATGAAAATTGATATGGACATATTTTTGGTTGAACTTAATGTTAGTGTTTCTTACCAAAGCCTTTGACATTTTTGTGCATGGTTTTAAAATACCTAGTATGTTTAAAAGAATTAAAATAACTTGGTTTGTTAGTGAGGAAATTGTATAGATTTCAATTTTTTAAGTAATAAAAGAGACTTGATATTGATTTGTTTACAGTGTCTGTTACAATATAATATGGCTGTTATTTCTTCTGCAATAGGATAGCAGTAGTTTTGTTTTTGAAATGACAGTTTTGCTCACTCTGTATATGTGTGTGCATGCGTGCATTTGTGCATGCATGTGTGTGTTTGTTGTTGTCAGGATGGGCTTTTACAGGAGACCTGGATGGATTAACAACAATAATCAGAAGGTACAAACAATAAACTGAATGATGAAAATCATTTATCACTTCAGTTTCTGTGACTGTTTTTCTCTTGCTTTGATTTCTGATGATTTTTAACATGGACCGGGGTAGATTTTTTTATGATGTTGCCAAGGTGTGTATTAAAGTTCATAGCAAAGTTTGATATAAATCCTTAAATGTCTGGTATTAGCAAGACTTCTTTTTACACAGGATTTCAAAATGTTTTCAATTTTTATTTTACAGTTACAGTTGTGAAGCTTGTTGCTGCGATTACAATTGATTTATCTGTGATGGATAAATGTGAACATTTTTGTTTGAAAAATAATTCTTGAGGTTTTTTTAACTGCTTCACTGCCAGAGGAAAACTGAGAAATGATCGATTTTCTTATTATAAAATTTAAAAGAGACCTGTTGGACTCAATCTAAGAAAATCATCTAGAGATATACCTTTACTGGGTTGTCTAAGCCAAAAAACAACATTCCAGGGCTATGACATCAAAAGTTATGACATCAATGGCACCACACACATCCTAGTAGACAGGGGACTGGGCATGGAAGGGGTTAAGTTTTCAGTCATTAGTAATTGTTTGTTTACAACTGCATGGAATTTGTATATACATTTTTTATAATTATATTCTTTTGTGGTTTATGCCATGCACGACGTGAGCATTCTTCTGATTTTAATCATTCGCAAGCCATTGTGATATCAGAAGTGTCACAAAAGTATTTGAAAAGAGAAAAGAGAATCTAAACCCTCAGTTAATGCAGCTTTCTTTTTCAACATATCACAATAACTTTTGTTTGTATTTTGCAGAACAACAATTACCAGAACAACCGTACCAACATGTTGGGATTCCAGAGGGGGAGGTACCAACAGCAGTGGAACCAGGGCAGGAACAACAACTGTAAGCACTATTTAGTATGGGTATTTGATTCCAATACCAGGGCAGGAACAACAACTGTAAGCACTATTTAGTATTGGTATTTGATTCCAATACCAGGGGGGGAGGAACAACTGTAAGCACTATTTAGTATTGGTATTTGATTCCAATACCAGGGGGGGAGGAACAACTGTAAGCATTATTTAGTATTGGTATTTGATTCCAATACCAGGGGGGGAGGAACAACTGTAAGCACTATTTAGTATTGGTATTTGATTCCAATACCAGGGGGGGAGGAACAACTGTAAGCACTATTTAGTATTGGTATTTGATTCCAATACCAGGGGGGGGGGGGGGGGGGGGGGGGGGGGGGGGGGGGGGGGATTCCAATACCAGGGGGGGGGGGGGGGGGGGGGGGGGGGGGGGGGGGGGGGGGGGGGGGGGGGGGGGGGGGGGGACAACTGTAAGCAATATTTAGTATTGGTATTTGATTCCAATACCAGGGGGGGAGGAACAACTGTAAGCACTATTTAGTATTGGTATTTGATTCCAATACCAGGGGGGGAGGAACAACTGTAAGCACTATTTAGTATTGGTATTTGATTCCAATACCAGGGGGGGAGGAACAACTGTAAGCACTATTTAGTATTGGTATTTGATTCCAATACCAGGGGGGGAGGAACAACTGTAAGCACTATTTAGTATTGGTATTTGATTCCAATACCAGGGGGGGAGGAACAACTGTAAGCACTATTTAGTATTGGTATTTGATTCCAATACCAGGGGGGGAGGGGGGGGGGTGGGGGGGGGGGGGAACAACTGTAAGCACTATTTAGTATTGGTATTTGATTCCAATACCAGGGGGGGAGGAACAACTGTAAGCACTATTTAGTATTGGTATTTGATTCCAATACCAGGGGGGGAGGAACAACTGTAAGCACTATTTAGTATTGGTATTTGATTCCAATACCAGGGGGGGGGGAGGAAACAACTGTATTTGGTGTTTGATTCTCATACCAGAGGGGGGGGGGGGGGGGGGGGGGGGGCAACTGTAAGCACTATTTGGTATTTGATTCTCATACCAGAGGGGTCAGGAACAACTGTAAGCACTATTTGGTATTTGATTCTCATACCAGAGGGGTCAGGAACAACTGTAAGCACTATTTGGTATTTGATTCTCATACCAGAGGGGTCAGGAACAACTGTAAGGCACTATTTGGTATTGGGGGGGGGGGGGGGGGGGGAGGAGGAGAAACAACTGTAAGCACTATGGGATGGGACAATTTGAAGGAGGGGGGGGGGGCAAAGTGCTAGCTAGCCTAGTTGTGAACATGTTCAATGGGACAATATGAAGGGGGGGGGGGGGGGGCAAAGTGCAAGCTAGCCTAGTTGTGAACATGTTCAGTGGGACAATTTGAAGGGGGGGGGGCAAAGTGCAAGCTAGCCTAGTTGTGAACATGTTCAGTGGGACAATTTGAAGGGGGGGGGGCAAAGTGCAAGCTAGCCTAGTTGTGAACATGTTCAGTGGGACAATTTGAAGGGGGGGGGGCAAAGTGCAAGCTAGCCTAGTTGTGAACATGTTCAGTGGGACAATTTGAAGGGGGGGCAAAGTGCAAGCTAGCCTAGTTGTGAACATGTTCAGTGGGACAATTTGAAGGGGGGGGGGCAAAGTGCAAGCTAGCCTAGTTGTGAACATGTTCAGTGGGACAATTTGAAGGGGGGGGGGAACAAAGTGCAAGCTAGCCTAGTTGTAAGAACATGTTCAGTGGGACAATTTGAAGGGGGGGGGGCAAAGTGCAAGCTAGCCTAGTTGTGAACATGTTCAGTGGGACAATTTGAAGGGGGGGGGGCAAAGTGCAAGCTAGCCTAGTTGTAAGCATGTTCAGTGGGACAATTTGAAGTGGGGGCAAAGTGCAAGCTAGCCTAGTTGTAAGCATGTTCAGTGGGACAATTTGAAGTGGGGGCAAAGTGCAAGCTAGCCTAGTTGTAAGCATGTTCAGTGGGACAATTTGAAGGGGGGGCAAAGTGCAAGCTAGCCTAGTTGTAAGCATGTTCAGTGGGACAATTTGAAGGGGGGGGGGACAAAGTGCAAGCTAGCCTAGTTGTGAACATGTTCAATGGGACAATTTGAAGGGGGGGGGGCAAAGTGCAAGCTAGCCTAGTTGTGAACATGTTCAGTGGGACAATTTGAAGGGGGGGGGGGGGGGCAAAGTGCAAGCTAGCCTAGTTGTGAACATGTTCAATGGGACAATTTGAAGGGGGGGCAAAGTGCAAGCTAGCCTAGTTGTAAGCATGTTCAGTGGGACAATTTGAAGTGGGGGCAAAGTGCAAGCTAGCCTAGTTGTAAGCATGTTCAGTGGGACAATTTGAAGGGGGGGCAAAGTGCAAGCTAGCCTAGTTGTAAGCATGTTCAGTGGGACAATTTGAAGGGGGGGGGGAACAAAGTGCAAGCTAGCCTAGTTGTGAACATGTTCAGTGGGACAATTTGAAGGGGGGGGGGAACAAAGTGCAAGCTAGCCTAGTTGTGAACATGTTCAATGGGACAATTTGAAGGGGGGGCAAAGTGCAAGCTAGCCTAGTTGTAAGCATGTTCAGTGGGACAATTTGAAGGGGGGGGGGACAAAGTGCAAGCTAGCCTAGTTGTGAACATTGTCAATGGGACAATCCCAAATATTCAATGGAACAATCCCAAGTATTCAAAAAAGCTGTTTATCATGCTAGAGAAGAATGCAAAAGATCAACTTTCTTACATTTGGTGAACTTTGCTTTTGTGAATAAAATTGGCATAGTGTGCTATACTGGGTGACAACTTTGTCATGTTGTGTAAACCTTTAACCCTTTCCATACTGCCCATTTTCCCTGCGGGCTGCATTCCCAACCTGCAGGTTCTGAGCGAGAAGTGCAAAAAGCCGACAATGAAGTGCTTGCAAATGATTTAAAGTCGTGCAACGATTTTAACGACCATTCTGACGCAAATAGATTCAGAATAAATGTATTTTAGTCATTAAGAGTTTCTAAATTGATGAGGAAAGTAAATGGAGGTCTCTGCCTGACAATTTGTTGGGCGCAGGCGCTGGTAGTTGCACTAGGGCGCCCGACAAATTGTCGGGTGCAGGGCGGAATGAGTTAAGCATAAATAGATGCCAAACACCCATAATGCCACACTTGTCAAGTATGTTTCATACTTTTCCTCAGGCTATTGTTGTGTAAACCTTTAACAAGCACAAATAGATGCCAAACGCCCATAATGCCACACTTGTCAAGTATGTTTCATACTTTTCCTCAGGCTAAACCATTGTGATGTGTGCAGACCAGAACCGGAATCAGACCAACCTTCAGCAGAGAAGGCATCAGTCTCCATTGTTGAACCAGAACAATCGTGAACGATATCAACATCAACGTCCCTGCTCTCCCTCCTCCTGGAACCCTTCCTCTGTAGAAAACAGTCCTTCAAGGCAAAGGGCAAGGTCAGTAAGATAGTATTCATCGTCATCGTCATCGTCATCCTTATTAGTTATCTTCATCATCATCATCATGCAGTCCTCAGTCATGAACATCATCATCATCATCAGAATCACCATCAGAATCATCATCATCATCACCATCATTATCATCATCATCATCATCAACATCATCATCATTGTCATCCTTATTAGTTATCTTCATAATCATCATGCAGTCATGGACATCATTATCATCATCAACATCGTCATCCTTATTAGTTATCTTCATAATCATCATGCAGTCATGGACATCATCAGCATCATCATCAGCATCATCAGAATCATCATCACCATCATCATCATCATCACCACCACCATCATCAACATCATAATCACCATCATCATCATCCCCATCGTCGTCATCATCATCATCATCATCAGAATCATTACAACCATTGTCCCCATGCTCGCTCTCTTTTCCCTCCTTCTTTGCAAGTACTGTTCTAAAGTTGTTTTTTGTTGCTGTTTTTGCTGTCCCATCTTCTGGGCCGTACAGTGGCATTGCTCCCACGCCGCTCATCTCGAATCCCAATTCGCAGCCACACCCCGGCTTGTTCGGGTTGCAGAATCCGAGACCAGCAGTTCAAGAGGAGCGAATCTATGTTAGGCTGTCAGGAGGCAACCAACCGAGGAGACACTGCACTGCTGCTGAGTCACTTCGGTGGAGTTCAGTAGAGCCTGTTTAGGACACCACCTACTAAGCCCCCTACTGACAACACTAATGTCTTAGTCACAGAGCCAGCGTGACTGAGGTCCTCCTCCATGACCGTCCACTGACAGCTCCCCAGAAAACACTGATCCCCATGACTTTGACCCGAACGCACCAAGGCATAGACTGGATTGGAAACCGAAACTGAGGTCACCATGAGAGAAGGGCATGCAAAGCCACAGAATTTGATACTTTTTTCTTATTAAGGATTGATGGAAATGAGGCGGATGACTATGATGATGATATGCTATGGAGTTCCGTATCGGCCTGAGACTACATGACAGGGCTGTATTCTACTCTTCCTTTCATAATGATATCCCGGCGTTAACCAGGCCAGAGATGAAGCTCGACTGTGTGGTTAGTCTTCCCATTGAGCCCATAGCCACTCACTCTGGGTAAGAGTCGGTCCAGGACCGAAAAAGTTCTAAAGTGTTTATATTAAAAAAATTGTTAGGTCTTTATTTTTGAAAGCTGACTATCTATACCTATATAATACAATTAATTTGGTGTGTGTGTGGCTGGCTGCCTGTCTGTCTGGTCGCCCTGTAACTCCTGAACCACATAACAGAATCGCTTCAAATTTTGTGTGATTGTGTATCATAGTACATGGATGATCCCATAGAAAAATTGTGGCCTTGGTAGACCTTGAAGATTGACCTTGAAAACCAGAATTTCTTCTTAAGGCCATATATTTCACACCATTGGACTTACAATGTTCAGACTTGGTATGAAGTTGTATTAGCTAATGGTTATTTCAAATAAGGGGTACCAATCACGGTCAAGTTCAAGGTCAAGGATATCGGTAGACCTTGAAAGTGATAAGGGTCTATAAATTGGTGTTTCACAAGAAATTTTGCAAAGCGTTTGACAGAATCACTTCTAATTTTGCATGGTGGTGTATCACCTAAAGTAGAAGACATCCAAGCATGAATTATTAGCGTGCTAACCTTGACCTTGACATTTGACCTTGAAAACCAAAATGTCCTTCTTTGTGCTATATATTTTGTGTTCCAGCTGTATTTCGTGAACCAGTGAACTGAATCGCTTCCAATTTTGTGTTGTAGTGTATCACAATGCAGGGATGGTTCCATGCAAAAATTATAACTGTGGTGACTTTGACCTTGGAGTTTGGCCTTGAAAACCGAAATTTCTTCATGTGACCATATATTTGGCATCGGTGGACTTACAATGTACTTGCAATGGATTATGGTGACTATGAATATTGAGTACCAATCAATGTCAGGGTCAAGGACATAGGCCTTGGAGGTGTCAAAGTAATGTTTTACCCATGTCTTTCACATTTTTGCAGTTAGAGAAAAAAAATCATTTTGTAAAAAAATTCAAAATTATCTTCAATCATTTTTACACCCTCGTACCAAGTTTCATGGCTTTTTGATGAGAACTTTTTGGGGTGGGGTTTTTTTCTCAATAAAGTAGGTGGTCAAATTCAGAATCCTTGAAATGTACTTGACGTGAGGAGAGTTAAAGGGGCCAATAAAAAGAAAGTGAATTACACGGATGTAGTTTGAAAACCGTTGGTTGGAGATCCTATGTACATTCGTGATCGGCATTATCGGGGGAATGCAGCGGGAGTCATATCGAAATGCTATATTGACAACTCAATATTCTAAAGACCTGTGCCGGGGAAGAGCTGCCATGAAGCGAAGTGAGTGCAGGGCGTAGCTGCTAGTATCTCTGTAATATCTATGCTATTTTGGTTTAAAGTTTTCTGTTTTCGTTTTTTCTGTTGCAGGCAAAACTCATCCTTAGTCAGCATGTCTCCTCCTCCCAAAAAGAAAACCAGAAAATCTCCTTCTTCATCACCCACCCCTTACAAACCTCACCCAGTCACCACCACCAAGCCTCCACCCACCCCTAAGCGCCCCAACATCCCCAAACGCCACCCACATCCTCGCCCCTCCCCCTCCCCCACTCTCTCACAATCCGGCTCAGAGTGTTCCGGAAAGAAAGGCAATGGTGGTTCGAGTCCCTCATCCTCGGAGCTGCAGAATTTGAGGGTTGTGGTGGATAATTTACCGCCCCAGGTTGAAGGGGCATCCGACTTGTCAGACTCCCCCCTCTCCCCTCCCTCACACCCCCCCAAACCTTCACGACCACCCGCCAAGAAATCTCCATATGCCAAGAATTTATCATCGGACAATCGTGATTTGTCCGATTCTGACATTTCTGTCGAAGATCGTGCAATTCCTGTAAAGCAATCCAGAAATAAACCCACAATGTTTGAGACTGCAGCGTCTTCTTCCAAAATGCCCCAAACTAAACAGGCCTCGTCTCAGCCTGTGAAAGGATCTTTGGGGAAGAAAATGAAGAAGAAGAGTTTGTACGACAGTTCTGATGAAGAAAACAGGACTGCTGGGATAGCGGAGGAAGAAGAGGAATGCGATGTCAATGTGGTTTCTGTGGTCAACTCTGATGACAGGGAAATTGATGTGGGTGGAGGGACACAAAGCGCTGAAGAGGATAGCGAGATAGAGGTCGTCAGCCCGCAAAGGGTCAACGCTATGCAAAACAGCCAGGGTCAGGAGTTCATGTCGGACCAATCGCAGGAAAATGAGGGTCGGGAAATCGCCCCCTGCATGTCAGACAGTTCAGAAGGGGAGGTCATTTATTACAAGAGAAAACGACAGCATCACGACGGTATTGTTGTGGACATCCCTCCCCCTTCAGTGAAAGCTCGGCTGTTGAAAAAAGCCCAGCGAAGAATGCCTGGAAATCCTATGATACAAGGCACGTTTTCCAGCAAGGTGATGTCAGGGGAAACGTATCCAGCATGCAGCAGACAAATGCCCACAAGGAAATGGTACCAAAATCAGGAGTCCAGTTCCGATTCTGACGCCTTCTTTCCTGCTCCCCCTATGAAGTTGTTCAGCCCCCATCATCACCGCTACCACCCCTACCAGTGGCTGTGCTGCTGCTCCACCAACAGTGGCCACATTCACCCGCATGCCACTCACAGGAAAAAGCCGTCCAAAAATGTGTGGACACAGACCAGCATTTCAGACTTCTTCCTGACAGAGGAAGAGAAGGAAGAGGAAAAAGAAGTTGTCAGAAAGAAAAAGAAAATGGTCCAAGAAAACGTGACTTCTAAGTTTGACGCTCAATCTCAACATAAGGAGACGAAACGACAGCGAACTTTGAAAAACTCCTCTACTCAGATTGAGAAACTGAAAGCCATAGCAGAGGCCCTGAAAAGGGGAAAATATCAACAACCGCGTGCCGAACATTGTTCTGACGACAATAACCAGCCATCTACATTTTCTGCCCAAAAAGAAGCCAAGAAAGGCAACTCCGCCCATCCCAAGAGCACGGATCAAACACCGACGGCTCAGAAAAGACAGAAGGAGCATTCTCACGAACATGTTCCGTCCAGTAATAAGCCTGAGACAAGAGCTCAGTCCAGCAAAAAGATCACTGCTAGCAAAGACGTTCAGAAACACTCTGACTCTCACCAGCAAAGTGAAACAACAGCGGATAAGGAACATTTAGCCGGGAAAGCGGATTCAAAGAGAAAAATTCCGCAAAGAATGGAAGCCTCTTTAATTCTGGACCTTAGTAAAGTGCCCCTGCCTCCTGAATCCGATCAAACCAAAAAAGCCAAAACTGCATGGGAGACAGGGAAGCAGCAAGCCAGTTGCAGTGACACGCACACTGCAAATCAGCAGAAGTGTTCCAACATCTGTGACCTCATCAGCTCCCAGAACAGGATCTTCAAACAAGCCTGGCAGAGTACTGTCAATGCAGACGTTGCAAAGAAAGTAGACAATGCCCCCGCTAACCCTAACCCTGGCCAGCCAAAGAAAAACCCTGAGCCTGTTTCTACAAACCAGCCATTGGCGTCTTTCAACGAACCCCAGCAAGCTGAAACACCACCATCTAAACTGGGCAGTAAACCAACACAACGAGACAGTCAGTGTGAGCGAGGCAGCATAACTAGTAACAACAGCACCAGTAAAAACAGTACAACTGCTAAGAACAGTACAACTGCTAACAGCACCGCTAAGAACAGTGCTGTCAGTAAAACCAGCACTAAACCCAAGGAGAACAGAGTGGAAGTCCAAGGCAATCCTGCAGACAACAAACACATCGCCGTTAAAATGGGCACCACCATGAAACCTCCGCAGCTTTCCAAGAAAGTGTCGCTATCTTCCAGCAGCGATGACAATGAAATGCGACACAGAAGGAAACAAAACGTGCGTGCCGGGTCCGTCGGCAGGCTGGAGTATCGGAAGAGGAGGGAGAAAGAGAGTGAGGATGAAAGGAACGAACATGGACAAAGGCTGAAGCCCAGAACGAACGGACCTTGGACGAAAGAAGAGGAGACGATGAGAGGAAAGAGGCAGGACAAGACGGGAACGTCGCTGAGACAGTCCAGGTTCCGTGCTGCCAGCAGGTTTGACGGATACAAGTCGGCACCGCCTGATGTGGACGACGAAGAAATTGACGTGGAAACCGTGACAGACAGAAAGACGGAAAGCATAAAAGGGAGCCAGGGACGAGAAACGCATCACATGAAGAACCTTGCCAACAAACGTGGCACCAGATCAGAACACCAGAAAGGAGAGGAAGAGGAGAAAGAAGAAGGAATGCGTGAAGATGGAGTGAGGAGAGGCAAGGCTGTAACCCCACAAGGAAAGAACAGAATATCCATGAAGACTGGAGTTCCCCAAACACAGCCAAGGCATTGTAACATCAGCAACAGAGCAGCGTTAACTTCTTCTAGAGCTAGAGGAATGCCGGAAGAGAATCACACACCACGCAACAAGCCAAGAATGGCCAGAGAAGGCAGGCCAACCAACTCTAGACCTTTTGCTATGAACTTCTCTCCACACATGCAACGTCAACATGGCAACGGCAGAATTGATGTAGAAAGATCATCAGAAGATGAAGAAGAAAGCAACCAACCTGCTGGTAAAAGCTACACACCCTACAGAAGATCCCGGTACAATCACGGCAGAACTAACGCAGACAGATCTTCAGAAGGCGAAGAAGAAAGGCAGGGAAACTGCATGCCTCACAAAAGGGGGAAATACAGTAACAGTAGAATCAATGCAGGAAAACTGTCGGAAAATGAGGAAGACAGGCATGAAAATGATGTACCGCACAAAAGGTACAGATACCGTAACGATAAAATCGATGCAGATAGCTCTTCAGAAGAGGAGGCAGAGAGAAACAAATTCTCTATTGAAAATCACGCTCCGCACAGAAGATCAAGATACAGTAATGGCAGAATCAAAGCAGGGGGGTCTTCAGGAGATGAAGAAGAAGGGCGTAAAGCTTCTGTTCAAAAGTTTGCCCCACACAGGAAATTAAGAAATAACAATAGCAAAATCGGTGCAGACATTTCATCAGAAGATGAGGCAGAGAGGCGCAGACAGTTGGCCCGACATCAGAAAATTCTGATGAACAAACTGCGGTTTACAGAAGCACAGATTTTGAAGAGGAAGGCGGCGCTGGAAAAGATGGCCTCCGACAAGCGCTCCACATACCACAGTGACCAAGATGAAGATGACGAAGACGAATCTAGCGGGTCTGAAGCTTCTGACAATGATGATGATTCCGACAAAGAATACGACAAACGAAAAAGAGGCACACCCATCAGAAGACCACCGCCCTGGCGTAGAGATGGAGACTTGCCGCGCACACACAGCGACAACTTGAGCGCCAAAGCGGCCGTGCGTTTGCGCAAACCTGAAAAAATTGACAACGAAATTGTGCGCTATCCCAACCTGCACGAGTACATGGCCATGACGACCGGACAGCCAATCAGGAAGAGCGGTGGGAACGTGAAAAATTGCGCGCCTGAAATGAAAAATGGCGGCCCCGGAACAAACTGTGCAAGTTCTTCCAATGTAAATGGTGGGGTTGAAGTCAGCCGATGGGAAAGGGAGGAGAGTGGGGAGGAAAGGGAGGCGGGGAGAGAGAGGGGGGAGGGACAGGAAGTGGGTGGGGCCAAGACGAAGGGCGCAGACAAAGTGACCAATCAGCAAGGAGGAGGCAGTGACAAAGATGGCAGCAGCAATGAGGTCAGTGCATAGAATTGGTTTGTTGTGTGTGTGTGTATGTGTGTGTGATATTTTTTCTTCAGTTGTATATGTGTGGCTGTTATTGTTTCTGCTTTATATTGGAATGGGCAGCTTAGGACGATAATTGACCGCCAGAGGGCAGTCCAACCGTTAGGGGCTTATCACGCGCTATTCTTAGTTGGGCGTAGTGAGAGAGAGAGAGAGGCTATTCTTAGTTGGGCGTAGTGAGAGAGAGGGTGGGACTCCTCTCTCTCTCTCTCTCACTACGCCCAACTAAGAATAGCGCGTGATAAGCCCCTAACGAGGTGTCATGTTATGAATTGTACTGTATGTTTTGTTGTTTACAGGTTGTTGAACGCTGGTAAGATATATTGATGAGTGTTTTGTGTACTAAGTGGTCGAACTTTACTGTCCTGAGATGACCGTAGCTGTTGACGGGACTATAATGGAAAAAATAAAAATAAAATAAATAAATAAGCCCCTAACGGTTGGACTGCCCTCTGGCGGTCAAATTATCGTCCTAAGCTGCCCATTGCAGTTTACAGACATGTGAAATGTGCATACAATGACAATCTGGTGGTAAGACAAAATTGAAAGAACTTGCATTTTATTTAGAGATAGTTGATATTTTGAGATCAACAAAGTTGCTGCCGTATGAGGGATTAATTGTGACCAAAAAGTTAGTGTCAATTATCTGATATTTTTAAGCCCATTTTTGAGTTAGCTGGGGTTTTCCAATGAACTCCTTTTAACTCGCCTTTTGTGTGTGTGTGTGTGATTATATTCATATGAATGTGACATTGGCTGACTTGCTGGCAGTTTCTCACCTCTTATCTCCTTTTGTGTTAACCCTAACCCATATCCATCATGTTTGTGCAGACTGATTTTGAGTGTTGTTCCTCATTCACTATTATTAATGACCTGGGCGGTCAAAGGTCACGTGAGCGAAAATGAGGCTCAGGAGTACAGCTAGTTTCAGGAAGACGTTGTCAGTGTTGGATTTTCTTAGTTTTCAATCACTATTTTATGGTGCCTTTACTCCGTTTACGTGTTTCAAACTTGTAACAAATTAAAGATCAAACTTTCGCCTTTTCCTCAGTGTGGTTGTTTATTATCTGTTAAAAAGATATTTTGCTTAAGCACAGCAGAAAGTGAGTGAACCAAACGTCAAGTTTTGTTGCCTGTGGCTTGAAAGAAGCATATCACTGACCTAGTTTCAACTGCAAAAGTTATTACACAGCTGTTGATCTTGATGCATACTTTAAACTTGTGTTAAAGGGGAAAACAACCGATCCCAGGGATCGGGTCTTTTTCGCCAGAAAAGCTCTGCCTCGTGGTGGCTCGCACAACAGGAACAAAGAAGGGCGAACTGTCTCTCTCGCCAGCTGTGATTCAAATGCTGCGCGCGCTTAGCGACTCCCCTCTTTTATAGTCCGGCCGTGCCTTTAAACTGTTGATGAAGTCTTCAATGTGTCAATAACTTCAGCCACCCTTGTCTTGTGTTTCCAGCAGTCAGGAGCAAACTTCACTGCCGTAACAAAGGGAGACGATTTGGAGCGCCACCTACGAGAGAGGCTGCTGCGATCGCTGCAGAACAAGAGAGGGGAGAGCACCCAGGACAACAATCCTGCCAGGAAAGGGGAGACTACAACCTCTCAGCCTTAGGCCTTGGACTGCTAATACTAATAGAAAAATCACGGGCATTTTGTTTTTGAAACAAACTATGGCGGATTCCTTCGTTTTAAGTTTGTGTGTGTTCTTCTTAGCTTATTGTTTTTTGAACATTTTTCTTGTGAGCTGGGTCTTGTTCTATTTTTGTTGTGGTTATGTTTTACAGTTTGTGATCAGTGAAAATTTGGGAAAACTTGATGTTGGGAAAACATCTGAAAATCAAGGTTGATGTGAAAACCAACATCACTGAATCAAAGTGCTTCCTAAAGTTTTTTTTAATTTGTATAAAGAATTGGTATTTCTTGAATGAATTTTGTGTGTGTGTCTTTTTATTTTCTTGAATGTTTAGTCTTTCAGTATTGGTGGTGATTTCAATGTGAAAACTTTTGTTGAGTTGAAATCTCTAAAGGCTTGAATTGATAACACAAACATAACGGGCAGATTTTACTGACAAAATTGACTTCAGTCACTGGGTTGGCTTAGTGAAATATTGGTGTGTGTTTTTCATTTTAATTTTTAATTCACTCATTGTGGATTTTTTTATCTATTTGCGCTTTAAATGTATCTGGCTAAAAACAACAAACAAATATGCAAATGCAAATAGCTTGGTCAGTTGGATAAAAAGTTGAAAATTAAAATATTGGAAACAGAGTTGATATAGAAAAGAAAAAAAAAGATGCTTCATTCATTTAGATGGACTCAAATTTCCTCCATGTTTTGTTCCATGAAACATACCCGGCAAATCACTAACGTACACTAACTCACAGAAAAGTCTCTAACACTGTACAAATCTCCATTATCGCTTTTGATTTTATCTTATACAAAAGTTGCATTATATTTCAAATTCTTAGTTTAATTTTGCATTTTAAAAAACCCAGTGTAATTATCTTTCACCTGAACCGGAAGTGGGGAAAATGGCCAAATTTGGTCACATTTTAATATTGAATAACTTGCAAACAGCTGTTTGAGGCGATAATCCTGTCATGTTTGCTCTCAAAGGCAAACATAAGCCCTCTAGTTAGGATACTATTGCATTTGTAAGAGACCAGAATGACGAAAAATAGATACTGAGGTAATTGATTGAAGTTTAAGATGATGTAAAGATGGTTGATGGAGGGGAGAATCCTGTCATGTTTGTCTTAAAGACAAACATAAGCCCTCTAATGAGGCTTTATACCGAAAATTATCTGCCCCTGTCTCGCGACCTCAAATGCGAACGCCACCTACTTGCCTGTCAGGAACTAGTGGTATGTAGCCACAGAAGATTATCTGCTCCTGACTTGTCACCAGGGGGCATCGGCAGTTCGGCCCTAAAATTATCGCCCTTTCGTCTCGGCAAGGAGTACTATAACGCCTCATTAGGATTCTCCCCTTTAGGGAGAATAATTGCATTTGTAAAAATTCTTCTTTTTCTTTTTCTTCCCCTTTTTTTGTCCGATTTAGCTGAAATTTTCAGGAAAGTTACCTTATGGGTATTTGAAATATTAAATGATTTCGGCAAAATATGGCAGAAAAAACGCGAAATTGGTGAAATTTCAATCTTGAATATCTTTTTTTTTTAAACGGCTGAACAGATTTCATTCATATTTTCAGAATGTACTCAAAAGTGTATTTGCAACACTTCCGGTATATAATATAATATAATAATTCCCAGGTCGAGAGGACGTTAAATCCAAATTTACGATACTTCCGGTATATAACCAAACTGGAAGTGCGAACCGGATGTGCCCCAGCTATGGTCAGGCAGCTTTTATTTGGTTCACGGAATAGCCAAAGCCGGAAGTGACGTCTTCTAAGTGTGAAATAGAAATATATGCAAGTGCCTTTATTTTAGAAAAAAGAAGAATTTGTTGAAAATGCTTTTAGTGCCTTTTTCTCTCTCTGTGATATGTGAGTACAATATATCTTTTTATATAGATGTTGATGTTGCTTGTGACGATTGTGATGTGTAAAACTTTGGGGGGTTTCAACATTTAGACAATTTTAAATATTGGAAGAAGCCGCAGATCTAATCTGCTTCATATTATGCAATTTCATTTGCACGAAACTTTTGAAGTTACAGAAATTAATTTCTTTAGCCCCTTTTTTAATCATTTATGCATGAAAAATAAAAGGAACATGTATCAATATAGAGATACTCAACAACAAAATTGAATGTCGTGCTGACTTCAAAAAAAAAGAAAAAAGACTAAATTTAAAATAAAAAAATGTGTAATCATGTAGTACAACAAAAAGATTGCAATAGTTCAGCACTTCAGTGAGAATGCAAAACACAAAAATCATCATTAATTGCATTGATGTCTTTCAATTGTTCGGATACAAATTGTCCAATGTTGTACATGTATTGTATTGGTCGATGTTGGCAGAACATTTATATTATTTTATTTGTGATTGTGAAATATTTAGAGCTTTGTTGCAGTTGAGCACTTCATCTGAATCAAACGCATTTCAGGGAAATATTTAGAAACTGTAGGTTGTAGGTTTGTTGCAACCAAAAGGCCTTTTCTGATGACTTATTATGTATTTGAAGTGTGATAAAATTTAAAAAAAACAAAAAAACCGACATAATAGTAATTGTGTGACTAAAATATGTAGAAACTAAATAATTCAAGATTTTTAGGTATTGATAATCATTGTCAATGAAAACAAAAGGTGGGTTAAACCATAACTAAAAGGTTATATTTTGCGATATCATTAGGACAGAGACATTGTTGATGTCTACTATCAACAAAGATTTTTTTTTAAATTCAGCCCAGGGGTTTTTTTCTCCATTTTTCCAACCTTGACTGACATCACTTCACTACAACCTAGATATATCTGTCTTCTGCAACAGTCTCTGGGATGCTATTTAATGTTAGCCTTGACTGACATCACTTCACTATAACCTAGATTATATCTGTCTTCTGCAACAGTCTCTGGGATGCTATTTAATGTCAACCTTGACTGACATCACTTCACTATAACCTAGATATATCTGTCTTCTGCAACAGTCTCTGGGATGCTATTTAATGTCAACCTTGACTGACATCACTTCACTATAACCTAGATATATCTGTCTTCTGCAACAGTCTCTGGGATGCTATTTAATGTCAACCTTGACTGACATCATTTCACTATAACCTAGATTATATCTGTCTTCTGCAACAGTCTCTGGGATGCTATTTAATGTCAGCCTTGACTGACATCATTTCACTATAACCTAGGTATATCTGGGATGCTATTTAATGTCAACCTTGACTGACATCACTTCACTATGACCTGTCTTCTGCAACAGTCTCTGGGATGCTATTTAATGTCAGCCTTGACTGACATCACTTCACTATAACCTAGATATATCTGTCTTCTGCAACAGTCTCTGGGATGCTATTTAATGTCAGCCTTGACTGACATCACTTCACTATAACCTGTCTTCTGCAACAGTCTCTGGGATGCTATTTAATGTCAGCCTTGACTGACATCACTTCACTATAACCTAGATATATCTGTCTTCTGCAACAGTCTCTGGGATGCTATTTAATGTCAACCTTGACTGACATCACTTCACTATGACCTGTCTTCTGCAACAGTCTGGGATGCTATTTAATGTCAGCCTTGACTGACATCACTTCACTATAACCTAGATATATCTGTCTTCTGCAACAGTCTCTGGGATGCTATTTAATGTCAACCTTGACTGACATCACTTCACTATAACCTAGATATATCTGTCTTCTGCAACAGTCTCTGGGATGCTATTTAATGTCAACCTTGACTGACATCATTTCACTATAACCTAGATATTTCTCATAATCTGTCTTCTGCAACAGTCTCTGGGATGCTATTTAGTGTCAACTTTTTTTTCTCCAGTCATACTTTTCTTTGCATGTTGTTGACTTGTCATCATTGACTTTGTGGTACTATATGTCTTGGTGGAAATTTATGTCAGGAACGTGTTGTTTAGAACTGTGAAATAAAAGCAGAGAAAAAAGATGTGTATTTGAGTCTGTTTTTGCATTTGGAAGTGTGTGTGTACTATGTGTGTGTGTGCATGTGCATGTGGGTTATGTGTGTGTGTGTGTGTGTGTGTGTGAAATGTGACTTGCATGTACACGAAATGATCACTAACATGCGAACATAACACCATGCATTGAAAGCTGCTAGTAAAATAATGCTGTGAGCGTGACAACTGTTTTAAGAAAGAATTGGAAGAAATTCATTCACCCACTGTGAGACGACACAGCCTATGGGATTAAACATGATTTTAACAGTTACTGTTCTTTGCGTTTCCATAGAGTTAGTCGCCAGATCCCATTAGTGATTAGGATGGAGTTTAAGCCTTTTGCTCAAATGGCTCTTATCTTTTTCTTTCTTTCTTTTTTTTCTTTTTCTGTCCCATCTTCTGGGCCGTACAGTGGCGTTGCTCCCATGCCGCTCATTCCGAGTCCCAACTCTCAGCCACACCTCCGCACGTTCAGGTCGCAGAATCCGAGACCAGTAGTCCAAGGGGAGCTAATCTATGTTAGGCCGTCAGGAGGTAACCAACTGAGGAGACACTGCACTGCTGCTGAGTCACTTCGGTGGAGTTCAGTAGAGCCTGTTCAGGACACCACCTACTAAGCCCCCTACTAATAATACTATTCTTTTAGTCGCGGAGCCCGTGTGAGTGAGGTCCTCGCCTGAGGGCGCCACCACGACCGTCCACCGACAGCTCCTCAGAACACACTGATCCCCATGACTTTGACCCGAACGCACCAAGGCATAGACTGGATCGGAAACCAAAACTGAGGTCACCATGAGAGCAGGGCTTGCAAAGCCACAGAATTTGATACTTTTTTCTTTTTTAATGATTGATGGAAATGAGGCTGATGATTATGATGATGATGCTATGGAGTTCCGTATCAGTCTGAGACTGCATAACAGGGCTGTATTCTACGCTTCCTTTCATAATGATATCCCGGTGTTAACCAGGCCCGAGAACTACAGACACCTGCAGTGTTGGTCTTGAAATTAGAGCAACACTCCCTCCCCCCCCCCCCCCCCCCGTTGGTGGGGATACCGGGGGGGGGGGGGGTCTTTCATACAAATAGTTCCCCCACCTTCCACCGTCTGGAAGTTATGTGCTTGTAACTTCCTCTACTCTGTTACTCTCTTTGACTCTGCCTTTTCCCTTGCTTACTGTCATCTGCTATCTTTCTATCTTACTGGTCCATTCTCCTGCCTTTTTTCTATGAATTCTTTTTTTTAAAATCAGGAGCCAAAGTCAGACATGCTGGGCCTAACTATTTCTTAGGTGCATAATGGCAGCATGACGCATCTACGCTCATATGACAGGAAACTGTCTGAGCAAACGGAGAAGAAGAAGAGCAACACTCTCAGAATCGCATCCGTTAAGCGGATGAAGCTCGACTGTGGTTTCAGTCTTCCCACTGAGCCCATAGCCACTCACTCTGGGTAGGTGTCGGTCCAGGACCGAAAAAACCCTTGCCTATGATGGGATTCGAACCCGAGACCTCCCAGCCAGTAGTCCGCGACGCTAACCACTACGCCACGGCGGCTGGTTGGTTCTTATCTTTGTTTGGGCCAACAGTGAAGTGAGAGTAACAGTTGTATTATATCCAAGTTTATATAACCATAGAAATCAGCTTACAGATTTGTCTTTTGTGAATGGCTTTGACTTTCAACCTAAGAGTGATTGTGATTGCATTAGTGCAGCAGCCTTGGGGTTAGTTGATATTCAGTGAATAGCTGTGTCTGTCAACCTAAGAGTGATTGTACTGACATTAGTGCAGCAGCCTTGGGGTTAGTTGATCTTCAGTGAATAGCTGTGTGTGTCAAACTAAGAGTGATTAGTGCAGCAGCCTTGGGGTTAGTTGATCTTTAGTGAATAGCTGTGACTGTCAAACTAAGAGTGATTAGTGCAGCAGCTTTGGGGTTAGTTGATCTTTAGTGAATAGCTGTGACTGTCAAACTAAGAGTGATTACAATCTAAACAAAATAACCGGAAAATACATGGTGCAGATACAAGATACATATAAATATACATACATACAGCATAATGATAGATAATAATAGATGCACTTGGAGAAGAACAAAAACAAACCACACACACTGTAGAAGACAAAACAATGACCAACATATTGACATCAAAAGCCTACCGCAAGCAGTCACTACTATAACAAATATTTTTTTATATTAAAATACCAATGTTTGACATTGCATGTCACTGATGTCAGGCCATGTGCAACGCTATGCTGTATGTGCCCCCTTCAGTAATCAAGATTGGCAGTGGCCTGACCTGGATGCAATGCCCCTGGTGACACAGGTGTTATGGGTTCAACAGGTGCATCTCTCTCTCTCTCTCTCTCTCTCTCTCTCTCTCTCTCTCTCTCTCTCTCTCTCTCTCTCTCTCTCTCTCTCTCTCTCTCTCTCTCTCTCTCTCTCTCTCTCTCTCTCTCTCTCTCTCTCTCTCTCTCTCTCAATCTATTTTTCGATCTTGTTTTGAAACTATTCCATTGCAAAAAAAATTATTTTTCATTTGTCACAAAAACGTCAAACTCACAATAGCTAAGTCTGTATGGCTTACAACAAACTTGAGAGTAAAAATGAGCCACCGAGGCACCAACTTTGAATGAAGGCAGTGGCTATTTAACCTCATGTGGCAAAATAGAATTCAGGCTATTTTGCCTCGTGGGGGAAAATAGAACTCAGGATATTTCCCTCACGCTCTCTGAGTCTCTCTGTCTTTGTCTTTTCTGTTTGTCTCTCTCTCTCTCTCTCTCTCTCTGTCTCTCTTTCTCTGTGTGCCCCTGTCTCTCTTTCTCTCTCTTTGGCTTTCTCTTTCTCTCTTTCTGTGTCTCTCACTCTCTGTCTCTTTCTCTGTTTAATCTCTGTCTCTGTCTTTCTCTCTGTGTGTCTCCATCCCTCTCATTCTCTCCCCGTTTTTTCTATCTGTCTCCCTTTCTGTCTCTCTCTCTCTCTCTCTCTCTCTCTCTCTCTCTCTCTCTCTCTCTCTCTCTCTCTCTCTCTCTCTCTCTCTCTCTCTCTCTCTCTCTCTCTCTCTCTCTCTCTCTCTCTCTCTCTCTCTCTCTCTCTCTCTCTCTCTCTCTCTCTCTCTCTCTCTCTCTCTCTCTCTCTCTCTCTCTCTCTCTCTCTCTCTCTCTCTCTCTCTCTCTCTCTCTCTCTCTCTCTCTCTCTCTCTCTCTCTCTCTCTCTCTCTCTCTCTCTCTCATTGTCTATCTGTCTCTCTCTTTGGTTTTTTCTTCTTTGTCGTTCTCTCTGCGTGACTCTGTCTCTGTCTGTCTGTATCCCGTTCTCTCTCTGTGACCCCCCCCCCCCCCCCTCTCTGTCTCAGTCTCTCTCTGTCTATATCTTTCTCTCTTTGTGTCTATGTCTGTCTGTCTGTCTGTCTCTGTCTTTCTCGTGTTTCTGTCTTTTTTGTCTCTGTCTCTCTCTCTCTCTCTCTCTCTCTGTTTCTGTCTCCGCTGTGTGTTCCTATCTCTCTATGATATGTTGCTGTCTCTCTGTCTCTCACTGTCTTTCTCTCTCTGTCTGTCTCTGCCTCCATTTTGGACTCTTTCTCTGCATATGTCTCACTCTCTGTCTATGCTTCTCTTTCCCTCTCTCCCTGTCTCATTCAATGTCTCTCTGTCTCTCTATATTTCTCTCTCTTTGTGTCTCTCTGTCTCTCTCTCTGTATGTCTCTCTCTCTGTCTTTTCTCTGTGTGTCTGTCTCCCTCTCTGTATATTTCTTTATCTCTCTGACTCTGAGACAGACAGAGACATAGACTGAGACAGGGAGAGACAGAGACACACTTGTAAAGAAAGGGAGAGACATAGACAAAGAGAGATACAGACACTAAGATAGAAAGAGACAGAGACTGAGATACACACACACACACACACACACACACACACACACACACACACACACACACACACACACACACACACACACACACACACACACACACACACACACACACACACACACACACACACACACACACACACACACACACACACACACACACACACACACACACACACACACACACACACACACACACACACACACACACACACACACACACACACACACACACACACACACACACACACACACACACACACACACACACACACACACACACACACACACACACACACATGTTAAATGTATGTGTGGTGAATCCTTGAGTGTCAGTCATTTACTGATTCATTGTCCTAAAGCAAGAGAACTTTTCTAGAATTCGGGTATTGACGGTTTTACTGATGGATCGATACCATTGTCTCTACCCTCTACCCAGTATTCTAAACAATGATTCTAATTCTATTCTTGATTCTGTTTGTAAATGTTTATTAAGTAGTTCACTTAGTATGTATCTTTAACATTGTTCATTGTTCGGCTATATTCTTTAAGTGTACGTTTAACATTTTAATGATGTGGGGGTGGAGAGAGTTATGATTACGCCTGCATAGATATCCTGTTAATGCATGCACACACTCACAGGCACATGCACATACACTCACCACACCAACATCACAACACAATATAATTTTGTCTGAATCACTTTTAGTGGAAGGACGTTAAATTGAGTAACACACACACACACACACACACACACACACACACACACACACACACACACACACACACACACACACACACACACACACACACACACACACACACACACACACACACACACAGATCTGCATTTGTGGCCATCATATTACACCTTTCCATGTGATTTTTCTTTGTGAACATATGAAAAACTATTTACCTGCTTGGTTGTTGAACACGAAGCCATCAATGACAGCCTATGAAAACATTCTTTGTGATGAATCAAAGATTCTAGAAGTTGTTCGGGGACTTATTAGGAGCCCAATTGGACCTTTGCTTTGATGTTCTTGTTAAGTATTTTACTTTTCTTTTTTGGAGTTTAATATTGTTCATTTATTGTTTTTTTCACTTTTAAATGTTTAGAAGTAAGTCTAAGTTTATGTATTTCACTGACGTTTCATTAACATAGGGTCTAAATCATACAGGTACTCAGATACACATACCCTCACTCCATTTATTCATGTAAATTATAAGCATGCATAGATTAACAATCCTTCCGTATCTTCCTACACGCACACCCACAACTCCCCTTAAACGCCGCATATAATCATACACATACATTTTATTATTTTTATTTTTTGGTGTCTAAGATCACTGTAAGGTGGATAGACGTTAAATTAAAGAACGAACACATATACAGAGAGAGAGAGAGAGAGAGAGAGAGAGAGAGAGAGAGAGAGAGAGAGAGAGAGAGAGAGAGAGAGAGAGAGAGAGAGAGAGAGAGAGAGAGAGAGAGAGAGAGAGAGAGAGAGAGAGAGAGAGAGAGAGAGAGAGAGAGAGAGAGAGAGAGAGAGAGAGAGAGAGAGAGAGAGAGAGAGAGAGAGAGAGAGAGAGAGAGAGAGAGAGAGAGAGAGAGAGAGAGAGAGAGAGAGAGAGATAAACTGAAGCTGAAACCTTTAATCAGTTCAAAAACCTCCTCGATAAAGACCCCAAGAATCAACAATTGAAATGTGTATATGATTAACACATCTAAAAGCGTCCTAGTCATGCCAATCATGAAAAAGAATACAAATAATCAGAAAGGACACATTAAGAGGCCGCGAGGCCTAGTTGTCCTCATTCTCTGACCTGACCTGACCTGACCTGACCTGACCTGAAACTGAAAGAAAGAGATGGGGGAGACAAAGAAATACAGAGAGAGAGAAAGAGACAGTAAGAGAGAAAGAGACAGTGAGAGAGACATAAACCTACAGACAAACAGAAAACGACAAAGAGAAAGACAGACAGAGTGAGGCAAAATAGCCTGAATTCTATTTAGCCACATGAAATTAAATAGCCACTGCCTTGAATGAAATGGGGTTATTCTTCCCTGTTCAGCTAGGCCTAGGCCTAATAGCCAATGAACGAACTCGTTTCAAATGAACGTAGATTTCGAAGCTGCGTCAAAGACTGTACAGGGGCTGCGTTACAAACTGCTGCAAACTTTGTGTCTGCTGCTTCACTTTGGAAGTGAACACAAATGTTGGTCTGAATTTTAACCATACACTGCCAGCCCATCTCATACATTGACACATAATTATTGACAGGTAAGCTGCCTATTCAATTATCCTTTATGTTCAATGGTTGAGGGTTAATTTCGTTCTAGGAGAGGAGATGAGATTTAGGCAAATTTTATGCCTTTGACTGTCTGCTTCTGACTTCAACTTGTTCAAGCTGACTTTCTTTTGAACTTCAACTTGTGCTGTCAAAGACCCAAACCTTAGTAAATTAAAATACCAGTGTGACTGATAATCTACTAAAACCGTCACAGCTGTGCCAACTGAATATATAAAAATTCCAATCAAGAGAAAGGACCCTTGAGTAGTTGAGAGGCTGCGAGGCCTAGTCGACCTGACCTGACCTGTGAGTCAGAAGGATCAGGATCAGGATCAAGACGTGGCAGGTGCCAATTCTGGCAATAGTCACGACAGAACTAGGAAGGCGCATGTACCTATAGAAAAACATAGAAAGATAAAGACCTTACGCTTGCACTGGGTTAAGACCCACTCCCAGGGCTCCCATGAAGCACTAACATTCTCAAGGACCCTCTAAAAGAATGCAGGGGGTCCCAGGGATGCACTATGGTGAAAGGTTCTTTTCGTTCCAGGCTCCATCTGTGTGGAACAACTTACCCCTGTCTCTAAGACTCTGGACGCATTCAAAACCAGTCTAAAAACTCATCTCTTTTCAAAGTTGTAGCTCATTCAGTCATTGATACTGATAGTAAATAAATACTCAATGGCATGGTGAGTGTTAACAGGAGCAAGCTCATACCTCAGCCAGAGCGGCAACGAAGAGGTCACTCGCAGCAGCTCCTTATCCCTCAGTGTAGGACGCAGTATCGCCAGAGTTCCTTCTTTCCCCAGACAATCAGTGAGTGGAACAACCTGCCTACATCAGCAGTGAAGGCCAGAACTCCAGAGTGTTTCACAGCCAGAGTCTGGAAGTACCTGAATGGACACCCGCCTGCTGCACCCATCATGCCTGATGGCCCCACTCAGGGGTCATTGGGCTAGCAACCCAAACTTGCTTCTTTTTTTCCCCTTCTCATCTGCTTTTGCTTGTTGCTGGAAGTGGGGCCTGTTCCTTTCCGGCTGAACTGGGGGGTTTAAAGACCCACCACGTCACGTGTCAAAATCATGGTTTTTGACGTGTTTTCCCTCTTAGAGCTAGTAAGAAATCTAATGAAATCTTCCAAGCATAAGCGGGAATGTGACACGTGACGTGGGGGGTCTTTAATGGTCTTAACCCAGTGCAAGCACTTAATCCTTTATCTTTTTATCTGTCCCTCTTCTGTCTAAGGCCTAACTTTTCAGTTTCTTCTCAGGCTTTGACTTTGAGCCTTTGAGCGTGGTAGAACCTCCCGGTTCCGTGGCAAAATAATCAAAGAGTTGAAAAAAACTTGATTGTGGCCATGTACAGCAAAGAAGAAGAAGAGGTCAGGTCAGGTATTTGAGGACAATTAGGCCTCGCGGCCTCGTCAGTGGCCTATCAGTTTTGTTGGATTATAATATACATGGCTTAGAGTCAGATAGTTAAAAAAAAGAAGAAAAAAAAGAAGCGAAGCTACTAAGATTTCATACTCTTAATCGTATTGAATTTTTTTTACATTGAATGATGATTATCAAGGTGGTTGTTGAATTGTGTTATGCAAGTTATTATTAAATGTAATCCTGTGTGCAGGAACAGTATTCCAAAGCGTTGTTACTGTGTTAAAGAATATTATTATGGACATCTTTTCTGTCTTTTTCAGCTTATAGCTAAATCCTACAGTACTGAAAGTCACATCATTATCATCATCATCATGGCAACAACATTGACTGAAATCTACGAAAACACCAAGATGGGGCGCAAGAGTGCTCTTCTCGGAGATTATGAAACATCGCAGGTAATATGACAAGATCCATATGGGAGATAATTCATTGGATGACTAGAAGCTCAATTAGTCAATAGCGGCTTTTTGTAGTCAATAGATAATTTATTTTGGGCAAGAATGTGCAGCTAACACATACAGCATTCCTTCTGTGCTATAGTGGGTGTTGCGGAAAAAAACACCCAAAAACAACATACATTTAGTGATTTACTCACAATTTTTAAGATGAAAGAGACAGAGAGAAAGGGAGAGAGAATATCAAGAACGAAAGCGAAATGAGTTTAGCAAAAGTAGGAACAGTTGTCTTGTTCTTGTTTATTGCTAAACAAAAATTACTTTTTTTGTTTTTAAATGCAGAAATAGTCTTTAACATTAACTTTCTTTTCGGGGTAAGCCTATTATGTTAAAGAAAGCTGTTTTAGGCATTTTGTACTTGAAATATTGCTATTGGATTCATTGTGTTTCAGTGCATGCATTTCCTTGACAGTTTATGTCCCTGTCACTGCATGTTCAGGTGTACTACCAGGGAGTGTTGCAGCAAATCACTGATTGCCTTCTGTACTGTTCAGGTATAGTACCAGGGAGTGTTGCAGCAAATCACTGATTGCCTTCTCACTGCATGTTCAGGTGTACTACCAGGGAGTGTTGCAGCAAATCACTGATTGCTTTCTGTACTGTTCAGGTATAGTACCAGGGAGTGTTGCAGCAAATCACTGATTGCCTTCTCACTGCATGTTCAGGTGTACTACCAGGGAGTGTTGCAGCAAATCACTGATTGCCTTCTCACTGCATGTTCAGGTGTACTACCAGGGAGTGTTGCAGCAAATCACTGATTGCCTTCTGTACTGTTCAGGTGTACTACCAGGGAGTGTTGCAGCAAATCCACAAGATGATGAGCTCTGTGCGAGACCCGACCAGTAAACAAAGGTGGCATAAGGTAAAAGAAAATAGTCCTCTTCAATCTAATTGTGTGTGTGTGCACGCGCGTGTGAGTGCACAAAATTTCAAAATAGCCCTCTTAAATCCAACGCACGCATGCTTTCAAAATGATTAGCTCTATTCAAGGTCCCAACAGGAAACAAGGTGGCAAAAGATACAAAACATTTTTAGTGGCCTGTCTGGACAGTTAAAGTGAGTGTGTGTGAACAGTTTGTTTTGTTTTTTGAATTAGGAAAATGTTAGCTGTTCATTTTGTTTTATGTTGGAACTGGTGTGTCCAGAGGAAGCCAGGCATCAGTGCGGAATTTGACGAACAAGTTACAGACATCAGTAAGATGTTGACCAATTTCAAAGCTGACAGTTGTCAGTCCCTCTTAGATAATGTGACATTTCTTTATGATGATATAAAGCCCATTCCTTGTCAGTGTCGGATGAAGCAGGACATCAGTGGGGAGTTTGAACAGGTGAAGGACACCAGTAAGATCCTGGCCAATAGATAATGTGGCATTTCTTTATGATGATATAAAGCCAACTCCTTGTCATTGTCAGATGAAGCAGGACACCAGTAAGATCCTGGCCAATAGATAGATAATGTGGCATTACTTTATGATGATATAAAGCCAACTCCTTGTCATTGTCAGATGAAGCAGGACATCAGTAAGATCCTGGCCAATAGATAATGTGGCATTACTTTACATATGATATAAAGCCAACTCCTTGTCATTGTCAGATGAAGCAGGACATCAGTGAGGAGTTTGAACAAGTGAAGGACATCAGTAAGATCCTGGCCAGCTTTAAGGCGGACAGTTCTCGGTCCTACCAGTCCTACGACAGCTACAACTCCTACGACGACTACTCACGACACGAGGAGCCAACCAGAGACCCCGATGTGTGGCCCCCTCCCACACCTGCCGAGCACAGGTGAGGGAACAAATAATACAGGTGAATTACATACAATGCCTACGACGACTACTCACGACACAAGGAGCCAACCAGTTACCCCGATGTGTGGCCCCCTCCCACACCTGCCGAGCATAGGTGAGATTACAAATAATACAGGTGAATTATATACATTGCGTACGATGAATACTCACGACATGAGGAGCCAACCAGTTACCCCGATATGTGGTCCCCTTCCACTCCTGCCAAGCACAGGTAAGGGAACAAACAGTTCAGGTGAGATGATGAACAATACAGAGATAATGAACAGTACAAGATAATCAACAATTCATTTGATGTATACAATACCTACGATGACTATTTCAGACACAAGGAGCCAACTAGAGACCGTGATGTGTGGCCCCCTCCCACATCAATGCTCTGTTCATTGTGTGATGATTTCCCACATCAATGCTCTGTTCATTGTGTGATGATTTCCCACATCAATGCTCTGTTCATTGTGTGATGATTTCCCACTCAATGCTCTGTTCATTGTGTGATGATTTCCCACATCAATGCTCTGTTCATTGTGTGATGATTTACCACATCAATGCTCTGTTCATTGTGTGATGATTTCCCACCTCAATGCTCTGTTCATTGTGTGATGATTTCCCACCTCAATGCTCTGTTCATTGTGTGATGATTTCCCACCTCAATGCTCTGTTCATTGTGTGATGATTTCCCACCTCAATGCTCTGTTGCGTGATGATTTCCCACCTCAATGCTCTGTTGTGTGATGGTTTACGACCTCAATGCTCTGTTCATTGTGTGGGGGTTTCCCACCTCAATGCCCTGTTGTGCTGTGATTTCCCACCTCAGTGCCCTGTTGTGTGATGATTACCACCTCAATGTTCTGTTGTGTGATTATTTCCCACCTCAATGCTCTGTCGTGTGATGATTTACCACCTCAATGCTCTGTTGTGCGTTGATTTCCCACCTCAATGCTCTGTTCGTTGTGTGATGGTTTCCCACATCAATGCTCTGTTGTGTGATGATTTACCACCTCAATGCTCTGTTCGTTGTGTGATGGTTTCCCACATCAATGCTCTGTTGTGTGATGATTTTCCACCTCAATGCTCTGTTGTGTGATGATTTCCCACATCAATGCTCTGTTGTGCGATGATTTACCACATCAGTGCTCTGTTGTGCGATGATTTACCACCTCAATGCCCTGTTGTGCGATGATTTACCACCTCAATGCTCTGTTGTGTGATGATTTACCACCTCAATGCTCTGTTGTGTGATGATTTACCACCTCAATGCTCTGTTCATTGTGTGATCATGGGTGCATCTTCTTACCGTTTTTGGACGGAATCCGTTTTTTAAATATTGCCCAAAACGGAAATTCCGTTTTTGAAAAGAATTCGCCCAAAAAAAGAACAAAAAAAGCGTGTTGACTTATAAGTTCTATGCCTTGGAATGCATCCATTGTCTTTTAATTTATGAATTATCGTCAGCATCTGGGGGGCCCCCCAGACCCCCAACCAGGGCGTTGCCCCTGGACCCCACCAGGGGCCTAGCGGCCCCTGGACCCCACATTCAGTTTTTTTCTTTTCAGTCAGATGCACCCATGTGATGATTTCCCTGCATGCTGTCACCCAATAGTTGTGGCAGGGGCTTAACGGCTGGAGCCCAACAGAGCTGATTCTTTCTCCTGATCATTGGATTATTCTCTTTAATAATTCTTTGGCAGACCGTCACCCAACAGAGGGGATTCTTTCTCCTGATGATTGGATTATTCTCTTTAATAATTCTTTGGTTGCCCAACAGAGCTGATTCTTTCTCCTGATCATTGGATTATTCTCTTTAATAATTCTTTGGCAGACCGTCACCCAACAGAGGGGATTCTTTCTCCTGATCATTGGATTATTCTCTTTAATAATTCTTTGGTTGCCCAACAGAGCTGATTCTTTCTCCTGATCATTGGATTATTCTCTTTAATAATTCTTTGGTTGCCCAACAGAGCTGATTCTTTCTCCTGATCATTGGTTATTCTCTTTAATAATTCTTTGGCAGACCGTCACCCAACAGAGGGGATTCTTTCTCCTGATGATTGGATTATTCTCTTTAATAATTCTTTGGTTGCCCAACAGAGCTGATTCTTTCTCCTGATCATTGGATTATTCTCTTTAATAATTCTTTGGCAGACCGTCACCCAACAGAGGGGATTCTTTCTCCTGATGATTGGATTATTCTCTTTAATAATTCTTTGGTTGCCCAACAGAGCTGATTCTTTCTCCTGATCATTGGATTATTCTCTTTAATAATTCTTTGGCAGACCGTCACCCAACAGAGGGGATTCTTTCTCCTGATGATTGGATTATTCTCTTTAATAATTCTTTGGTTGCCCAACAGAGGGGATTCTTTCTCCTGATCATTGGATTATTCTCTTTAATAATTCTTTGGTCGCCCAACATTCATGGAGGGGTGAAACCCCAGAGCAACCCCAACCCCATGGGGATGCCGGGGGGAATCATTCATATAAAAAGTCCCCCACCTTCTGGAAGTTCTGTGCTTGTAATTTCTTCTTATCTGTCACTCTCTTTGACTCTGCCTTTTCCCTATGATTACTGTCGTCTGCTATATTTCTGCTTTACTGGTCCATTCTCCTGCCTTTGTTCTAGAAATTCTTTTAAAGATTTTCTCCAGCCGAAGACTAACATGCTGGGCCTAGCTATTTCTTAGTTAATCAAAGAATGAAATAGTGAGGCTAAAAGGGAAGTAAACAACAAAGGATGATGTTTTGTTTGCTTCCCTTTGGCTCTGATCCACTCATTGCTAGGTGATTGGTATCGTAATCAATTTGGTGGAGGGGAGTTAATTAAAAAGAGTGTTCTCCTCCTTTGTTCAATTTTGTATTTCTTAGTTAGGCGCATAACGGCAGCATGATGCATCTGTGCTCATATGGCAGGAAACTGAGCGATTGAAGAAGAAAAAGAAATTTGAGAAAATACTTTCCGACTCTGGTGTGTTCCATCTCAGTGTAAAAAAAAAGATTTAAAAAAAGGTATTTTCTTCTTTTCTGTTTTCATTTTTAAAAAAATTCTCTGAGAAGGATCTACGCTAATCAAGAAGAAGAAAGAAACCCCAGACAAAGCATCCTGAGCCCAACAGAGGTGAACGAATCAGTAACGTTTATTTTCTATTAATGCTCTCTTCAATCTGTTTGGTGATTTTCCTACAGGCCGTCGCCCAACATTCGTGGCGGGGTCAAGCCCCAGGCCAAACGGCCGGAGCCCAACAGAGGCCGAGCGGCCGCCCGGCCCACCCCCCCCTCCAACCAGCGCCGCCCTGGTGACAGAAACACACCACAAGGGGCAGATAAGGCAAAGCCAGGGTCGGCAAAAGACAAGAAGAAAGTGGGTTTGACAGTCATAAGAGAGAAACTTACAATTGAAGTGTTTTTTTGGTAGAAGTGTGCATGTGCACATGTATGTGTGTGTGTGTTGGTGTATGTGTGGATACGTGTTTGAGAGTGAGACTGAGAGCGAGAGATTGACATATATAACCTGTATGTGTGTGTGTTGGTGTGTGTGTGGATGCATGTTTGAGAGTGGGAGAGAATGAGACTGAGAGCGAGAGATAGACATAATATTATATAACCTGAATTTGTTTCCATATATGTTATATTGGTTGTCCATCCACGTGCATGTATATGTGTGTGTTGGTGTATGTGTGGATATGTGTTTGAGAGAGAGGGAGACAGAGAGCGAGAGATAGACATATATGACCTGAATGTGTTTCCATATATGTTATATTGGTTGTCCATCCACATGCAGGCTTTTTGGGTGGGGATACAGACCTCATGACTGTTTCGTCTTAGTCACTTCGTACACACTTGGACACTTTGTACACAAGCAAAACATCTCTAAAACTTGGTGGGGGGAGCCATATAGCCAGTCTGTGGACACCATATATGTACGAAACGCCTGTGTACGAAATGACAGAAAGCTATCTGCAGTCTGGACGCCAATGATTTTTGTTTTCAAGTTTTGAACTCACTGCTACTCCTACCCCTTTCTGCAGGTCGGGATAGGGTTAGACAGGGATAGGGTTAGGATATAGCGCCTGGGATAGGGTTAGGGTTAGAAATGAAAACTTTCTTGGTTATTTCCGTGGTTAGGGTTAGATGGCTATAGTTCTCATGCCGAGGTAGATATTTCATGGCAGGTACTTATTTATCGTGACACCGTTATCCAATGAAATTGCTTAAAGTAGCTGGAGTCCAGACTGCAGATTGGCCTAGCTTACTGTTACGAAATGTCTTGTGTACGAAACGCCTGTGTACGAAATGTCTTGTGTACGAAACGCTAAGTTCATGTACGAAATGTCTTGAAAATAATGTACGAAACGACCAATCCAGGGTACGAAACGTCCAGGGTACGAAACGTCTGTATTCCTTTTGGGTGTTCTTGGGTTGCATGTTTGTGCAAAACCCAAATGATTTCCTTTGTGCACTGATGCATTGGCTAATTCAAGAATCTTGAAGAGTTAGAGAGAGGGAGAGAGAATTTGTGTGTGGTAGGGATGGGAACGGGGAGTGAGAATGTTGTGTTTGTGTGTGATATGAGCATGTGTGTGTGCGTCTCTATTTGTGTTTGTACATTCATGTGTGATACGAGCATGTGGGTGGGTGTCTCTATTTGTGTTTGTACATTCATGTGTGATATGTGCATGTGGGTGTCTCTATTGTGTTTCATTCATGTGTGATATGGGTGTGTGTCTCTATTTGTGTTTCATTCATGTGTTATGTCAGTGTGTGTCTCTATTTGTGTTTGTACATTCATGTGTTATGTCAGTGTTTGCACATTCATCATTCATGTGTGCTTGTGCCTTCTATGAAGTATTGGGGGAAATGGTTTGAGCTCGAATGTACAAGATTTTGAGTTTGACCCCTGGTTAATATTTCTTATTTTCTTTCTTTCTTTCTGTCTCCAGGAAGGTGAAGGGGATGACAAGAAGTTTGACCACACAGGTTACGACAAAGATCTGGTTGAACATCTAGAGAGAGACATCGTGCAGAAAAACCCCAATGTGCACTGGTATGGCATAATAAATAGATTATGACGATGATGCTAATTTGCTATTAATAGTGGTCACACACCACAGGTTACGACAAAGATCTGGTGGAACATCTAGAGAGAGACATCGTGCAGAAAACCCGCAATGTGCACTGGTATGGCATAAATAGATTATAACGATGATGCTAATTTGCTATTAATAGTGGTCACACACCACAGGTTACGACAAAGATCTGGTGGAACATCTAGAGAGAGACATCGTGCAGAAAACCCCCAATGTGTACTGGTATGGCATAATAAATAGATTATGACGATGATGCTATTAATAGTGGTCACACACCACACATAGTGTTGGTCACACACCACAGGTTACGACAAAGATCTGGTGGAACATCTAGAGAGAGACATTGTGCAGAAAACCCCCAATGTGCACTGGTAAGACATTATAAATAGATTATGACGATGATGCTATTAATAGTGGTCACACACCACACATAGTGTTGGTCACACACCACAGTTAACGACAAAGATCTGGTGGAACATCTAGAGAGAGACATTGTGCAGAAAACCCCCAATGTGCACTGGTAAGACATGAATAGATTATAACGATGATGCTATTAATAGTGGTCACACACCACACATATAATTATCAAAATGGCGTTGAATGATATTAACCCTCTTACACCCAGCCGCCCGACGCTAACCTTACTGTGAAATCCCATGTGAAGGGAAGTACTTTAAAAAAATAATTAAAAATATAATTTCAGTCTGAAAATGCATTGAATTATTTCTATGTTCTTGATACTCTAAAAAAGTAACAAAGAAACACTAATTTCAAATTCATGGTAATGATTACTTCTTTTTTTTTGAAGAAGTCACATGTGACAGCAAAATGTGCTAAAAAAAATAAAATAAAAATAAATAAATGTCAAAAATCAATCAAGAAGGCTCCCAATTTGGAGTCGGAGAACAGAATATTCAATCTACTACAGCTATGTTGCAATAAAACTGTGCAAAACAATGTCCATTGCAAAGATGGGCTTTGCAAACAGTGCAGCCTACAACAGTTTCTCTATGATTTCTATACTGTAGCCATTCGCTGTGATTCGGCTGACGGCATCCACTTTCGCGATCATTTTTTGTATCAGATCATCGATTTTGGCTTTGAGAACTTCAAAGTCTGTTATCTAGGTCACATTCACCCCCTACTCCTTCAATTTCTACAAGTTACCTCGCTAAAAAGCTGTCAAAATCGCCGTAATTCTTCGTCGGACAACTACATTTTTATTGTTGAATTAAAAAAATCATAACTTTGTGAAAACTCGATCAATTTTGACACTGTAAACTGCAAATGGAAGCGAAGGAAGTGGCCGACAGGCAAGTCTCGCGCTGCGATATTCTCACGTGTGTTTAACAGTACAGTCTGTGGTCGTAATTCTTCGTCGGACAACTACATTTTTATTGTTGAATTAAAAAAATCATAACTTTGTGAAAACTCGATCAATTTTGACACTGTAAACTGCAAATGGAAGCGAAGGAAGTGGCCGACAGGCAAGTCTCGCGCTGCGATATTCTCACGTGTGTTTAACAGTACAGTCTGTGGTCGTAGTCGGCAAGTGCGAATTAGGCGCTAGCGGGCGCTCCGTGGTAACGGACCACGATTTTTTACCGGGCGCTAGCAGTCGCTCGGGTGGTAAATGGGTTAATAGTGACCACAACACATGTTTGTCCACTCTATAGATGCACTGCAAAGGCAGTCATGTGATGCCACTAGTAGAAAGGCAGTCATGTGATGCCACTAGTAGAAAGGCAGTCATGTGATGCCACTAGTAGAAAGGCAGTCATGTGATGCCACTAGTAGAAAGGCAGTCATGTGATGCCACTAGTAGAAAGGCAGTCATGTGATGCCACTAGTAGAAAGGCAGTCATGTGATGCCACTAGTAGAAAGGCAGTCATGTGATGCCACTAGTAGAAAGGCAGTCATGTGATGCCACTGGTAGAAAGGCAGTCATGTGATGCCACTGGTAGAAAGGCAGTCATGTGATGCCACTAGTAGAAAGGCAGTCATGTGATGCCACTAGTAGAAAGGCAGTCATGTGATGCCACCAGTAGAAAGGCAGTCATGTGATGCCACTGGTAGAAAGGCAGTCATGTGATGCCACTAGTAGAAAGGCAATCATGTGATGCCACTAGTAGAAAGGCAGTCATGTGATGCCACTAGTAGAAAGGCAATCATGTGATGCCACTAGTAGAAGGGCAATCATGTGATGCCACTAGTAGAAGGGCAATCATGTGATACCACTAGTACTAGTAGAAAGGCAGTCATGTGATGCCACTAGTAGAAAGGCAATCATGTGATGCCACTAGTAGAAAGGCAATCATGTGATACCACTAGTACTAGTAGAAAGGCAGTCATGTGATGCCACTAGTAGAAAGGCAATCATGTGATGCCACTAGTAGAAAGGCAGTCATGTGATACCACTAGTACTAGTAGAAAGGCAATCATGTGATGCCACTAGTAGAAAGGCAATCATGTGATGCCACTAGTACTAGTAGAAAGGCAGTCATGTGATGCCACTAGTAGAAAGGCAGTCATGTGATGCCACTAGTAGAAAGGCAATCATGTGATACCACTAGTACTAGTAGAAAGGCAGTCATGTGATGCCTCTAGTAGAATTCTCAAAATGGCGTTGAACTCAAAAACATTGCACGAAACTGATACTGGTGATAGGCCTACTAATCAGAAATAGGCAAAGTTGGGAAACATCCAGATATTGATGATAATGATGATGACGATGATGATGTTAATGACGATGATGGTGATGATGACGATGGTGATGATGATTTCAGGGAAGACATAGCTGACCTATCGGAGGCCAAGAAGTTATTGGAGGAGGCTGTAGTGCTCCCCCTGGTGGTGCCCGACATCTTCAAGGGCATCCGACGACCTTGGAGGGTAAAGACTGCTTAACCCTTTCACCGCCAGCCATATTTCAGCCAAACATTTCCATTAAGTTTACCTGGGTAGAAAACAATCCGTCTGCAGTATTGGGGATTCTTCTGTGACATATATTAAATGAGGTCTATCCTTACTTCCCAAAACTAAGACAATAGGGTCTTTGGATAATAGACCCCATTCTGATGCCTTTTAGTGACATAGGTGTTAAATCACTGTGGTGCTAAAATGCGACTTGGGCGGTGAAAGGGTTAATGTCCATGTTTTGATATGTAGTGGTGGTGTCCAAGGGCATCCGACGACCTTAATGTGCTTAATGTCATGTTTTGATATGTAGTGGTGGTGTCCAACATCTTCAAGGGCATCCGACGACCTTGGCGGGTAAAGACTGCTTAATGTCCATGTTTAGATATGTAGTGGTGGTGTCCAACATCTTCAAGGGCATCCGACGACCTTGGCGGGTAAAGACTGCTTAATGTCCATGTTTTGATATGTAGTGGTGGTGTCCAACATCTTCAAGGGCATCCGACGACCTTGGCAGGTAAAGACTGCTTAATGTCCATGTTTAGATATGTAGTGGTGGTGTCCAACATCTTCAAGGGCATCCGACGACCTTGGCGGGTAAAGACTGCTTAATGTCCATGTTTAGATATGTAGTGGTGGTGTCCAACATCTTCAAGGGCATCCGACGACCTTGGCGGGTAAAGACTGCTTAATGTCCATGTTTTGATATGTAGTGGTGGTGTCCAACATCTTCAAGGGCATCCGACGACCTTGGCGGGTAAAGACTGCTTAATGTCCATGTTTTGATATGTAGTGGTGGTGTCCAACATCTTCAAGGGCATCCGACGACCTTGGCGGGTAAAGACTGCTTAATGTCCATGTTTTGATATGTAGTGGTGGTGTCCGACATCTTCAAGGGCATCTGACGACCTTGGCGGGTAAAGACTGCCTAATGTCCATGTTTTGATATGTAGTGGTGGTGTCCAACATCTTCAAGGGCATCCGACGACTTTGGCGGGTAAAGACTGCTTAATGTCCATGTTTTGATATGTAGTGGTGGTGTCCAACATCTTCAAGGGCATCCGACGACCTTGGAGGGTAAAGACTGCTTAATGTCCATGTTTTGATATGTAGTGGTGGTGTCCAACATCTTCAAGGGCATCCGACGACTTTGGCGGGTAAAGACTGCTTAATGTCCATGTTTTGATATGTAGTGGTGGTGTCCAACATCTTCAAGGGCATCCGACGACTTTGGCGGGTAAAGACTGTTTAATGTCCATGTTTTGATATGTAGTGGTGGTGTCTAACATCTTCAAGGGCATCCAACAACCTTGGAGGGTAAAGACTGCTTAATGTTCATGTTTTGATATGTAGTGGTGGTGTCGGACATCTTCAAGGGAATTTTGATGGTGGGTCCTCCGGGCACAGGGAAAACCATGTTAGCTAAAGCAGTGGCTACGGAGTGTTAATGATAAATGTTGTCTGTTTGTTACAGGGAGTGTTGATGTCGGTTACAGGGAGTGTTGATGTTGTCTGTTACAGGGAGTGTTGATGGTGGGTCCTCCGGGCACAGGGAAAACCATGTTAGCTAAAGCAGTGGCTACGGAGTGTGGCACAACATTTTTCAACGTGTCAACATCCTCCCTGGCCAACAAGTACCGCGGGGAGTCGGAGAAACTGGTCAGGCTGCTCTTTGAAATGGTGAGTAACACTGATAAAACTAGTGTGATTCTCTACATCCTCCCTGGCCAACAAGTACCACGGGGAGTCAACTGGTCTGGTTGCTCTTTGAAATGGTGAGTAACACTGATAAAACTAGTGTGATTCTCTACATCCTCCCTGGCCAACAAGTACCACGGGGAGTCAGAGAAACTGGTCAGGCTGCTCTTTGAAGTGGTGAGTAACACTAACACTGATGAAACTAGTGTGATTCTCTACATCCTCCCTGGCCAACAAGTACCACGGGGAGTCAGAGAAACTGGTCAGGCTGCTCTTTGAAATGGTGAGTAACACTGATAAAACTAGTGTGATTCTCTACATCCTCCCTGGCCAACAAGTACCGCGGGGAGTCAGAGAAACTGGTCAGGCTGCTCTTTGAAATGGTGAGTAACACTAACACTGATGAAACTAGAGTGATTCTCTACATGAAATAACATTTTTCAACGTGTCAACATCCTAACATGCACTGATGAAACTATTGTGATTCTGTACATAAAATAGCATTTTTCAACGTGTCAACATCCTAACATGCACTGATGAAACTATTGTGATTCTGTACATAAAATAGCATTTTTCAACGTGTCAACATCTTAACATGCACTGATGAAACTAGAGCGATTCTCGACATAAAATTAAAATGTGCAACGTGTCAGCATCCTAACGTACTGATAAAACTAGAGTGATTCTGTACATAAAATAGTGTCTGTCTTTTCTCTGTCTTCCGGGCTGTACAGAGGCATTGCTTCCACGCCACTCATCTCAAGTCCAAAATGATGCACTGTTTATTTTATAATGGGCTACACTTTGGGGAGAAACTAAGTATTAAAGTACACAAAACCCATGTCAATGCACACATTTCATTTTATTCCTTTGTGGCAATGATATAGTTGTTGGTTGAATTTCTATGATGTATATAATTTTAGGCTTGTTTCTTAAAAAGAAAAAAAGGGGATGAATGGTGTGAGCATTTTTATTTTATTTTATATATTTACTTCTTCATATTGTTTTGTAATAATGTTTTTCTCTTGATTGTTTTCTCTCGTAATATTTGTAAAGCGCTCTGAGGATGATTTTTTTTATCATCGAAGAGCGCTATGGAAGCTTTATTTATTATTATTATTATTATTATTATAAATCAATTACATTTTAAGGGATGTGTCTATGTTTTATAGTTAATTTCTATACTTTGAATTTTTAGGCTCATTTCTTACTTGACTGCTATATGACATTAGAAGGAAACACTACATGGCGGAATCAATGAAAGTTGTTCCACCTGACACGATTTTTAATTACTTGAAAGAGATTAATATTTTTCACTTGGTGTAAGCTGCTGTGATGTTTTTAACTCTAGACGTGTCCTGTTTTTACTTGCTAAGTTTTTTATTTACTAATGAATTTTTTTAACAAAAGTATTTTATCATAAAACTTTGATTTTGTTTTTGCCTTGTGTTTTTATTCCTTTTTAATATACGTGGCAAGATTCAACGTGGTGACAGCCCTGACATGCACTTAGTTGTCGACAGGGCTATAATTTTAATCTTAATCTTAATCTCATTTCTTACCTACTTTCATGCTCATGTTTTTGTGATATGATCCATCAGACTCGCTTTACTATCATACTTTGGTTGTTTTTAGGCTCATTTCTTATTCAGTTTTATGCCAATTTCTTTGCGTTATAATCGTGTAGATTCATTATGCGAAGCTATTTTGTTATTTTCCAGGCTCATTTCTATGCCCCATCCACCATTTTTATAGATGAAATCGACTCCATCTGCTCCAAACGAGGCTCCGACAGTGAACATGAGGCCAGTCGACGAGTCAAGTCTGAACTCCTTGTGCAGATGGATGGTAGGTTGTATTGTGTTGTATTGTACTGTATTATATTGTATTGCACTGTGATCTGGAGCATGAGGCCAGTCGACGAGTCAAGTCTGAACTCCTGGTGCAGATGGATGGTAGGTTGTATTGTGTTGTATTGTACTGTATTATATTGTATTGCACTGTATTGCACTGTGATCTGGAGCATGAGGCCAGTCGACGAGTCAAGTCTGAACTCCTGGTGCAGATGGACGGTAGATTGTATTGTGTTGTATTATTGTATTGTACTGTATTATATTGTATTGCACTGTATTGTGCTGTGATCTGGAGCATGAGGCCAGTCGATGAGTCAAGTCTGAACTGGTGCAGATGGACGGTAGGTTGTATTGTGTTGTATTGTATTGTATTGTACTGTATTATATTGTATTGCACTGTATTGCACTGTGATCTGGAGCATGAGGCCAGTCGACGAGTCAAGTCTGAACTCCTGGTGCAGATGGACGGTAGATTGTATTGTGTTGTATTATTGTATTGTACTGTATTATATTGTATTGCACTGTATTGTGCTGTGATCTGGAGCATGAGGCCAGTCGACGAGTCAAGTCTGAACTGGTGCAGATGGACGGTAGGTTGTATTGTGTTGTATTATTGTATTGTGCTGTATTGCACTGTGATCTGGAGCATGAGGCCAGTCGACGAGTCAAGTCTGAACTCCTGGTGCAGATGGATGGTAGGTTGTATTGTGTTGTATTGCACTGTATTGTGCTGTATTGCACTGTGATCTGGAGCATGAGGCCAGTCGACAAGTCAAGTCTGAACTCCTGATGCAGATGGATGGTAGCAAAAAGCCTAAATGTTACAAAGAGTGATAACTTTGCAGCCTACAAACCTTGCAAAGAATGAAGTCAACTTTCTTACATCCCACCTGGAAGTATTAGTGTTGTTGTAGGCAGTGAGTGAGTTCACAATGATCCCCAGCTGTAGTGTAGGGGAAAGGGTGGGAGTAAGCAAAAAAGGCTTCAGTCAGCTGCGGAGTGCAAACTCTTTGTATATTCAGGCTTTTTGATGGTAGGTATTGTTTTGTATTATTATGAGCATTTATATAACGCCCAATCAAATGAATGCCCTATGCGTATTATGTGTGTTGTATTGTAACAGTAATGTTTTGTCTTGTTCTGCCATGTATTGTATAATATTGTTTTGTATTATGTTGTTTTATTGTGATGCCCATCTGTCTCTTTGACAGTGGTAATCTGGAATCTTTGGGTTAGCATAGCTAGGAGTGTAACTGACACCAAGCAGGTGTGACACAGTTTGAGGCAATAACAACTGCCAGTGGTCATCTGGGATCTTTGGGTTAGCATAGCTAGGAGTGTAACTCACTAACTGACACCAAGCAGATGTGATAGTTCTTTGGGTTAGCATAGCTAGGAGTGTAACTCACTAACTGACACCAAGCAGATGTGATAGTTCTTTGGATTAGCATAGCTAGGCGTGTAACTGACACCAAGCAGGTGTGACACAGTTAGAGGCAATAACAACTGCCAGTGGTCATCTGGGATCTGTGGGTTAGCATAGCTAGGAGTGTAACTGACACCAAGCAGGTGTGACACAGAGGGCAATAACAACTGCCAGTGATCATCTCGGGGGGGGGGGGGGGGGGGGGGGGGTAGCATAGCAGGGGAGTGTAACTGACACCAAGCAGGTGTGACACAGAGGCAATAACGACAGCCAGTGGTCATCTGGGATCTGTGGGTTAGCATAGCTAGGAGTGTAACTGACACCAAGCAGGTGTGACACAGTTAGAGGCAATAACAACTGCCAGTGGTCATCTGGGATCTGGGGGGGGTTAGCATAGCTAGGAGTGTAACTGACACCAAGCAGGTGTGACACAGAGGCAATAACAACTGCCAGTGGTCATCGGGGGGGGGGGGGGGGGGTAGCATAGTTAGGAGTGTAACTGACACCAAGCAGGTGTGACACAGAGGCAATAACGACAGCCAGTGGTCATCTGGGATCTGTGGGTTAGCATAGCTAGGAGTGTAACTGACACCAAGCAGGTGTGACACAGAGGCAATAACAACTGCCAGTGGTCATCTGGGGGGGGGGGGGGGGTAGGGGTTAGCATAGTTAGGAGTGTAACTGACACCAAGCAGGTGTGACACAGAGGCAATAACAACTGCCAGTGGTCATCGGGGGGGGGGGGGGGGGGGGGGGGGGTAGCATAGTTAGAAGTGTAACTGACACCAAGCAGGTGTGACACAGAGGCAATAACAACTGCCAGTGGTCATCTGGGATCTTTGGGTTAGCATAGCTAGGAGTGTAACTGACACCAAGCAGGTGTGACACAGAGGCAATAACAACTGCCAGTGGTCATCTGGGATCTTTGGGTTAGCATAGCTAGGAGTGTAACTGACACCAAGCAGGTGTGACACAGAGGCAATAACGACAGCCAGTGGTCATCTGGGATCTGTGGGTTAGCATAGCTAGGAGTGTAACTGACACCAAGCAGGTGTGACACAGTTAGAGGCAATAACAACTGCCAGTGGTCATCTGGGAAGGTAAGGGTTAAATTTTGGGTAAAATCTTTGGATGCAGGGTTAGTATGTGCTCACTATATATTTTTACCAGCCCTCGCATTTATTTTGAAATCTGCTCAGTCTTTTCTTTTTTGCTATTTCAATCTATGATCTTTACTTTACTTTCTTTCATTTTCACTTGATAAACGAGGATATTCCTTGAAACATTGTGTTTTCTCTTATTAAAAAGGACAAAACAACAGGTCTGTTTAGTTTCTGCGTTTTTTTCTTTTGTGTACTGTAGTGACAGTTATTTTTATAGCCAGATGTATCATTATACTGATGGTAATTGAAACCATTCACTGACTGAAACCCTTTACAGAAAACCAGTCGGGTGTGCTGAATTGATCTGATTGGCTGCTGATGTTGATTGATAGATGTGAAGTGATTTGATTGGCTGCTGATGTTGATTGACAAGTGTGCTGAAGTGGTTTGATTGGTTGCTGATGTTGATTGACAAATGTGCTGAAGTGGTTTGATTGGTTGCTGATGTTGATTGACAAGTGTGCTGAATTGATCTGATTGGCTGCTGATGTTGGTTGATGTGAAGTGATTTGATTGGCTGCTGATGTTGATTGACAAATGTGCTGAAGTGATTTGATTGGTTGCTGATGTTGATTGACAGGTGTAGGTATGACCAATGACGACTCGTCGATGACAGTGATGGTGATGGCAGCCATTAATTTTCCCTGGGACATTGACATGCCATTTGATTGGTCGATATGTTGATTGACAGGTGTGGGTGTGAGCAATGACGACCCCTCTAAGACAGTGATGGTGCTAGCAGCCACTAATTTCCCCTGGGACATTGACGAGGCCTTGAGACGACGACTGGAAAAACGTATCTACATCCCCCTGCCTACAGGTCAGAGTTGTGCTTTGTCACAATCGCTCTCTGTTTCTCTCTTCTCTTTCTGTCTGTCTGTCTCTCTCTCTCTCTCTCTCTCTCTCTCTCTCTCTCTCTCACTCTCTCTCTTTCTCTCACACACACACATTGCCGAGGTCAGTGGATTTGGCTGAAGTGGAGTTATAATAAATGGCTGTGTTGTTTCTCTAACAGCTGAGGGGAGGAGGGTGTTGCTGGACATCAACCTAAGGGAGTTGGAGCGGTCAGTGGATTTGGCTGAAGTGGAGTTGTAATAAATGGAGTTATAATAAATGGCCGTGTTGTTTTTCTAACAGCTGAGGGGAGGAGGGTGTTGCTGGACATCAACCTAAGGGAGTTGGAGCGGTCAGTGGATTTGGCTGAAGTGGAGTTGTAATAAATGGAGTTATAATAAATGGCCGTGTTGTTTCTCTAACAGCTGAGGGGAGGAGGGTGTTGCTGGACATCAACCTAAGGGAGTTGGAGCGGTCAGTGGATTTGGCTGAAGTGGAGTTGTAATAAATGGAGTTATAATAAATGGCCGTGTTGTTTCTCTAACAGCTGAGGGGAGGAGGGTGTTGCTGGACATCAACCTAAGGGAGTTGGAGCGGTCAGTGGATTTGGCTGAAGTGGAGTTATAATAAATGGCCGTGTTGTTTTTCTAACAGCTGAGGGGAGGAGGGTCTTGCTGGACATCAACCTAAGGGAGTTGGAGCGGTCAGTGGATTTGGCTGAAGTGGAGCGGTCAGTGGATTTGACTGAAGTGGAGTTATAATAAATGGCTGTGTTGTTTTTCTAACAGCTGAGGGGAGGAGGGTCTTGCTGGACATCAACCTAAGGGAGGTGGAGTTGGATCGGTCAGTGGATTTGGCTGAAGTGGAGTGGTCAGTGGATTTGACTGAAGTGGAGTTATAATAAATGGCTGTGTTGTTTTTCTAACAGCTGAGGGGAGGAAGGTCTTGTTGGACATCAACCTAAGGGAGGTGGAGTTGGAGCAGTCAGTGGATTTGACTGAAGTGGCCGCCAAGCTGGACGGTTATTCTGGAGCAGACATCACCAATGTCTGTCGGTCAGTGCACATTGTGTTGACCATTCAGTTTGTTATAATGTACCATAGCAATATGACATCACCAATGTCTGTCGGTCAGTGCACATTGTGTTGACCATTCAGTTTGTTATAATGTACCATAGAATATAACATCACCAATGTCTGTTGGTCAGTGCACATTGTGTTGACCATTCAGTTTGTTATAATGTACCATAGCAATATGACATCACCAATGTCTGTCGGTCAGTGCACATTTTCTTGACCATTCAGTTTGTTATAATGTACCATAGCGATACTTGTGATTGGCTGCTTACTGTTCTTACCGGGAAATCAGTTGTGGGTGGTCTTTTATGTTTCTTAGAATATTGCAATCTTTAAAGTGAATTGATGGTGACTTCCTTTCTTGAGACAACCACCATCATCATCCAATTACTCAGCAGTAATGTGGTGTCTGCTGTGGTGTAGTATGTTGTGGTACAATTACTCAGCAGTAATGTGGTGTCTGCTGTGGTGTAGTATGTTGTGGTACAATTACTCAGCAGTAATGTGGTGTCTGCTGTGGTGTAGTGTGCAGACCTGTTTACCATTCCGGTTTAGCCGGAATTATTCCGGAAATTTGCTAAAATTCCGGGTAAAATAGTACTACTACTAAATTCCGGGTGAACGCTGAAAATTCCGGATTTCGAAAAACCGTCTATTATTTGTTTCCGTTCGTAGTAAAAGACGCAAGGGTTGACCGAAACGTGTACCTAACACACTACGTCATCAGAAAAGGGGTTGTGCTTGATGTCACATGCATTAAATGCTGCATTTTCATTGGTTAAAGGGGTGAAATAATGTTTTTATTTTGGTCGATCTATTTCGGGACTGAGCAAATGGCGGTCAGACTTTTACTGTCGATTCGAAGAGCTTTCCAGGCAGTTTTTTAATGGTAGAGATTGTAATTAGGGCTTGAAATGAGTCAATTTAGATTATATTATCACTGGAAAATACGATGATGTGAGAATTTTGAAGTTTTCAACGGAAAATGAAGTGAAAATTGATCGCGATGGCACCGAGTTGCAACTTGGCATCCGCCGATCCGCGGCTGAATGATTTTTCTCTGTCCGATCGTGGACATTTCCAGGTATTTTGCTTTTTCCAGCTTGTTTTATACTAAAATTTACTAAGAATTAGTGACTGAATTTACTAATAAAACTTTTCTGGCGAAATTGAGCCAAGAAATCATCACAATATTGAAAATCGACGCCGATGTTCGCGGAAAGGAGAAGAACAAGAAACCGCTTTATCGCGAGTCGTGTACAGATCATGTGAATTCCGGTTTTTGTTCTCAAATTCCGTGTTTTTTTGTGGCAAATTCCGGGTTTTTCATTATAAGGGTAAACAGGTCTGAGTGTGGTACAATTACTCAGCAGTAATGTGGTGTCTGCTGTGGTGTAGTGTGGTACAATTACTCAGCAGTAATGTGGTGTCTGCTGTGGTGTAGTGTAGTGTGGTACAATTACTCAGCAGTAATGTGGTGTCTGCTGTGGTGTAGTATGTTGTGGTACAATTACTCAGCAGTAATGTGGTGTCTGCTGTACCATAGTATGTTGTGGTACAATTACTCAGCAGTAATGTGGTGTCTGCTGTAGTGTAGTATGTTGTGGTACAATTACTCAGCAGTAATGTGGTGTCTGCTGTGGTGTAGTGTAGTGTGGTACAATTACTCAGCAGTAATGTGGTGTCTGCTGTGGTGTAGTATGTTGTGGTACAATTACTCAGCAGTAATGTGGTGTCTGCTGTGGTGTAGTGTAGTGTGGTACAATTACTCAGCAGTAATGTGGTGTCTGCTGTGGTGTAGTATAGTGTGGTACAATTACTCAGCAGTATGTGGTGTCTGCTGTGGTGTAGTGTAGTGTGGTACAATTACTCAGCAGTAATGTGGTGTCTGCTGTAGTGTAGTATGTTGTGGTACAATTACTCAGCAGTAATGTGGTGTCTGCTGTAGTGTAGTATGTTGTGGTACAATTACTCAGCAGTAATGTGGTGTCTGCTGTGGTGTAGTGTAGTGTGGTACAATTACTCAGCAGTAATGTGGTGTCTGCTGTAGTGTAGTATGTTGTGGTACAATTACTCAGCAGTAATGTGGTGTCTGCTGTGGTGTAGTGTAGTGTGGTACAATTACTCAGCAGTAATGTGGTGTCTGCTGTGGTGTAGTATAGTGTGGTACAATTACTCAGCAGTAATGTGGTGTCTGCTGTGGTGTAGTAGTGTGGTACAATTCCTCAGCAGTAATGTGGTGTCTGCTGTGGTGTGGTACAATTACTCAGCAGTAATGTGGTGTCTGCTGTCGTGTGGTACAATTACTCAGCAGTAATGTGGTGTCTGCTGTGGTGTAGTATAGTGTGGTACAGTTACTAACCCTTTCTCCACTTTCTGCCACAGGGATGCAGCCATGATGTCATTCCGTCGTCGCATCTCAGGCCTGCGTCCCGACGAAATTCGCAACATTCCTAAAGAGGAGCTGATGCAGCCGACCTCCATGGAGGATTTGGTTGAGGCCATGAAGAAAGTGAACAAGAGTGTTTCCAAGGAAGACATTGACAAATACCTCAAGTGGATGGACGAGTATGGCTCTGTGTAAATTGTACTGGGATCTTTGAAGATGGTTTTTTTCCTTTTCTACTCTGTGACAAATAAGTGTAGGAATATGTCTGTGTGTAAATCGTTATTGTTAGGCCACAAAGAAAGTGAAACGAGTGTTTCCAAGGAAGACATTGATGAAAACCTTCAGTGGGTCAACAGATATGGGTCTGTTTCCATCCCATTCTGTGAACGGTCATTATTTGAAGTGTTGGTCAATCAAAGGCAGTAAGGAGACTGAACACATATCAGGCATGGTAGACCTCCGCGAATCAACAGATATGGGTCAACAGATATGGGTCTGTTTCCATCCCATTCTGTGAGCGGTCATTATTTGAAGTGTTGGTCAATCAAAGGCAGTAAGGAGACTGAACACATATCAGGCATGGTAGACCTCCGCGATGACCGCTCACAGCTTGAAACAAAATTATTAAAAAATGCATTGAAATGGCATGAAAAAGTGAAAAATTTCACTCATTTATTGATTTTTCTTCGGTCCCCTGGAAAACCACTTTTCCCCCCACTACCATGCCTGACATATGTGCTCTTTGACAATTATTTTGGAAAGAAGGTGATTCTGGTTTCATCTGAAGGTGGGATAGGAATGGGAAGATTTTACAAATCTATTTTTCAACGGTAACCGATTCTGTCATAACTGATTTGTGGTCTGTTCTGTCATAACTGATTTGTGGTCTGTTCAGTCCATTACATTGCTGTCTTCACGGCCAATTGTTTGGCAGATTATTTGATTTGCCTTTTTCTGCATGTTTTGTCTGTCTGTCTGTCTTAGTGTGTGACCGTCTGTCTATCCACCTCTGTATGTCGTGCAAGTAAGGCAGGTTGGAAGTAGGAAGAACATTTTTTTTTACATGCTTTGTCAGAGACTAAGATTGCTGTACCCTTATCTGTGTGTTTTATTTTAAAAGAACACGTTTGTGTGTTTTATTTAAATGAACATGTTTGTGTGTTTATTGAAAATATATGCTTGAATTGAATTTATCTCGAGACTCGGACGAACAAAAGAATATGGTTTTTGCTTAAATACTCTCAGCTGCAATTAAATTTAAATTGCTTAGAATGAAGTTTATATGTGCTTTTTACACTAGTTTGAATATTAACAAAAGAAGATTCTATGAATTGTGCGTGGGTTGTTGGATTCAAAGTGCCTTGTGTTGCAGAGTGCAATAATGGAGGAAAAGGCTGAAATAGTATGATAGTGTCATGTTATGAATTGTACTGTATGTTTTGTTGTTTACAGGTTGTTGAACGCTGGTAAGATACATTGATGAGTGTTTTGTAATAAGTGGTCGAACTTTATGCAGTGACAGTCCTGAGATGACCATAGCTGTTGACGGGACTATAGTATAATGGAAAAAATAAAATAAATTTCTTCTTTGTTCACCTTTGAGGAAGTGTTCAGTTTGTAAGAACTGAGGGCTTCAACAGATAATGTATGAATTGGCTGTGAATATGAACATGGCGTTTTAGGCTTCCATGAATTTCATGTAAATGTGAATGTTGTATTTTAGGTTTATCGGCAGTCTTGTGTTTTAGTCACCCCCCTCATGTTTACGATCCTTAATCTCAGTCATCTGTCAGTTTTATGACAATAATCCTAGGCTGATGCTAACCCTATCCCTTTCCCAAAATGGCTGAATGTTGCTTCTCAATATAAAAAAAAATGGAATGCAAAATTTGAGAGAGGGGGGAGGGGGTGACTTAAGTACAAGATGGCCGGTTTATTGTCATTGTTTGCTTTGTCTTTTTTGGTCAATTTTGTTGTTTACAGATACAGCCCTGCTAAGGCCTTGTGTGGACGATGCAAATATAAACTTTCTTGGCATGGGTGATGTCTGTTTTTCTATTCTCTCAAATGCACTGCTTGGCACAAGCTGGGGAATACAAGTGAATAAACTTTCTTGGCATGGGTGATGTCTGTTTTCTATTCTCAAATGCACTGCTTGGCACAAGCTGGGGAATACAAGTGAATAAACTTTCTTGGCATGGGTGATGTCTGTTTTCTATTCTCAAATGCACTGCTTGGCACAAGCTGGGGAATACAAGTGAATAAACTTTCTTGGCATGGGTGATGTCTGTTTTCTATTCTCAAATGCACTGCTTGGCACAAGCTGGGGAATACAAGTGAATAAACTTTCTTTGCATGGGTGATGTCTGTTTTTCTATTCTCTCAAATGCACTGCTTGGCACAAGCTGGGGAATACAAGTGAGAATTTTTATTAAGTGGGATCTTTGGCAAAGATTTGGTCTGTTTATTTAATGAAAACTGAGCAAGTGTAGTAAATGACTTAAACATGGATGCTCCTGCTTTCAGGATGTCCTGAAATGCAGGATTTTTTTAATTGCCTGGAGCCGGCGTCGCCGGATTATGAGAATTTTAGAAGCAGCGAATTTCCTATTTATAATCGTGTTTTTTTCGGTTTCTCTCATGTGGAGAACATAAAAGAAAATAATACAGATAAATATTGACGTGCCTTTTCCAGGAGCTTTGTATTTTTAGGATTGCTTAAGTCAAGTTGTTAACTGGGCGGCCCCTGGACCCCTGCCTTGCAGGATTTTTGAAATTTCCCAGGAGCACCCAATAATGTATTTATTGATGACTAAAAAATACTTTTCTAATTCCTTTCTCATTTGTAATCCCACGCAAGTGCCAAGCGGTACATTTACAATCCATAAGTTTGGATGCTTGAACCCTTTCATCGCCACTGTCGCCTCTTGGCACCACAATGATTTAACACCCATGTCACTGAAATGCATCAAATGAGGGTCTGGTATCCAGTGACCTCATGTTCTTCATTTTGGGAGGTAAGAATTTTATGGATGTCATAAAGGAATCCCAAATATTGCAAATGAAATCTTTTCTCTACCCAGGTAAGTTTAATGGAAATTTTTGGCTGAAAAATGGCTGGCGTTGAAAGGGTTAAATAAGAAAAAAATATGCACAAACAATATGAAAAACTATTAAAAAATGCAAACTGAAGCTAGCTTTCATTCTAGGTCAGCTTTAATTTTTGTTTCCTTATTCTCAGCTTCACTTTCAACATAAACAAAATCAGATCCATGCCAGATTTGAACCTAGTCCTTTCCGATTCGGAACCTGCTCAATATAAGGTTCATATACAATTGTACACACCCGTTCACATCATTAAACACGCCTAGACATGATTTATACATACTAAACAAACTTGAACATGATTTCAAACTGTTCCCTATGAATTGCAATATAATATGTACATAAGAAACAAAATCACATAATGTGATAACAAGAAAATAAAAAACACAAACACCCTATGACGTACCAACCGTGTCAAACATTCAATGCAAAATACAATGGAATCTGGCCAATCTCTATGGCGCACCAACCGTGTCAAACATTCAATGCAAAGTACAATGGAATCTGGCCAATCTCTATGGCGTACCGTGTCAAACATTCAATGCAAAGTACAATGGAATCTGGCCAACTCAAAAATAGATAACTAAAAATAACATTTTGAATGTAACTGGTTCGGTATAGCCCATAAATGTGCGTTCAAATAAAGTATTCTATGCTTTCATAAATAACTGAAAGCATGCATAGTTTTTAAAAGTGAGCATAGCCGAGAGGGAATTTGCGACAATCGTGCACTGGAATAAGTCTGAAATTTTGGCATGGTGTTAGTATTTTCAAAAACCATCGCAAACAAATTGTGCTTGTTCCTTATGACCTATTTCCCCCAAAATCCAATATGGCCGCCTCCGAAGGGGGAATGGATCAAATTAACCCTTTCGCCACCAGCCATTTTTCAGCAAAAAATGTCCATTAAACTTACCTGGGTAGAGAAAAAAATCATCTGCAATATTGGCGTTTTCTCTGACATGTTTATACATGCAAGACCTTTCCTTACCTCCCAAAATTAAGAAAATATGATCATTGGATAACAGACCATGATTTGATGCCTTTTAGTGACATGGGTGTTAAATCATTGTGCAAAAATGCGACATTGGCGGTGAAAGGGTTAAAGTACCTTTCCCAGCATAAGGCTTATGAAATGTAAGTTTTTGGGCTGGAAAATCTCCTTTTTTTTCTTCACAACAGGTGGCTTGTACAGATAAAATCTTTTTGTTATCTCTGCTGTTCCTTTACATAATTTATAATTCACAGATAGAAGGAGAAGAACCTCATAACTTGGAAGTTCAAAGGGGGGATTCTCAGTTATTTCAAAACTAAACAGCCCAAGGCATCAAAGGCAATATAAATTGGATTGTAATGATAAAAAGAGATTAGGGTTTCCACAATTGTTTCACATTTATGGAGTTTGCAGTCTACAAATTGATGTCATACTTCAGAAATCTCAAGGCAAAATTCTGGGAACTTTAACACAAAGATTTTGTATAGACCCTGATGAATCACATGCCACAAAAATTTGCTTGTAGTAATGAAAATTGATCAGTTTAGAAAAACACATTAACGTTATATGGAGCTTGCAAGCCTAAAGCTAGAATTGATGATGTCATAACCGGAAAACCACTTAGAGAAATAAGAAATTTCACACAAATATTCTACACATCCAGATGCAGCAAAAACTGGACTGTAGTAATGAAAACATATCAATTTATATTATTCACGTAATTTGGAATTTGCAATCTAAAAATAGAATAAACGTCATCATAATTGAGAAACCTCAAAGGAAAATTCTAGAAGTAGAACGTTCACAGATATTCTATTAAGGGCTTCGCACACTAGCGTCAAGATCTCGAGATCCCAGCGATTTTTTTATGCAAGAGAGATTCGCGGCGCGGCAGGATTTTTTATGTGTAGCTGCGCGATTCTTTGTTGCTCGAGAATAGAACCGGCTCTAATTTTGATGCTCAAGATCGCAGAGATCATGAAACTAGCCAATCACAACGGACGGAAGGACCATAACTCTGATTGAAGAAAAAAAATGGCAGACTTGCTCGAACCCGAAATAAAGCGTCTGACGCTAAAGTAATCTTTCCTTGCTTTCCAAATAAGGAAGTTCGCGCGACAAGAGGCGAAGCGACAAGAGTCGTGTGTGAGAACACCACTGCCTCGCTACAATGTGTGCTGTGATGCATGCGTCAAGGCGTTGCTCTGAGAAACAATTGACGCCTGATGCTAGTGTGCGAAGGCCTTTAGACATCAGAATGCATCACTTGCAGCAAAAACTTGCTTGTAGTAATTCAATCATTTCCGAGTTAAAACGGCAGTAATTCTATTTTTAGATGAGAAGTTTTAATCACACATTAGTAACTAATTTGAAGCCTAAAAATAGAATTACTGACGTTTTAACTCTGAAATCCCATTAGGAAATCATTGTATTTTTCATAGTTTGCATCAAACATTTTTTTTAAAATATTGATACTTTGCATTGAATGTTTTACACCTTGCATACGCCATAAATCTCACTGTCTGCATTTTTTGAAAAATGAAACATAAACACCTTAGCATTACTTTAACTCATTCGCATCGCAACGATTTTGAATTATTATAAAAACTCAAAATCACTCCAGCCATACACACAAACAAAACATACATTAAAAAAGGAGAAAAGAAAGAAGATTATGGGTTTTTACTTCAGGGAAGAGGTAGATCAGACTTTTTTATATAGACTTTATATAGAAAAACTACACACCCATTGGTTTCCCCACAACAAACCACTACAAAAGCAAAGTCAGAGGCAAAATTGTGGTCTGCGAGTTTAGAAGTGACCAAGGTATGGTGTGCACACAGATTTACTTCCCTTGAAGCAAATGCATAAAATTGACAGCTATCTATTAATTCCCAGACATATATGTCTGGAACGACTAAGACTTGAATGAAGTAAGGGCCAGCCACACGTCCACTAATATCGTACAGTCGTAAAAAATCACCCAGAGTAAGTAAAAACCTAAATTTGGTCTACCTGTTGCAAAAGTGTGTGGAATTACAGAAAGGATAGAACTGAACTCTGACCGATATAGGGGTTTTATAGGCCAGATTTGCCCCCCCCCCCCCCCCTCTCCCAAAGAGGGTAGAGGGCTAGGGCTATAACATCCCTGACTATAATTCTGGATCTGTGCATGCATAGTTAATTCTACAGTACTTTCATAATCAGCACAAGAAATATGCCCTTAGATTTTTAGGGTCACTGGAGATTAACATTTTTTGGAAAAACCGTCAGGTAAACACTATGCCTTGTGACGCCCTGGCCTGAAATCCAAAGCATCGGATGGGAGGAGATCCGAGCGTCATAGAAATCCAAAGCATCGGATGGGAGGAGATCCGAGCGTCATAGAAATCCAAAGCATCGGATGGGAGGAGATCTGAGCGTCGTAGAAATCCAAACCATCAGATGGGAGGAGATCTGAGCGTCATAGAAATCCAAAGCATCAGATGGGAGGAGATCTGAGCGTCATAGAAATCCAAACCATCAGATGGGAGGAGATCTGAGCGTCGTAGAAATCCAAACCATCAGATGGGAGGAGATCTGAGCGTCAGAAATCCAAACCATCAGATGGCAGGAGATCTGAGCGTCATAGAAACATGCATGGGTAAGAATCAACACTGACACATGTTCCAGCTTTTGAAATGAAGTAAAAACCTGTTCTGGGGTTCTTTGGGCAACTTAATCACAAAATGGCCTCTCTGAGTTAGGTAATTCTAATAAATAGGACAAAGTAACGTCCACCAAGTTAAGTTCATAGCCCTGCACACAACTAAATTTCTCTTTGGGAGATATTAAAGTATACTTGAACTTGAAGTAATCCCCGTCAGGGCTGTCACCACATTAAACATCTGACCACATGATGGACCTCAAAGCTAAAAACTACGTAAAGAGCACACATCGGTGTAAATAAAGAATAACCAATCACAAAAATGGGCTTCTTTTCTTTGAAAACTGGGAACATAGAAAACTATTGAATTACCCCATTGGATTTTTTAACGTTTGGAAATGCACATAAACTTAGCTTTGGAAATAATGTTTTATATGTGCTAAAGCATAACATGTATTGCAATTACAGAGGCTACAACACTGTAACAATCTCAGATTTTTTGCCGATAAATCTAACGTGACAGATGACAGATTACGAAGAAGATACGTAACAAACAATTTCTTCTAATCTACCCCTCACTCTCTCTATTCACGTAACTACATGCTGCTTTAGTCGATTCTTACCTTGGGAAAAACACCGTTATTTCCACGCTGTTTTGCAAAGGGATTTCAGATCAAAGATAAAAAGTACTTCTTGATAAGGTGAAACAAGGCTGTAGCTTAAATTTTAAAAAAGAGACAAAGTATGCATGGGAAGAAGAAAGCTAGGTTGATCTTTCTGTCACCAAAGGTTTAAAAACATTCAAGATTCACAATTAGAGACACTGAGAAGAGGCAGTCCGTTTATGAGTTTAAAAAAGTCACGGTAAAGGATGGCGATCGCAATTTAATGAACAAAAGTTGTTTTAAAGTATGTACAAGTACTGAGAATTGAAAGTATGTACAAGTACTGAGAATTGAAAGTATGTACAAGTACTGAGAATTGAAAATATGTACAAGTACTGAGGATTGAAAGTATGTACAAGTACTGAGAATTGAAAGTATTTACAAGTACTGAGGATTGGTACTGACAATTCATTCAAAAATGCCAAGGCAATTTAAATAACAAGCCAAATAAATTCTGGAGTAAAGAAAAAGAAGAAAATAAATACATAATCCTTGAATTCATACAAAGTATGCTGATCATGATTTAGCTGATCTTTTTAGTACATATCAAAATCAGCAATGACATAACACAAAAAGAAAGTTTGTGCAATAAGCAGGCAAAATGATCCTGAAATATTTGGGTGTCGTAAAGGAAAAGCAAGTGTTGATCACAATAATTGCATTTTAATCTAAAATGACTATTATTGTGAAAAGATATTAAATTAAAAATTCACCCATTGTTACATTTTAATGCTAGATGAGAATCACAAATTGCTGGACACAATTCGACCTTTTGAGTGTTTAGACATACGGGTGCCAGTGGACAATTTTAAAGATAAGCAGCAAAATATGAGAATAGACTTTGAACTGTTTGTGTGTGAACTGGTCACTTTAAACAAAGCAGATGGCAAAGAAACTGTATTTCATTGAATTGTTTTTTTTGGGGAAAAAAGCAACAGAAAAGAATAAGAAAGTAAATGCATTTTGTTCTTATCAGAAAAAAAATACCAGAAAATAATGCAGTTAACAATGATAAATTTAATATCGGCGGAAAAACAACAACACATTTCTACCAAAATTTACAGAGGAAAGTAAAAGAAAATGCAATGAATTTACAACAATAAGCAAACAACATTATCGTATCAAGGTATTGAACAAAGAAATGACAACATGGGTTTAGTGACGATTTATCACAGGCTACTGGTCCATCCATCAATTCAACAAACGGTGGAGAGAGTAGAGGGGGTAAAGGGGCTTGTAACGATAGCTCTATGGCTCCCCCCCCACCTGCGTGCGCATCTCGACCCTTCCAACGGAAATGTCGCCATCTTAGTCAGATTTGTGTGTAACCAGCATCGATCTGGCATTTTTCAAACAAAGTTACTGACTAAGATGGCGGTCTGCCATCATATGGCACGCTCCTTGTAGCCGGATATGACGACACGTGGGTACAAGCCATAGACAACAAAATCCTTCAGTTTGTGGATCTATCGCAGTGAGCGCTAGGAGGGGTGTTCAAAGGTAAACATCACTGGACATCTTAACAGAATAAATAATGCACATCAACAGTGGGCAACAACCAAACCTGGCTGCACAAAGGTCAACTAGAGCAGCATGTTCTGGCCAAAGAGTACAATTGGGCCACAACCAAACCTGGCTGCACAAAGGTCAACTAGAGCAGTATGTTCTGGCCAAAGTACAATTGGGCCACAACCAAATCTGGCTGCACAAAGGTCAACTAGAGCAGCATGTTCTGGCCAAAGAGTACAATTGGGCCACAACCAAACCTGGGTGCACAAAGGTCAACTACAGCAGCATGTTCTGGCCAAAGAGTACAATTGGGCCACAACCAAACCTGGCTGCACAAAGGTCAACTAGAGCAGCATGTTCTGGCCAAAGTGTACAATTGGGCCACAACCAAACCTGGGTGCACAAAGGTCAACTACAGCAGCATGTTCTGGCCAAAGAGTACAATTGGGCCACAACCAAACCTGGGTGCACAAAGGTCAACTACAGCAGCATGTTCTGGCCAAAGAGTACAATTGGGCCACAACCAAACCTGGCTGCACAAAGGTCAACTAGAGCAGCATGTTCTGGCCAAAGTGTACAATTGGGCCACAACCAAACCTGGCTGCACAAAGGTCAACTAGAGCAGCATGTTCTGGCCAAAGTGTACAATTGGGCCAACTACTTTCTATGCCAAAGTGTACAATTGGGCGACAATGAAACCAGGCTGCACAAAGGTCAACTACAGCAGCATGTTCTGGCCAAAGTGTACAATTGGGCAACAACCAAACCTGGGTGCACAAAGGTCAACTAGAGCAGCATGTTATGGCCAAAGTGTACAATTGGGCCACAGGAATTACCTACATAGCCTAGACACAACCGAGCTGACTGGTCCCCTAAATCAGTGGGCTGCGTGTGTTCCTTTTCCTGTGTAGCTTTAACAGGAATTACCTACATAGCCCAGACACAACCGAGCTGACTGGTCCCCTAAATCAGTGGGCTGCGTGTCTTCCTTTTCCTGTGTAGCTTTAACAGGAATTACCTACATAGCCCAGACACAATCACTGGTCCCCTAAATCAGTGGGCTGCGTGTCTTCCTTTTCCTGTGTAGCTTTAACAGGAATTACCTACATAGCCCAGACACAACCAAGCTGACTGGTCCTCTAAATCAGTGGGCTGCGTGTCTTCCTTTTCCTGTGTAGCTTTAACAGGAATTACCTACATAGCCCAGACACAACCAGGCTGACTGGTCCCCTAAATCAGTGGGCTGCGTGTCTTCCTTTTCCTATGTAGCTTTAACAGGAATTACCTACATAGCCCAGACACAACCGAGCTGACTGGTCCCCTAAATCAGTGGGCTGCGTGTCTTCCTTTTCCTATGTAGCTTTAACAGGAATTACCTACGTAGCCCAGACACAACCAGGCTCACTGGTCCCCTAAATCAGTGGGCTGCGTGTCTTCCTTTTCCTATGTAGCTTTAACAGGAATTACCTACATAGCCCAGACACAACCAAGCTGACTGGTCCTCTAAATCAGTGGGCTGCGTGTCTTCCTTTTCCTGTGTAGCTTTAACAGGAATTACCTACATAGCCCAGACACAACCGAGCTGACTGGTCCCCTAAATCAGTGGGCTGCGTGTCTTCCTTTTCCTATGTAGCTTTAACAGGAATTACCTACGTAGCCCAGACACAACCAGGCTCACTGGTCCCCTAAATCAGTGGGCTGCGTGTCTTCCTTTTCCTGTGTAGCTTTAACAGGAATTACCTACATAGCCCAGACACAACCAAGCTGACTGGTCCTCTAAATCAGTGGGCTGCGTGTCTTCCTTTTCCTGTGTAGCTTTAACAGGAATTACCTACATAGCCCAGACACAACCAAGCTGACTGGTCCTCTAAATCAGTGGGCTGCGTGTCTTCCTTTTCCTGTGTAGCTTTAACAGGAATTACCTACATAGCCCAGACACAACCGAGCTGACTGGTCCCCTAAATCAGTGGGCTGCGTGTCTTCCTTTTCCTATGTAGCTTTAACAGGAATTACCTACGTAGCCCAGACACAACCAGGCTCACTGGTCCCCTAAATCAGTGGGCTGCGTGTCTTCCTTTTCCTATGTAGCTTTAACAGGAATTACCTACATAGCCCAGACACAATCACTGGTCCCCTAAATCAGTGGGCTGCGTGTCTTCCTTTTCCTATGTAGCTTTAACAGGAATTACCTACGTAGCCCAGACACAACCGAGCTCACTGGTCCCCTAAATCAGTGGGCTGCGTGTCTTCCTTTTCCTATGTAGCTTTAACAGGAATTACCTACGTAGCCCAGACACAACCAGGCTCACTGGTCCCCTAAATCAGTGGGCTGCGTGTCTTCCTTTTCCTATGTAGCTTTAACAGGAATTACCTACGTAGCCCAGACACAACCAGGCTCACTGGTCCCCTAAATCAGTGGACTGCCTTTCATTGATGGCTATACTGTTCACTCACGGGGGAAACATGTGCATATACTTGGGACCCAACACTGCAGAAACAGCCACAGACTCCTTTCTTCACATTGTGTGTTCAAAGGACAATTTGAAGGACTCAACACTGCAGAAACAGCCACAGACTCCTTTCTTCACATTGTGTGTTCAAAGGACAATATGAAGGACTCAACACTGCAGAAACAGCCACAGACTCCTTTCTTTACATTGTGTTCAAAGGACAATTTGAAGGACCTAACACTGCAGAAACAGCCAGACTCCTTTCTTCACATTGTGTGTTCAAAGGACAATCTGAAGGACTCAACACTGCAGAAACAGCCACAGACTCCTTTCTTTACATTGTGTTCAAAGGACAATTTGAAGGACTCAACACTGCAGAAACAGCCAGACTCCTTTCTTTACATTGTGTTCAAAGGACAATTTGAAGGACCTAACACTGCAGAAACAGCCACAGACTCCTTTCTTCACATTGTGTGTTCAAAGGACAATCTGAAGGACTCAACACTGCAGAAACAGCCAGACTCCTTTCTTCACATTGTGTGTTCAAAGGACAATTTGAAGGACTCAACACTGCAGAAACAGCCACACTCCTTTCTTCACATTGTGTGTTCAAAGGACAATATGAAGGACTCAACACTGCAGAAACAGCCACAGACTCCTTTCTTTACATTGTGTGTTCAAAGGACAATTTGAAGGACCTAACACTGCAGAAACAGACTCCTTTCTTCACATTGTGTTCAAAGGACAATCTGAAGGACTCAACACTGCAGAAACAGCCACAGATTCCTTTCTTTACATTGTGTGTTCAAAGGACAATATGAAGGACTCAACACTGCAGAAACAGCCACAGACTCCTTTCTTTACATTGTGTGTTCAAAGGACAATTTGAAGGACCTAACACTGCAGAAACAGACTCCTTTCTTCACATTGTGTTCAAAGGACAATCTGAAGGACTCAACACTGCAGAAACAGCCACAGACTCCTTTCTTCACATTGTGTGTTCAAAGGACAATTTGAAGGACCTAACACTGCAGAAACAGCCACAGACTCCTTTCTTCACATTGTGTGTTCAAAGGACAATTTGAAGGACTCAACACTGCAGAAACAGCCACAGACTCCTTTCTTCACATTGTGTGTTCAAAGGACAATCTGAAGGACTCAACACTGCAGAAACAGCCACAGACTCCTTTCTTCACATTGTGTATTTTCGTATTTAATAATAATTTCCTGTATTAGTATAACATTGACACTTTGATTGTTTAATGGCATAAGCCAGATACAGCTTTTGTGTCATGGGGGTTAGTACAACATCATCTTTTCATGTAATTAGCATAACATACTTTAGAAATAAGATATTTTGCAACTAAATAGTATTAAGTAACGCCTTTTCAGTATACCCACTTTGGTTTAAATCCACCCGTTATCTTTTTAATAATCGGTGTTTTTTTAATATTCAACATTTTCTCACTGGGATAACAGTGATATGGCTTGTTGTTCTGTGAATCCGATATGGTGTGCAGCACCTGCAAGGTCTAAGGAATCATAGTACTAAGTTTCATTATGATCGGTCGAGTGGTTTAGGCGCTATGGACTGAAACACATTTTGGTTACACATGGACACACAGACTGGACAACACACACCTGTCGTTCCCATCCTAATGTATTCCTGTTCTGTAAGAAGTGGGAGTACACACACACACACACACACAGACACACACACACAGACAGGACAACACACACACACACAGACTGGACAACACACACACACACACACACACACACAGACTGGACAACAAACGCCTGTCGTTCCCATCCTAATGTACTCCTGTTCTGTAAGAAGTGGGAGTACAAACACACACACACACACACAGACACAAACACAGACTGGACAACACACACCTGTCGTTCCCATCCTAATGTATTCCTGTTCTGTAAGAAGTGGGAGTACAAACACAGACACACACACAGACTGGACAACACACACACACACAGACTGGACAACACACACACACACAGACTGGACAACACACGCCTGTCGTTCCCATCCTAATGTATTCCTGTTCTGTAAGAAGTGGGAGTACAAACACACACACACATACACACGGACTGGACAACACACACACACACAAACACAGACACACACACACAGAGACTGGACAACACACACACACACACACACACACAGACTGGACAACACACGCCTGTCGTTCCCATCCTAAAGCCTGTTCTTAACCAGACGTAGTCCTGGTTGGTAAACATGTTCGGTGGATTAGGTTTTGTGTACGAATAGAGGGTTGGACAACTAGTTTGAAAACCACAATTTGGACAAACACAAATTGTGGCTCTTAACCCCGCCGGTTAATGATATGCATACGTCACCGAAAATAAACTAACCAAAATGGCTGCCTACAACAGCGATGAAGCAGATCTTGCTATGATTCTAATTCTAATTGAACTGTTAGAGGAGGAAGAAGCGAGAGAGAGGAGAAAGAGAAAAGCAACATGGGACAGCCCCCCCAAAAAACCCACCCCTTTTTCTTCTTCCAGTTGGGGATGTTTATCCTGCGCTCACCGGTTTTCATTCTGACCATTAATTAATACTGTACAGGATTCGTGCTATGTGAATTCGTGTCATCCATCCCACCCACACACACGGCCTACTCGTACCGAATAGTGGGAAGGGCTTTAACGTGTGCGCAAGGGATACTGAGACCATAGATCGATGAACAAACACGTTCTTGTAGCATCTAGGGTGATGTCAGCCATTTTGCTGCAGTAGGTGAAATGAAGAAATGATTCTTCAACGCGAAAGAGTTCGACCAATCAAAACGAAGGAACACAGAGGTTCCCAAACCATAGCTTGAAAACCAAAAACCTGTGTGCCAACCTGGTTTGCCAACCCCGCAGATAATGTTGCCCAACATGTGTTGGTGCGGTTCAGATGCAAAACTAGTTGGAAGTGTTGTCAAACACAGTTGGCAAACCAAGTGTTGGCTTGGTTAAGAACGGCCTTAATGTATTCCTGTTCTGTAAGAAGCAGGAGTACAAAAAAAGAAAGGAAAAGGAGAATAATAATAAATACATTATTTTAAAATTTAATGAAAACCCTGAAATAAATTTCACAACTCTATTCATTCCCTGACCACACACACAACACTTTTAATAATAAAATAAGCACTAACAGTATTTTTGTATCACAATTCTACTAACAGTATTTTTGTAGCATAATTCTACTAACAGTATTTTTGTAGCACAATTCTACTAACAGTATTTTTGTATCACAATTCCACTAACAGTATTTTTGTAGCATAATTCCACTAACAGTATTTTTGTAGCATAATTCCACTAACAGTATTTTTGTAGCATAATTCCACTAACAGTATTTTTGTAGCATAATTCTACTAACAGTATTTTTGTAGCATAATTCTAAGCCAAAAATTATCGCTCCACTTTTTCATACACCATTCAAATTTCATTCATTTTCAATGCACTCCAGTGTACTCCATACAAACAGTAATGATATAAAGGTGAAAAAGGTGAGGTGAAAAAGAAAAGAAAAATATTATGTTTGGTCGTGCTGTGAAGACTTAACCATGAAATGCATGTGCAGATTAAATACATTGCTAAAGGTTGTGATTTTTGGTAGTTTGAAGCGAATGTCATAAAAAAAAATCCAGAAATTTCATAAGCAGTGCAGATTTTGCAGCAGAAGAGTAAGGTATATGATGTGTGATATGTGTCTGAGATAATCCAACTAAATTTTGGGCACATCTGACCACAACACACATATCTTAGTTATCTTGGTTTAAAAGAAAACACCACTTTTTGCAACATCTTTTATCAACATTAGTCAGCCATTAAATGCTTATATATAAAGAATGAAAAATTCTATATCGATACATCAGTATATGCACACAACAAGGACATTGTCATTTAACACAGCATTCCTTTTCATTATAATATCAACTGTCACCTGATACTGTTCAACAAAATTGTTCAAATCAAACAGATGGCAACAAATTGCTGATCAATTTATTCTGATGAGATCAAAGCGGATCAAAACAAACAAATCAACGTCATGAGTAATTAAGAAAACAAATCAAGATGAAAAAACTGAATGACATCACTGAATGAAACATGGACACAGACTTACGGCAACAAAATGCCATGTGTGTCATTCACTTGTCAAAAAGTAAACAGTTCAGTGTCACCAGAATCTTACATTATTTTGCTAAAAGATTTAACAACAATATTTTGATTTCCATTTGTTAGTATTTCCTGAAAACTTACTTATACACATGAAACAATGTGTTGATGTTCATTCTGTTGACAAAGTATTTCTTTAAAACTGGCAGAGAATTTGGAATCTTTCCATTTCACCATAAATGTTTGGGAAAAAACACACAATAAGATAAATTAGCAGTACCATATTTTTCGGATCATTAGGCGCTGCTGTGTATGAGGCGAATAGGGCAATTTTCAAGAAAAATTTGAAAAAATTAAAGCAAAAGGCGCCCTCGTTTATAAAGCAAAAGAAAGTCCAACTTTGAAGCCTGTACGCGTCCTGTAAACACTTACCGACCGCCATTACTGCTGTCATAAACGAGAGTTGGCTCCCCTTGCAAATAATCGAACTTCCGTTTGTGCTGCTGCCTGTTTGGACAACAGGACAATTCTTCACGGAAACTGATAAGAATTATGGCATTTTAAGCTCTACAACGATGCTTTTCACATCCAATGAAGGGTTATGGCATCTGTTGGACGGTATATCAGACGATAATAGGGATTTTGAAGCATTTTAATGCGAGTATTCGTCCTATCGTGACCATCGACTCATGACCACTTTCGATGTTTGACTCACAGTAGACTGTACTGAAAACGGCAATCGTTGCCTCCTCTTCTCCTGATTTTGTTCACTAATAGGGTGCCCTCGTTTATTAGGCACATAGGTCGAAATTGGAGAAAACATATCGCCTTATAACCCGAAAATGACGGTACCTTTGTAGTGTGAACAGTCATCATCATTTTCAGTTAGTTTTGTTTTTAAGGATCTTGATCTTTGATGTCGACAGTTAAAGGGCGTCGCACACTAGCGTCAAGATCTCGAGATCGCTGCGATTTTTTGCTGCAAGGCGCAGTTTGATGCGCCGCTTGCGTGTGAGAGATTCGCGGCGCGGCAGGATTTTTTATGCGTAGCTGCGCGATTTTTTGTTGCTCGAGAATAGAACCGGCTCTAATTTTGATGCTCAAGATCGCAGAGATCGTGAAACTAGCCAATCACAACGGACGGAAGGACCATAACTCTGATTGAAGAAAAAAACATACTGTTGTTTCTAGGAGGAGGTTTGACGCTAGAGTAATCTTTCCTTGCTTTCCAAATAAGGAAGTTCGCGCGACAAGAGGCGAAGCGACAAGAGTCGTGTGTGAGAACACCACTGCCTCGCTACAATGTGTGCTGTGATGCAGGCGTCAACGCGTCAAGGCGTTGCTCTGAGAAACAATTGACGCCTGATGCTAGTGTGCGAAGGCCTTAATGCTGGGCAGGGACCCCAATTAGGATGTAACACCAGCGCGGGTAAAAAACGAAGGGTAAGCAAGCCTTGCCGGAAAGAACATGGCTGCAAGTAGAACATGATAAGTAAGCGATGTTGATACTTAACGCTGGCTGGGACCCCAATTAGGATGTAACACCAGCGCAGGTAAAAAAAAGAAGGGTAAGCAAGCCTTGCCGGAAAGAACATGGCTGCAAGTAGAGCATGATAAGTGATGTTGATACTTAACGCTGGCTGGGACCCCAATTAGGATGTAACACCAGCACGGGTAAAAAAAGAAGGGTAAGCAAGCCTTGCCGGAAAGAACATGCCTGCTAGTAGAACATGATAAGTCAGCAATGGAATAACCCTGAACTTTTGGTGACCAGAAACACAACTCATACACACCGCACATGTACTATCACTTTCCTTCTGAGAAGACAATGAATAACAATGATGATGATGATGAAGGTGACGATGCCTTGAATGATGCTGAGGGGCTGATAGAGGTGTGGTGGTAATGGTAGTGGGTAGTGATGATGATAGTGGTGGGGTGTGCTGATGAAGGCTGTGTAGTGATCGATCACCCCTGGAAGAGGTGAATGTGCTTGTTGCTCAGCCCTTGTTCCTTCAGCAGCCTGAAAAACAGACAACAGGAAAACTATTAGCGCTAAGTGGAAAACTAGCAGCCTGAAAAACAGAAAAAGGGAAAACTATTAGCGCTAAGTGGAAAACTATCAGCCTGAAAAACAGACAAAGGGAAAACTATTAGCGCCAATTTAAATGGAAAACTAGCAGCCTGAAAAACAGACAATGGGAAAACTATTAGCGTTAAATGGAAAACTAGCAACCTGAAAAACAGAAAAAGGGAAACAAACTATTAGCGCCAAGTTAAATGGAAAACTAGCAGCCTGAAAAACAGACAACGGGAAAACTATTAGCGTTAAATGGAAAACTAGCAGCCTGAAAAACAGACAACGGGAAAACTATTAGCGTTAAATGGAAAATAGCAGCCTGAAAAACAGAAAAAGGGAAAACTATTAGCGTTAAATGGAAAACTAGCACACACACACACAGACAGACTTACTGTGTAGCTAGGTTGCTGAAGGGGGTGGGTCCACACACACACACACACAGACTGACTTACTGTGTAGCTAGGTTGCTGAAGGGGGTGGGTCCACACACACACACACACAGACTGACTTACTGTGTAGCTAGGTTGCTGAAGGGGGTAGGTCCACACACACAGACTTACTGTGTAGCTAGGTTGCTGAAGAGGGTGGGTCCACACACACACACACACATACTTACTGTGTAGCTAGGTTGCTAAAGGGGGTGGGTCCACACACACACACAGACTGACTTACTGTGTAGCTAGGTTGCTGAAGGGGGTGGGTCCACACACACACACAGACAGACTTACTGTGTAGCTAGGTTGCTGAAGGGGGTAGGTCCACACACACACACACAGACTTACTGTGCAGCTAGGTTGCTGAAAGGGTGGGTCCACACACACACACACACAGAATGACAGACAGACTGTGTAGCTAGGTTGCTGAAGGGAGTAGGTCCACACACACACACACACACACAGACTTACTGTGTAGCTAGGTTGCTGAAGGGGGTAGGTCCACACACACATACAGACTTACTGTGTAGCTAGGTTGCTGAAGGGGGTGGGTCAACACACACACAGACGTACTGTGTAGCTAGGTTGCTGAAGGGGGTGGGTCCACACACACACACACACAGACTGTGTAGCTAGGTTGCTGAAGGGGGTGGGTCCACACACACACACAGACTGACTTACTGTGTAGCTAGGTTGCTGAAGGGGATGGGTCCACACACACACACACACAGACTTACTGTGTATCTAGGTTGCTGAAGGGGGTAGGTCCACACACACACACACAGACTTACTGTGTAGCTGAAGGGGGTGGGTCCACACACACACACACAGACTTACTGTGTAGCTAGGTTGCTGAAGGGGGTAGGTCTACACACACACACACAGACTTACTGTGTAGCTAGGTTGCTGAAGGGGATGGGTCCACACACACACAGACAGACTTACTGTGTAGCTAGGTTGCTGAAGGGGGTAGGTCCACACACACACATACAGACTTACTGTGTAGCTAGGTTGCTGAAGGGGGTGGGTCAACACACACACAGACGTACTGTGTAGCTAGGTTGCTGAAGGGGGTGGGTCCACACACACACACACAGACTTACTGTGTAGCTAGGTTGCTGAAGGGGATGGGTCCACACACACACAGACAGACTTACTGTGTAGCTAAGTTGCTGAAGGGGGTAGGTCCACACACACACACAGACTTACTGTGTAGCTAGGCTGCTGAAGGGGGGGGGGGGGGGGGGGGGGGGGGGGGTCCACACACACAGACTGACTTACTGTGCAGCTAGGTTGCTGAAGGGGGTAGGTCCACACACACACAGACTTACTGTGTAGCTAGGTTGCTGAATGGGGTGGGTCCACACACAGACTGACTTACTGTGTAGATAGGTTGCTGAATGGGGTAGGTCCACACACACACAGACAGACTTACTGTGTAGCTAGGTTGCTGAATGGGGTGGGTCCACACACACACACACACACAGACAGACAGACTTACTGTGTAGCTAGGTTGCTGAAGAGGGTGGGTCCACACACACACAGACAGACTTACTGTGTAGCTAGGTTGCTGAAGGGGGTGGGTCCACACACACACACACACACAGACTTACTGTGTAGCTAGGTTGCTGAAGGGGGTAGGTCCACACACACACACACAGACTTACTGTGTAGCTAGGTTGCTGAAGGGGGTGGGTCCACACACACACAGACAGACTTACTGTGTAGCTAGGTTGCTGAAGGGGGTGGGTCCACACACACACACACAGACAGACTTACTGTGTAGCTAGGTTGCTGAAGGGGGTAGGTTCACACACACAGACAGACAGACTTACTGTGCAGCTAGGTTGCTGAAGGGGGTGGGTCCACACACAGACTTACTGTGTAGCTAGGTTGCTGAAGGGGGTGGGTCCACACACACACACAGACAGACTTACTGTGTAGCTAGGTTGCTGAAGGGGGTGGGTCCACACACACACAGACAGACTTACTGTGTAGCTAGGTTGCTGAAGGTGGTAGGTCCACACACACACAGACAGACTTACTGTGTGGCTAGGTTGCTGAAGGTGGTAGGTCCACACACACACAGACAGACTTACTGTGTAGCTAGGTTGCTGAAGGGGGTAGGTCCACACACACAGACACAGACTTACTGTGTAGCTAGGTTGCTGAAGGGGGTGGGTCCACACACATACTTACTGTGTAGCTAGGTTGCTGAAGGGGGTGGGTCCACACACACACACAGACAGACTTACTGTGTAGCTAGGTTGCTGAAGGGGGTGGGTCCACACACACACACCAGAGGGTTCTCAAGGTCTGAAGAGGATTCTGCTGATGTGCTGTCAACAATTATAACACACACACATTATTGAGGCCTTGGTGGTCCATCTCATAATGCATGCGTACATGAGCACGCGTATTAATCCATACTCTGTACATCTAAAGATTCAGTTCCATTGTTTATCTTTAGCACATTGAATGACTATTCTTTTCTTGCCTCAGCATGAGTTTACTTTAAAGTGGTTTAACATGTATCTATGTAGCCGTTAACATTAGCTCAATATATACATTTACATTTTTAAAAATCAATGTTTCAATTTATGTTCTTCTACATTTGAATTTTATTATCTAAAAAAATCATCTTTTCATCTTTACTCTACCCCCACAAAGAAACCTTGTCATAGCACACCACAGACCCCATTAAAATGACCCCTATCTTTACCCTACCCTCACAAAGAAACCTTGTCACAGCACACCACAGACCCCATTAAAATGACCCCTATCTTTACCCTACCCTCACAAAGAAACCTTCTCACAGCACACCACAGACCCCATTAAAATGACCCCTATCTTTACCCTACCCTCACAAAGAAACCTTGTCACAGCACACCACAGACCCCATTAAAATGACCCCTATCTTTACCCTACCCTCACAAAGAAACCTTCTCACAGCACACCACAGACCCCATTAAAATGACCCCTATCTTTACCCTACCCTCACAAAGAAACCTTGTCACAGCAGTACACCACAGACCCCATTAAAATGACCCCTATCTTTACCCTACCCTCACAAAGAAACCTTCTCACAGCACACCACAGACCCCATTAAAATGACCCCTATCTTTACCCTACCCTCACAAAGAAACCTTGTCACAGCAGTACACCACAGACCCCATTAAAATGACCCCTATCTTTACCCTACCCTCACAAAGTAACCTTGTCACAGCAGTACACCACAGACCCCATTAAAATGACCCCTATCTTTACCCTACCCTCACAAAGAAACCTTCTCACAGCACACCACAGACCCCATTAAAATGACCCCTATCTTTACCCTACCCTCACAAAGAAACCTTGTCACAGCAGTACACCACAGACCCCATTAAAATGACCCCTATCTTTACCCTACCCTCACAAAGTAACCTTGTCACAGCAGTACACCACAGACCCCATTAAAATGACCCCTATCTTTACTCTACCCTCACAAAGAAACCTTGTCACAGCAGTACACCACAGACCCCATTAAAATGACCCCTATCTTTACCCTACCCTCACAAAGTAACCTTGTCACAGCAGTACACCACAGACCCCATTAAAATGACCCCTATCTTTACTCTACCCTCACAAAGAAACCTTGTCACAGCAGTACACCACAGACCCCATTAAAATGACCCCTATCTTTACCCTACCCTCACAAAGTAACCTTGTCACAGCAGTACACCACAGACCCCATTAAAATTACCCCTATCTTTACCCTACCCTCACAAAGAAACCTTGTCACAGCCGCACACCACAGACCCCATTAAAATGACCCCTATCTTGACCCTACCCTCACAAAGTAACCTTGTCACAGCAGTACACCACAGACCCCATTAAAATGACCCCTATCTTTACCCTACCCTCACAAAGTAACCTTGTCACAGCAGTACACCACAGACCCCATTAAAATGACCCCTATCTTTACCCTACCCTCACAAAGTAACCTTGTCACAGCAGTACACCACAGACCCCATTAAAATGACCCCTATCTTTACCCTACCCTCACAAAGTAACCTTGTCACAGCAGTACACCACAGACCCCATTAAAATGACCCCTATCTTTACCCTACCCTCACAAAGAAACCTTCTCACAGCACACCACAGACCCCATTAAAATGACCCCTATCTTTACCCTACCCTCACAAAGAAACCTTCTCACAGCACACCACAGACCCCATTAAAATGACCCCTATCTTTGAGTGACAATCTACATCTGGTACAAAAACAGAGATACCGTATTTTTCGGATTATAAGACGCACCTGATTATAAGGCGCACCCCCCAAATTTTACACAACATTCAGATTCTGTTATTATATTTTCTTACTATTTTAGTAGTCATATTATAAGGCGCAGGGGTCTCAGTCGGGGAAAAAAGTATCACCTTATAGTCCGAAAAATACGGTAGTTAACCAAGTTCAACAGAACTTTCTTGGCAGAGGGTGAATAGAGAACATAGAGGCAAACCACACATAGAGGGTCAATACAGAACATAGAGACAACCCACATATAGAGGGTCAATACAGAACATAGAGACAACCCACATATAGAGGGTCAATACAGAACATAGAGGCAAACCACACATAGAGGGTCATCACAGAACATAGAGACAAACCACATATAGAGGGTCAATACAGAACATAGAGACAACCCACACATAGAGGGTCAATACAGAACATAGAGACAAACCACACATAGAGGGTCATCACAGAACATAGAGACAAAACACATATAGAGGGTCAATACAGAACATAGAGACAACCCACACATAGAGGGTCAATACAGAACATAGAAACAAACCACACATAGAGGGTCATCACAGAACATAGAGACAAACCACATATAGAGGGTCAATACAGAACATAGAGACAACCCACACATAGAGGGTCAATACAGAACATAGAGGCAAACCACACATAGAGGGTCATCACAGAACATAGAGACAAACCACATATAGAGGGTCAATACAGAACATAGAGACAACCCACACATAGAGGGTCAATACAGAACATAGAGACAAACCACACATAGAGGGTCATCACAGAACATAGAGACAAAACACATATAGAGGGTCAATACAGAACATAGAGACAACCCACACATAGAGGGTCAATACAGAACATAGAGACAAACCACACATAGAGGGTCATCACAGAACATAGAGACAAACCACATATAGAGGGTCAATACAGAACATAGAGACAAACACATAGAGGGTCAATACAGAACATAGAGAGGGTCATCACAGAACATAGAGACAAACCACATATAGAGGGTCAATACAGAACATAGAGACAACCCACACATAGAGGGTCAATACAGAACATAGAGACAAACCACATATAGAGGGTCATCACAGAACATAGAGACAACCCACAGAACACACATAGAGGGTCAATACAGAACATAGAGACAAACCACAGAACACACATAGAGGGTCAATACAGAACATAGAGACAAACCACACATAGAGGGTCATTACAGAACATAGAGACAAACCACAGAACACACATAGAGGGTCAATACAGAACATAGAGACAAACCACAGAACACACATAGAGGGTCAATACAGAACATAGAGACAAACCACACATAGAGGGTCATTACAGAACATAGAGACAAACCACAGAACACACATAGAGGGTCAATACAGAACATAGAGACAACCCACAGAACACACATAGAGGGTCATCACAGAACATAGAGACAAGCCACACATAGAGGGTCAATACAGAACATAGAGGTAAACCACACATAGAGGGTCAATACAATCAACACAGAACATAGAGATAAACCACATAACACACATGTTGACTACTGGGGCCAACTTGGGCGCTTCTGCCAGCTCAGATTGGGCCACAGATTGGGTCTCAGATTGGGCTGATGATAGGTCCACAGATGTCGCATTGGGCAGGTTTGGGTCAGAGTTTGGGCAGGGCACAAACTGTTGGATGTGGTCAGCACACACCCGACCTTTCAACCCTTCCCATGATGCCTCATCTGACATGACATAGGTCACTTGGAACCTGAAATTTGACACAAACAATGTGTCCTAGTTTTTTTAAGAAAGCTCACCAACATCTTCAAATAACACACATTCCATCTTAGCAATGTTCTGGGCGCTGCTTACAACAAGGCTGTACACTACACTATATGTTCTGGGTGCTGCTTACAACAAGACTGTACACTACACTATATGTTCTGGGTGCTGCTTACAACAAGGCTGTACAGTATACTATATGTTCTGGGTGCTGCTTACAACAAGGCTGTACACTACACTATATGTTCTGGGTGCTGCTTACAACAAGGCTGTACACTACACTATATGTTCTGGGTGCTGCTTACAACAAGGCTGTACACTATACTATATGTTCTGCTTACAACAAGGCTGTACAGTATACTATATGTTCTGCTTACAACAAGGCTGTACACTATACTATATGTTCTGCTTACAACAAGGCTGTACAGTATACTATATGTTCTGGGTGCTGCTTACAACAAGGCTGTACACTACACGTTCTGGGTTCTGCTTACAACAAGGCTGTACACTATACTATATGTTCTGGGTGCTGCTTACAACAAGGCTGTACACTATACTATATGTTCTGGGTGCTGCTTACAACAAGGCTGTGCACTATACTATATGTTTGGGTGCTGCTTACAACAAGGCTGTAAACTATACTATATGTTCTGGGTGCTGCTTACAACAAGGCTGTACACTATACTATATGTTCTGGGTGCTGCTTACAACAAGGCTGTACACTATACTATATGTTCTGGGTGCTGCTTACAACAAGGCTGTACACTATACTATATGTTCTGGGTGCTGCTTACAACAAGGCTGTACACTATACTATATGTTCTGGGTGCTGCTTACAACAAGGCTGTACACTATACTATATGTTCTGGGTGCTGCTTACAACAAGGCTGTACACTATACTATATGTTCTGGGTGCTGCTTACAACAAGGCTGTACACTATACTATATATTCTGGGTGCTGCTTACAACAAGGCTGTACACTATACTATATATTCTGCTTACAACAAGGCTGTACACTATACTATATGTTCTGGGTGCTGCTTACAACAAGGCTGTACACTATACTATATGTTCTGGGTGCTGCTTACAACAAGGCTGTACACTATACTATATGTTCTGGGTGCTGCTTACAACAAGGCTGTACACTATACTATATGTTCTGGGTGCTGCTTACAACAAGGCTGTACAGTATACTATATGTTCTGGGTGCTGCTTACAACAAGGCTGTACACTATACTATATATTCTGCTTACAACAAGGCTGTACAGTATACTATATGTTCTGGGTGCTGCTTACAACAAGGCTGTACACTATACTATATATTCTGCTTACAACAAGGCTGTACACCATATTACATGTTCTGGGTGCTGCTTACAACAAGGCTGTACACTATACTATATGTTCTGGGTGCTGCTTACAACAAGGCTGTACACTATACTATATGTTCTGGGTGCTGCTTACAACAAGGCTGTACACTATACTATACATTCTGGGTGCTGCTTACAACAAGGCTGTACAGTATACTATATGTTCTGGGTGCTGCTTACAACAAGGCTGTACACTATACTATATATTCTGCTTACAACAAGGCTGTACACCATACTATATGTTCTGGGTGCTGCTTACAACAAGGCTGTACACTATACTATATATTCTGCTTACAACAAGGCTGTACACCATATTACATGTTCTGGGTGCTGCTTACAACAAGGCTGTACACTATACTATATGTTCTGGGTGCTGCTTACAACAAGGCTGTACACTATACTATATGTTCTGGGTGCTGCTTACAACAAGGCTGTACACTATACTATATATTCTTCTGCTTACAACAAGGCTGTACACCATACTACATGTTCTGGGTGCTGCTTACAACAAGGCTGTACACTATACTATATGTTCTGGGTGCTGCTTACAACAAGGCTGTACACTATACTATATGTTCTGGGTGCTGCTTACAACAAGGCTGTACACTATACTATATGTTCTGGGTGCTGCTTACAACAAGGCTGTACACCATACTACATGTTCTGGGTGCTGCTTACAACAAGGCTGTACACCATACTACATGTTCTGGGTGCTGCTTACAACAAGGCTGTACAGTATACTATATGTTCTGGGTGCTGCTTACAACAAGGCTGTACACTATACTATATGTTCTGGGTGCTGCTTACAACAAGGCTGTACACTATACTATATGTTCTGGGTGCTGCTTACAACAAGGCTGTGCACTATACTATATGTTCTGGGTGCTGCTTACAACAAGGCTGTACACTATACTATATGTTCTGGGTGCTGCTTACAACAAGGCTGTACACTATACTATATGTTCTGGGTGCTGCTTACAACAAGGCTGTACACTATACTATATGTTCTGGGTGCTGCTTACAACAAGGCTGTGCACTATACTATATATTCTGGGTGCTGCTTACAACAAAGCTGTACACTATACTATATATTCTGCTTACAACAAGGCTGTACACTATACTATATGTTCTGGGTGCTGCTTACAACAAGGCTGTACACTATACTATATGTTCTGGGTGCTGCTTACAACAAGGCTGTACACTATACTATATGTTCTGGGTGCTGCTTACAACAAGGCTGTACACTATACTATACATTCTGGGTGCTGCTTACAACAAGGCTGTACAGTATACTATATGTTCTGGGTGCTGCTTACAACAAGGCTGTACACTATACTATATATTCTGCTTACAACAAGGCTGTACACTATACTATATGTTCTGGGTGCTGCTTACAACAAGGCTGTACACTATACTATATGTTCTGGGTGCTGCTTACAACAAGGCTGTACACTATACTATATGTTCTGGGTGCTGCTTACAACAAGGCTGTACACTATACTATATGTTCTGGGTGCTGCTTACAACAAGGCTGTACACTATACTATATGTTCTGGGTGCTGCTTACAACAAGGCTGTACACTATACTATATGTTCTGGGTGCTGCTTACAACAAGGCTGTACACTATACTATATGTTCTGGGTGCTGCTTACAACAAGGCTGTACACTATACTATATGTTCTGGGTGCTGCTTACAACAAGGCTGTACACTATACTATATGTTCTGGGTGCTGCTTACAACAAGGCTGTACACTATACTATATGTTCTGGGTGCTGCTTACAACAAGGCTGTACACTATACTATATGTTCTGGGTGCTGCTTACAACAAGGCTGTACACTATACTATATGTTCTGGGTGCTGCTTACAACAAGGCTGTACACTATACTATATGTTCTGGGTGCTGCTTACAACAAGGCTGTACACTATACATGTTCTGGGTGCTGCTTACAACAAGGCTGTACACTATACTATATGTTCTGGGTGCTGCTTACAACAAGGCTGTACACTATACTATATGTTCTGGGTGCTGCTTACAACAAGGCTGTACACTATACTCAGACCTGCCTACTTGGAATTTTCCCAATCAGTAGCCCAGCCATCAATTTTCAGTAGCATGGCAAATTTTTTCGTAGCATCCACAAACGACGGCAATCAATTTGTTCTCTTCCTGAGCCGAAACGTACTGTTTATGTTTCGCCGATTGAACGTGTTGACGGTCGTCTCTACCGCCATGATTCACAGAGAAGTCTGCATGGCAGAGGTTGCAGTGAGCATGGTTCGCACCAAGTCGACTTCTGACGATGCAAGCTATTTTGAAAACTTGTGCGTCAGGCCGATTGCCTTCCAATTTGGCAGGTACATGACCGGGGACGGTGACTATCGGTGTGCCAAACCGGAAGCGAATCGGTTCATACGCCGCTTCACCGTTTCACGAATAACTCCGCCGTTTCTTAACCGATTCGCTTCCAATTTGCTGTCAGGCTTGCTATGGCAGGGGCGAAGCATGGCGGCAAATTTGAAGAGAATCGGGAGAGGGCGTCACTCTCAGAGCAGCGCCAACGGGAAACGGGGCCTTATAACCGGCCTCTCGACGCCCGTATCTCCGGTATTTCTGGGCGGATTGTCTTCGAATGTGGACGGTAGATGACCGGGGACGTTGACTATCCGTGTGCCAAACCGGAAGCGAATCGATTCAAAAACGCGCGCGATATACGCCGCTTCACTTTTACACAAACCACGGCGTAACCAGAACCGACATTGACTCGAGATTTGGAACGTGCATGACCAGGGATCGTGACTATCGTCGTGCAAAATTGCAACAGCATCCGTTCATAAACACGCGCCATATGCACCGATTAAATTTCGCGAATTCGGCGAAACGGGATTCGTCCAAACGTGCTATTATTAAGATAATTCATCCTATCTATTTCAAGCCCCCCCCCCCCCCCCCCCCCCCCCCCTCTCACGGCAACTAACACTTTACCCACAAAGCGCACGAGCTGTGAGCGTCGAGGGGGGGGATAGGAGGGGGATGGGGGTTGAGGGGGGGAGGGAGGGGATGAGGGATGGGGCTGGGGCTGGAGGGGTGAAGGTGAAATGCTGCCTTCTTCTTGGAAATGTAAAACCTAACGTTTCACTTTCGTGTGTTTGAGACTGGCTGTCTGTTGAAAGCCACAATAGCAAACAAGTGTGTCGCCGAGTGGCAGATAAGTCCCCGAGCAAGTAAATGTGGGGAGGGGGTAGGTGTAGGGAGGAGATAGCTGCCACGGGATTCAAACTGCCATGGGGTTAAAACTGCCACGGGAGTTAACTGCCACAGGGCGATTGCGAGTTAAAAATAAAACACTCAGTTGATACCCCCATCCCCTTCACATAACCATCTACACTAAAACCTTTCATTACAAACCCCAAAAGAGCAACTCCACCGTTCCATTTCTAACTCCAGGCAAGGGAGGAAGAGAGAGAGAGAGAAAAAGAGAGAGAGAAGGGGGGAGAGAAAGAGAGAGATCATTACCTGCTATACTGTTTGGCCAAAGCATCCAGTTGTTCCCGCCACATGATGTCACAAACCTTTTTATTGTAAAACAGCAAATGGACCTTCCTGTCAACACACAGAATGTCACAAACCTTTTTATTGCAAAACAGCAAAAGGACCTTCCTGTCGACACACAAAACGTCACAAACCTTTTTATTGTAAAACAGCAAATGGACCTTCCTGTCGACACACAAAATGTCACAAACCTTTTTATTGTAAAACAGCAGATGAACCTTCTTGTCGACACACAATATGTTATAATATTTGTTATTGTTAAAAAAAAAAGATTGGTTTGATCACAGACAAAGTGACAATATGAATCACTACTTTACCTAAGCATACAATTACAGCAACATTATTCAATGAATGTATATCCCATTTTGGGACTGCCTGAACTGTGATATAAACATAATTCAAGTTATTAACTGAAAAAGCACACAAACAAATAAACCTCAATCATACTAAACATTTTGTGGATGTTGATCTGTGTGTATGTATGCGTGTGTGTCAAAGTCAAAGTCAAAATTTTTATTTTCAGATGGAACATTGAATAAGCAATAATGGTGGGTTTTTTTTTTACATCAAGCCATCTATAACACAACAGTTAAAGAAGTAAATAAACATGAGAACACCCCCACCACCGCCACACACCCACACACACAGACACAAACCAAACCAAAACAAACAACAACAAAGACATTAATAAGTTCATGCACGCACACACCCGAGTACTCGTATACTCTCTCTCTCTCTCTCTCTCTCTCTCTCTCTCTCTCTCTCTCTCTCTCTCTCTATCTATCTCTATCTCTCTCTCTCTACTCTCTCTCTCTCTCTCTCTCTCTCTCTCTCTCTCTCTCTCTCTCATAAACAAACATCTATACGCTCAAAATACATATATACATATATACAAATACATATATATATAACAAGATAAGATACACAGGCACATTAATACTTCGAGTAATTTTCAGTGTGATAGAGGATCAAGATGATGATTCAGATCAATAATAAACCACATCATATGAAACATGATATAAATAAAATTGACAAGAATGTGATCAAGAAACCAACAGATCAAATAATTAGGTTGCCTTGTTTGTCACACAGTATAAATTTGATTAGAAGACGTGATCAAACTTAATATTATATTAATCATTAAATGGGTCTTCTTAAAAACATCATCATGATCATGGAGCATTAACACGCAACCGTTACCGGACGTAGACCTTGCATCAATGGTAGACATTAAGCCAGAAATACACTTAGAATGAATTTGATGTGTTGTAAATGTCAACCTTTAGTCTATGCTTACAAAACGTTCATATTCATGAGGTGAGTTTTTAATTTTTTCTTAAATAGATTCCTGTTTTTTATGCATTTCAAGTGTGTGTGTGTGTGTGTGTGTGTGTGTGTGTTTTCCCCTTTTTATGTAGAGTTTATTTTATTACGTTCATGATTACAAAACATCTTCAAAATAGTATTTTCGGATGGGGATTTATCATAACGTATACTACCATGAAGATAACGGATTTTTGCTGCTGATTTAAAATATGAAAAAATGATGCCACAAGGGAACTAGGCCTACAGCAGTAACAGAAAATACTAACTCAATACAAACATCAGCCAAGCAAGAAAATCCATTGATATTGACTTGTGAAAATTAAGAAAGGTTGAAAGCGTTGGAGACTTCAACGACACAGAAGTGTGTGTGTGTGTGTGTGTGTGTGTGTGTGTGTGTGTGTGTGTGTGTGTGCGTGTGCGTGCGTGTGTGTGTGTGTGTGTGTGTGTGACCGTTGTGGAGCATTGACCACAGTATGGTAGATGTCGATCTAACAGTATTTAGGAGGCCAACTCACATGGTTGACCGTTGTGGAGCATTGACCACAGTATGGTAGATGTTGATCTAACAGCATTTAGGAGGCCAACTCACATGGTTGACCGTTGTGGAGCATTGACCACAGTATGGTAGATGTTGATCTAACAGTATTTAGGAGGCCAACTCACATGGTTGACTGTTGCGGAGCATTCACCACAGTATGGTAGATCAATCGCACCATTGGCGTAAACCCTGTGCCAGCCGCCAACATAATGAGATGCGTGACCCCGGACAACAGCGACACGTCAAACGACCCATCATTGTCGCTTAGCGACACCTTGTCACCTGGACGACAAACATAATTAGACAGCGATGAGCTGTTGTCACATTAATTAGCACTCACATGACTGACTCACTTGACTTCAAAGTTCTAAATGCTTTCATTTAAATTATTTTAAGAAAAAACCCACAATAGGTAAACGATTTCTATTGCATGCATCACCCCCACACACATGAACACACACACATTGTATGTATGCCCGTACATATATTGAGATCTGATTTTTAATTTGAGAGATAGTTACCAGCTTTGGTAGCCTACAAATGAAAATTGAGAGAACACTAATACATCTTAACAATCTGCAAGATCTCTGCTCAATCATATTTTAGAATTCAATATAATATAATGACACATTTTTAATAATTCCCCTTGTTTTTCCGACGCCAACAGACTGCATGCAATGCTCTAATGACTGGGATAGCTGCATCAGTGAGGTAGGTTTTGATGATACATGAGAGGATGACATAGAGGGTAGATAGTTGTGTCACTTCTTCTTCTTCTTCTTCTTCTGTGTTCCCAGATTTGTGTCCCAAAAAAGATCACTGCTTTATACTCCCTGGAAAAGACAGATTAGATGACTCAACAGTCTCTCAAGGAGACTAAGAACTCACCCGCATTCAACGTCCCAATAAATGGTGTGACTGCTCCGTTGGGGTAGATTTTGATCATCAGATAAATCACTCTGCCTTGGTCCACCCGAGGATCCTGCTTGTCCTTCTCCATAGAGGGCAGCACCGCAGTGTAGCTCCGTGCTATCTCCATGCCTGCAAGACAAATCATCATCATGATCGATTCAGTTGTTGTCCTTCTCCATAGAGGGCAGCACCGCAGTGTAGCTCCGTGCTATCTCCATGCTTGCAAGACAAATCATCATCATGATCAATTCAGTTGTTGTCCTTCTCCATAGAGGGCAGCACCGCAGTGTAGCTCCGTGCTATCTCAACGCCTGCAAGACAAATCATCATCATGATCGATTCAGTAGTTGGCCTTCTCCATAGAGGGCAGCATTGCAGTGTAGCTCCGCGCTATCTCCATGCAAATTAACATAGGAATCATTTCAGTAGTGTGTGTGAGCAGAGGCTGAACACGGCTAACGTTTAACCCTTTAAGAGCAGAGGCTGAACACGGCTAACGTTTAACCCTTTAAGAGCAGAGGCTGAACACGGCTAACGCTTAACCCTTTAAGAGCAGAGGCTGAACATGGCTAACGTTTAACCCTTTAAGAGCAGAGGCTGAACACGGCTAACGCTTAACCCTTTAAGAGCAGAGGCTGAACACGGCTAATGTTTAACCCTTTAAGAGCAGAGGCTGAACACGGCTAACGTTTAACCCTTTAAGAGCAGAGGCTGAACACGGCTAACGTTTAACCCTTTAAGAGCAGAGGCTGAACATGGCTAATGTTTAACCCTTTAAGAGCAGAGGTTGAACATAACATGGATAATGTTTAACCATTTAAGAGCAGAGGCTGAGCACGGCTAATGTTTAACCCTTTAAGAGTAGAGGCTGAACATGGCTAACGTTTAACCCTTTAAGAGCAGAGGCTGAACATGGCTAACGTTTAACCCTTTAAGAGCAGAGGCTGAACATGGCTAATGTTTAACCCTTTGAGAGCAGAGGCTGAACATGGCTAATGTTTAACCCTTTAAGAGCAGAGGCTGAACATAACATGGCTAATGTTTAACCCTTTAACAGCAGAGGCTGAACATGGCTAATGTTTAACCCTTTAAGAGCAGAGGCTGAACATGGCTAAAGTTGAACCCTTTAAGAGCAGAGGCTGAACATAAAATGGCTAATGTTTAACCCTTTAAGAGCAGAGGCTGAACATGGCTAATGTTTAACCCTTTAAGAGCAGAGGCTGAACATGGCTAAAGTTGAACCCTTTAAGAGCAGAGGCTGAACATGGCTAACGTTTAACCCTTTAAGAGCATAGGCTGAACATGGCTAACATTTAACTCTTTAAGATTTGAGTCTGAACATAACATGGCTACCGATTAACCATTTAAGAGCAGAGGCTGAACATAACATGACTAATGTTTAACCCTATAAGAGCAGAGGCTGAACATAGCTAACATTTCACCCTTTAAGAGCAGATGCTGAGCATGGCTAATGTTTAACCCTTTAAGAGCAGAGGCTGAACATAGCTAACATTTCACCCTTTAAGAGCAGATGCTGAGCATGGCTAATGTTTAACCCTTTAAGAGCAGAGGCTGAACATGGCTAACATTTAACCCTTTAAGATCAGTAAGCCTGAAAACGGCTAACATTTAACCCTTTAAGAGCAGAGGCTGAACACGGTTAACGTTTAACAGCCCGATAAGGGAGACCATCCATCTGGCTGAGCGCTCCACCATGACAGCCAATCAGTCATCAGGACACAAACCCACCAATCCAAAAAAGGGAAAGAAAGAAACCCACCAATCAAAAGGAAGGATATAAAAGAAAACATGACTGCATGGGAGATGAATGAGAAATCAATATGGCCATTACGGCCTGTTTTCACATCAATCCTGATTAGGCTTTTACAGTGTGCGTGCGTGCGTGTGTGGTGTGCTTATGTGCCTCCTTTAAAGGTGCACCCGGATGGCTATGTTTTTGCAAGAAACACAGCGAGATCACCAAGAAAACACCCTTTACAGAGATCGAAACACTCACTTTGCTCTGGTTTCCTAGAAATCAAATCGTCAAATCGGCGATTCCTCCTTGGCGGAGGTACTGGAAGTCAGATTTTCTCAGTGATGCACTCTTCACTGCACCATAGTGCAAGGTTCTCCGCACAGTGTGCCGGTGTATTTTTACCTCTATGAGATTTTTACCTCTAGCCGCATAGCCAATCAGAATCGTTTGTTTGTCCGCCATTGTGAATCATTACGAAACTAAGTGCATGGCTTTGTACATCGATTTCTCTGCAAATATGTAGATTTACACCCTCCTGCTCTATTTCTTGGTTCTTTCCGTTGTTTCAACTTCGTTAGGGATAGGGTTAGGGTTAGGGATAGGGTTAGGGTTAGTAGTAATCACGTGAGATAAGTAACTGTTCTAATGCGCATGCGCAGAGGTAAATATTTCATACAACTACTTATTTATCGTGACACCGGGTTCTTGAGGAGCATCACAACCTCCTTTCCGGGGAGAGGTGACTTCGTAACCAGACATGTGTTTATGTTGAAACAAAGTCTACAAAGCAGAAGCATGGCTGCAAGCAGATCAACAACAGACCTGCCTACTTGGAATTTTCCCAATCAGTAGCCCAGCCATCAATTTTCAGTAGCATGGCAATTTTTTCCGTAGCATCCACAAACAACGGCAATCGATTTGTTCTCTTCCTGAGCCGAAACGCACTGCTTAATATGTTTCGCCGATTGAACGTGTTGACGGCAATCGTCTCTACCGCCATGATTCACAGAGAAGTCCGCATGGCAGAGGTTGCACTGCATGGCAGAGGTCAACTGCACGATGCAAGGCCACTCCTCCGAGCATGGTTCGGCAGCACCAAGAGTCAGACTTTTCTGAAACATCTCCCGATGCAAGGCCACTCCATCCGTGTAAGCTATTTTGAAAAACTTGTGCGGTAGCAGGCCCGATCCGTTTTATTTTTCGTAGCTGCTAGAACAAGATGGTGTCACCAAATGATTTTTTCAGAGTTTTCTGGTTTGGGTCTACCTTCCGTCCCCAAATTTTGAACTGATCGTTTGAAACATCTCTACCTTCCGTCCCCAAATCATACATTGAATCACATGGACAGCACAGCACCACCCTCTCTACCTTCCGTCTCATACTGCTGCTGGACAGCACAGCACCACCCTCTCTACCTTCCGTCCCCAAATTTTTGATCAGAGACAGCACCGCCCTCTCTACCTTCCGTAATAACATTGAACTGATCACATGGACAGCACAGCACCGCCCTCTCTACCTTCCGTCACATACATTTGATAAAAGCACGGAAGTGACTAGGTTATTCCGTCGCTGATCACATGACACACAGCACCGTCTGTCCCCAAATCTTAGAAACAGCACAGCACCGCCCTCTCTAAAATCATACATTGAACTGAACGGACAGCAAGCAAAAAATCAAAAACTGATCACATGGACAGCACAGCAATCTTACCTTCCGTTTTTGAACTGATCACATACAGCAAGCACCGCCCTCTCTACCTTCCGTCCCCAAATAATTGAACTGATCACATGGACAGCACAGCACCGCCCTGCATACATTGTAGGACTCTCTACCTAGAACTGATCACATGGACAGCACAGCACCGCCCTTCTATTTCCCCAAATCATACATTGAACTGATCACATGGACAGCACAGCACCGCCCTCTCTACCTTCCGTCCCCAAATCATACATTGAACTAGCAGCACAGCACCACCCTAGGCTGATCACATGGACAGCACAGCACCGCCCTCTCTACCTTCCGTCCCCAAATCATACATTGAACTGATCACATGGACAGCACAGCACCGCCCTCTCTACCTTCCGTCCCCAAATCATACATTGAACTGATCACATGGACAGCACAGCACCACCCTCTCTACCTTCCGTCCCCAAATCATACATTGAACTGATCACATGGACAGCACAGCACCACCCTCTCTACCTTCCGTCCCCAAATCATACATTGAACTGATGATCTCTACCTTCCGCCCCAAATCATTGAACTGATCACATGGACAGCACAGCACCACCCTCTCTACCTTCCGTCCCCAAATCATACATTGAACTGATCACATGGAAGTGCACAGCACAATCAGTAGCAGTAACTTCAAGTGTAAGAAGAACGATCTATGATGCACTTCAGCATGTTAGTGCATCACGGGCAGAGAAGTCTGCAGGAATGATGATTGCTAACACACCGTGTTCACTGTCTGACAAATTGTTCACAGCCTCATTTCACATTCATTCAAGTATTTGCTAAACCTGTCAAAAAAGTATCGGATATATTAATTAAAAGTAAATGCTGTTGATTAAAAAAAAGTGAAATGACACAGAATTCAACGTATAACAATTGCAAGTGCACAATCTAATTGTTTGCTCTTTGGTTTGGTTTGTGTGATTGCAAGCTCTGAAATGAATATAATGACGGTTTTGTTTATTAACCCTTTAGGGCCTAGGACGCATAATTACATTACGTCCTGCTTGTTTCAGCATTTCTCTAGACCATGTTTAATATTGTGTCTCACAACAAGGTTGATATGTTACCTAAACATGGGCATCACCATTTGAACTTTAATTACAATAGGTGAGCCAGGCCATGGGTTGTCAAGCAACCAACTCCCTCCTTTCTGTGACCCACACTAACATTATTGAATGGGTTTGCTCAATGCTGATAAAGAGAATAAAAAGACATTTAATCTGTGCTACAAATTGATAGTTGCCCTTTTTTTAAAAAGTGATAGGCATTCATTTTCATTCAGTATTTCTAACTGGACAGGGGTAAAAAGGGGGAAATGGTGCATTTGGGGCATATTAACCCTTTCAGTACAGCTTCATGTTGCAAGCTGACATTAAAAATCAGAAAGCATAAAACCTCTTTCAATAGGGCATTTGCCACGAGTGTTCGTTCTCTATACTAGACTACTAATTTGCCCGCACTCGTTCTGCCCGAGTTACGCTGACCTTTCTAATTCAACTCTCTAAAATCAACTCAGTGAATTTCAAGGTCGTCCTCACGTGGCAAATGCCCTATTGATACGTCCTTCATTTACCCTCCAAAAAGTCAGAGGTCATGCATACTTTGCATCAACAGTTTTCCTGCTACAATTGTTGTTGAATTATTAATTTTACTGTCCAAGATTTAAATGGCTTTGGCACTGAAGGGGTTAATCAATGTAATAATGTTTTGTAATCTTCTTCTTCTGTGGTGGTGGCCAGCTTCTTTTTACAGAAGTAAATGCACACACTTTAGGGGGTGACCAAAGAAAAAGAAGCAGAAGAGAGAGAAAAAAAGAAAGAAAAGCAAA
>CM065694.1:37662720-37680220 GCA_017654935.2 Phymorhynchus buccinoides
ATCACCAAAGCACCAACAAATCCTCTAGCACAATAGTTACTCCACAAAACAAGGCAATCACCAAACGCACCAACAAATCCTCTAGCACAATAGTTACTCCACAAAACAAGGCAATCACCAAACGCACCAACACATCCTCTAGCACAATAGTTACTCCACAAAACAAGGCAATCACCAAATGCACCAACAAATCCTCTAGCACAATAGTTACTCCACAAAACAAGGCAATCACCAAACGCACCAACAAATCCTCTAGCACAATAGTTACTCCACAAAACAAGGCAATCACCAAATGCACCAACAAATCCTCTAGCACAATAGTTACTCCACAAAACAAGGCAATCACCAAACGCACCAACACATCCTCTAGCACAATAGTTACTCCACAAAACAAGGCAATCACCAAATGCACCAACAAATCCTCTAGCACAATAGTTACTCCACAAAACAAGGCAATCACCAAATGCACCAACAAATCCTCTAGCACAATAGTTACTCCACAAAACAAGGCAATCACCAAATGCACCAACAAATCCTCCAGCACAATACATGCACCAACAAATCCTCCAGCACAATACATACACCAACAAATCCTCCAGCACAATAAATGCACCAACAAATCCTCCAGCACAATAAATGCACCAACAAATCCTCCAGCACAATACATACACCAACAAATCCTCCAGCACTCCACATATCGCTTTTGGTTTATTTGTGAGTATCATTTAACACTATCTCCTTTGGGAAAAAATAATGGCTTATGTCACCTTATGCAAGGAATATTTTTATTGTTGGTGTTTTATGTATATATAAAACAATTATTTTCTTTGTTCAAAAGACAACAAATTTATGAATTGTGAATCGCATAAGCTACAGGTCATATCATCAAACAAAATTTGAAACGCTTCTGTGGTGAGGTTCACAATAGACTGGACATACAAAACACACATGAATGATCCCAATACCCCTCAGCTCCCAAACGAGGCAGAGGACTCACAGACCACTCACCGGCCTGGAAAGTTTTCACGTAGGATTTGTCCCCCCTGAGCGGCTTTCCAAGGGCAGACCACTGCTTGTCGGGGTGAGTCTTGGGCAGAACTATCTCCACCTTGCCTGACTCTGAGTAAGCCTTGACTGTGTAGTCTGTGGTCACTTCCTCCTCCAACTCTGAAACACCATTGCACACTGGATAAATGAAGTCAACTCTGCAACACCAGTGTGCACTGGATAAATGAAGTCAACTCTGAAACACCATTGCACACTGGATAAATGAAGTCAACTCTGCAACACCATTGCACACTGGATAAATGAAGTCAACTCTGCAACACCATTGTGCACTGGATAAATGAAGTCAACTCTGAAACATCATTGTACACTGGATAAATGAAGTCAACTCTGAAACACCATTGTACAATGTATAAATGAAGTCAACTCTGAAACATCATTGTACACTGAATAAATGAAGTCACCTCTGAAACATCATCGTACAATGTATAAATGAAGTCAACTCTGAAACATCATCGTACAATGTATAAATGAAATCAACTCTGAAACATCATTGTGCAATGCAAAAATGAAGTCAACTCTGAAACATCATTGTGCAATGCATAAATAAAGTCAACTCTGAAACATCATTGTACACTGCATAAATGAAGTCAACTCTGAAACATCATTGTGCACTGCATAAATGAAGTCAACTCTGAAACATCATTGTACACTGAATAAATGAAGTCAACTCTGAAACATCATCGTACAATGTATAAATGAAGTCAACTCTGAAACACCATTGTACAATGCATAAATGAAGTCAACTCTGAAACACCATTGTACAATGTATAAATGAAGTCAACTCTGAAAAATCATAGTACAATGTATAAATTAAGTCAACTCTGAAACACCATTGTACAATGTATAAATGAAGTCAACTCTGAAACACCATTGTACAATGTATAAATGAAGTCAACTCTGAAAAATCATAATACAATGTATAAATAAAGTCAACTCTGAAACACCATTGTACACTGCATAAATGAAGTCAACTCTGAAACATCATTGTACACTGCATAAATGAAGTCAACTCTGAAACATCATTGTACACTGCATAAATGAAGTCAACTCTGAAACACCATTGTACACTGCATAAATGAAGTCAACTCTGAAACATCATTGTACACTGCATAAATGAAGTCAACTCTGAAACATCATTGTACACTGCATAAATGAAGTCAACTCTGAAACATCATTGTACACTGAATAAATGAAGTCAACTCTGAAACATCATCGTACAATGTATAAATGAAGTCAACTCTGAAACACCATTGTACAATGCATAAATGAAGTCAACTCTGAAACACCATTGTACAATGTATAAATGAAGTCAACTCTGAAACATCATTGTACAATGTATAAATGAAGTCAACTCTGAAACACCATTGTACAATGTATAAATGAAGTCAACTCTGAAACACCATTGTACAATGTATAAATGAAGTCAACTCTGAAAAATCATAGTACAATGTATAAATTAAGTCAACTCTGAAACACCATTGTACACTGCATAAATGAAGTCAACTCTGAAACATCATTGTACACTGCATAAATGAAGTCAACTCTGAAACACCATTGTACACTGCATAAATGAAGTCAACTCTGAAACACCATTGTACACTGCATAAATGAAGTCAACTCTGAAACACCATTGTACACTGCATAAATGAAGTCAACTCTGAAACACCATTGTACACTGCATAAATGAAGTCAACTCTGAAACATCATTGTACACTGCATAAATGAAGTCAACTCTGAAACATCATTGTACACTGCATAAATGAAGTCAACTCTGAAACACCATTGTACACTGCATAAATGAAGTCAACTCTGAAACACCATTGTACACTGCATAAATGAAGTCAACTCTGAAACATCATTGTACACTGCATAAATGAAGTCAACTCTGAAACACCATTGTACACTGCATAAATGAAGTCAACTCTGAAACACCATTGTACACTGCATAAATGAAGTCAACTCTGAAACATCATTGTACACTGCATAAATGAAGTCAACTCTGAAACACCATTGTACACTGCATAAATGAAGTCAACTCTGAAACACCATTGTACACTGCATAAATGAAGTCAACTCTGAAACATCATTGTACACTGCATAAATGAAGTCAACTCTGAAACACCATTGTACACTGCATAAATGAAGTCAACTCTGAAACATCATTGTACACTGCATAAATGAAGTCAACTCTGAAACACCATTGTACACTGCATAAATGAAGTCAACTCTGAAACACCATTGTACACTGCATAAATGAAGTCAACTCTGAAACACCATTGTACAATGCATAAATGAAGTCAACTCTGAAACATCATTGTACACTGCATAAATGAAGTCAACTCTGAAACACCATTGTACACTGCATAAATGAAGTCAACTCTGAAACATCATTGTACACTGCATAAATGAAGTCAACTCTGAAACATCATCGTACAATGTATAAATGAAGTCAACTCTGAAACACCATTGTACAATGCATAAATGAAGTCAACTCTGAAACACCATTGTACAATGTATAAATGAAGTCAACTCTGAAAAATCATAGTACAATGTATAAATTAAGTCAACTCTGAAACACCATTGTACAATGTATAAATGAAGTCAACTCTGAAACATCATTGTACACTGCATAAATGAAGTCAACTCTGAAACACCATTGTACACTGCATAAATGAAGTCAACTCTGAAACACCATTGTACACTGCATAAATGAAGTCAACTCTGAAACACCATTGTACACTGCATAAATGAAGTCTCAGGGAATTTGTATTTTAGGATGGGAAAGAGAGGGGGGGAGAGATAGACAGACAGACAGAAAGGAAGAAACAATAGAGAGATTGCAACAATATTGTAAATGAGTCACCTGCAGGCAAACCTAAACACCACAGAGGGGTGAAGGAGGCCATCGACATCGCAGCCGCCATTGCGGCCAAGCCCACGCCGAACCGGGACCGTGGGAGACGTACTTATCTTCTGCCTGCTCTTCCGTTGCAGTCTGTTTCAGTTTTGTGAGTGTGGTTTTTTTCACCTTCTCTTTCCTGGTTCCGTGGCGCACTGTGGGTGCAGCTTTGAGCTGTGCTGACCATCGTGTGCACTGAACCACCAGTGGCCTCTCAACAGACATTGCTGACCAAAAGCTTCAAAGTAAGCCTGAATACTTCTTTGAGCTGTGCTGACCATCGTGTGCACTGAACCACCAGTGGCCTCTCAACAGACATTGCTGACCAAAAGCTTCAAAGTAAGCCTGAATACTTCTTTGAGCTGTGCTGACCATCGTGTGCACTGAACCACCAGTGGCCTCTCAACAGACATTGCTGACCAAAAGCTTCAAAGTAAGCCTGAATACTTCTTTGAGCTGTGCTGACCATCATGTGCACTGAACCACCAGTGGCCTCTCAACAGACATTGCTGACCAAAAGCTTCAAAGTAAGCCTGAATACTTCTTTGAGCTGTGCTGACCATCATGTGCACTGAACCACCAGTGGCCTCTCAACAGACATTGCTGACCAAAAGCTTCAAAGTAAGCCTGAATACTTCTTTGAGCTGTGCTGACCATCGTGTGCACTGAACCACCAGTGGCCTCTCAACAGACATTGCTGACCAAAAGCTTCAAAGTAAGCCTGAATACTTCTTTGAGCTGTGCTGACCATCATGTGCACTGAACCACCAGTGGCCTCTCAACAGACATTGCTGACCAAAAGCTTCAAAGTAAGCCTGAATACTTCTTTGAGCTGTGCTGACCATCATGTGCACTGAACCACCAGTGGCCTCTCAACAGACATTGCTGACCAAAAGCTTCAAAGTAAGCCTGAATACTTCTTTGAGCTGTGCTGACCATCGTGTGCACTGAACCACCAGTGGCCTCTCAACAGACATTGCTGACCAAAAGCTTCAAAGTAAGCCTGAATACTTCTTTGAGCTGTGCTGACCATCGTGTGCACTGAACCACCAGTGGCCTCCCAACAGACATTGCTGACCAAAAGCTTCAAAGTAAGCCTGAATACTTCTTTGAGCTGTGCTGACCATCATGTGCACTGAACCACCAGTGGCCTCTCAACAGACATTGCTGACCAAAAGCTTCAAAGTAAGCCTGAATACTTCTTTGAGCTGTGCTGACCATCATGTGCACTGAACCACCAGTGGCCTCTCAACAGACATTGCTGACCAAAAGCTTCAAAGTAAGCCTGAATACTGGCTTTGAATGAAATTCTTCTAATCAAGTCTTAGTGAATTCATATTTTAGGGCGAGAAAGAGGGAAAGGGATGGAGACAGACAGACAAACAGAAAGGAAGAAAAAATAAAGAGATTCCAAAATTCTAACTAAAATGAACAGGTTAAGATAGAATGTTATACCTTTTTGTAGCAGCAACATTTTGCTATAGCAAAGCATCATCCCACTACAACAGAGGCGGTGGTACTGTTTTCAAATAAGTCCATACCTACCTCAGTGTATCTTCAAGGTATGTTTTTTGACGCAGACAATAGACAAAATATTATACAGACAAACCCCTATTTTACGACCCTCTGTTAAGCGACCACCTCTCATTTGAGACCGGATTTGTTGGCACGGATGCATATTACTATGTAAACGACCTCTCTTAAACGACTTCCTCTAAAACGCGACTTACGACCGCCATTTTGTTGGTTTTTACGACCGTTGTTGTCGTTTGCATAGACTTCGAGCAAAGGGAAACAACCACGGTCAAGGGCCTGAAAGCGGAGTCGTTTCCCTTGTTGTAGAAAAGATGGCAGAAAGCGTAGGAAAAGCACGAAAACCACTGACTTTGAAAAAGAAAACCACTGACTTTGGACGAGAGTGGAGGTGATTAACAGAAGTCGGCGAAGTGAAACTGTAATACATCGATTGCACAATCCTATGGAGTTGGAAAGACCCAAATCCAGTTTTAATATGTCATTGTATGTGTGCATGAAGAAGAGAGTATGAACTGTGCTGAACTTTTTCTTTCTACGGCTGCCAGTGAAAACCTCCGTCATACGACCCCTCCAATTTACGACCGATTTTTCCGGACATTTTGGAAGTCTTAAAATAGAGGTTTGTCTGTATACCCATAAATTCCTACTTACCAAGGTGTATCTTAAAGGTGTGTTTTTCTATGCAGACAATATTACATTCCTATAAATTCCTACTAACCTATGTGTATCTTAAAGGTGTGTTTTTTGATGATGACGGCAATCCTCAATGTCTGATTGGTCTTGTCGATGGTCACGTGATCAGGGGTGATCTGTTTCCATTGTGAATACACCACCAGAGTCATCGACTTGCTGCTTTGAAACCAGTCATAACTGAAACAGCAACACAAGCATTATCAACAATATTACTATATATTATTATCAACAATATTACTATATATTATTATCAACAATATTACTATATATTATTATCAACAATATTACTATTTTGACTAACTCAATACACCACCAGTCATCAACTTGCTGCTTTGAAACCAGTCACAACTGAAACAGCAACAAAAGTAATCATCAACAATATTACTATATATTATTATCAACAATATTACTATTTTGACTAACTCAATACACCACAAGTCATCGACTTGCTGCTTTGAAACCAGTCACAACTGAAACAGCAACAGAAGTCATTATCAACAATATTACTATATATTATTATCAACAATATTACTATTTTGACTAACTCAATACACCACAAGTCATCGACTTGCTGCTTTGAAACCAGTCACAACTGAAACAGCAACACAAATAATTATCAAAGTTTCTAAATATTTGCTATCTATTATTATCAACAATATTACTATATATTATTATCAATAATATTACTATTTTGACTAACTCAATAAACCACCAGAGTCACCGACGTGCTGCTTTGAAACCAGTCATAACTGAAACATCAACATCAATAATTATCAACATTACTATTTAGATTATCATTTATATGCAAATATATGCAAAGGGAGAGAACAGGAAAAGTTTTGTCTTTTTTGCCTAGTGGTCACAAGCATGAATTTAGTTCTGTTAGAGTTTAAACTCATGTGGTTTAGTTCAGACCATTCAGTTAACTGATTGATACTCTCTTGCAATACATGATTTATGTTTTCTACTTCAGAGTTGCTTGTATGGGGAGTAGTATCACACGCGAACATGTCACAGAGAGCTTGCAAATTGAGAGGCAAATCATTAATATACATTGAAAAGAGGACCGTTTGTTGATTTAGAAGATAAGTAAGTTGTTCCACCTACAGGTGAACATTGCAAAGGACTTTGCTGGAATTCTTCACAACTATTTCAGTATTCTGCACTACTGTCGGCTTTTCATCAATTGGAATACACAGATAACTGATAACAGTAACAGTAACGGGGGGGGGGGGGATACAGGAAGACAAACACACAGAGACAGGACAGAGAAACAGACAGAGAGACAGACAAAAACAGATATATTTTCGTTGGATTTTTGTTAGTACATGTACTACGGTTGGAGCAGACAAACAACAGTGATTTGTTGTTAAGCATACATAAACAGACACACAAGGTGTTAAGCAAACATACAAGAAGACAGACAGACAATCTTATAGACTATACAGACAATAGAAGACTATACAGACAATAGAAACTTGTTGAACATGGAGAACAAAGAGTTGTCATCTTACGTGGGTGACTGGGGCTCCGGAGTTTTGAACGCTGCTGTTTGTGTGATGGCCCCTGAAACACAGACACACACAGCATGCTTTGATTAGTATTGTGTGATGGCCCCTGAAACACAGACACACACAACATGCTTTGATTGGTATTGTGTGATGGCCCATGAAACACAGAGGCAGACATGCCTTGATTAGTATTGTGTGATGGCCCCTGAAACACAGACACACACAACATGCTTTGATTAGCATTGTGTGATGACCTTGAAACACAGACACACACAGCATGCTTTGATTAGTATTGTGTGATGGCCCCTGAAACACTCGCAACATGCTTTGATTAGTATTGAGACAGACAGACAGAGAGAGAAGAGAAGAAAGCTAGACAGCTAGACAGACAGACAGACAGACAGACATAGAGAGAGAGAGAGAGAGACAGACAGACAGACAGAGAGAGAAGAGAAGAAAGCTAGACAGCTAGACAGACAGACAGACAGAGAGAGAAGAGAAGATAGCTAGACAGCTAGACAGACAGACAGACACAGAGAGAGAGAAGAGAAGATAGCTAGACAGCTAGACAGACAGACAGACAGACAGAGAGAGAGAGAGAGAGAGAGAGAGAGAGAGAGAGAGAGAGAGAGAGAGAGAGAGAAGAGAAGATAGCTAGACAGCTAGACAGACAGAGAGAGAGAGAGAGAGAGAGAGAGAGAGAGAGAGAGAGAGAGAGAGAGAGAGAGAGAGAGAGAGAGAGAGATAGCTAGACAGCTAGACAGACAGACAGACAGACAGACAGGCAGACAGACAGACAGGGTGAGGAAGCCAGGGAGCAATGCAGGGGGCCTGAAATAGGATTTGCCCCCCCCCCCCCCCCCAACTGACCGGCCTGTGGGGGTCAGTGCACATGATCCACAGGACGGAATGAGGAGGGGGGGGGGAGTAAAGGGGCAAAGGGGAAGGAAGGGGGGTCTGTTTGGATCACAAAGCTTCTTTGTGGTTGGGAATGATTGAACAGGTTAAACCTTATATTACTGCATGGCCATGACATGCATTTGCTGAATGGGTTGGTTAGACACGCAGTGAGAGAAAGAGACAGAGGTGGGGTGGAGGGAGTGGTAAGTAAAGTTTTGACTACTGTAAGTAGATGGAAGTTTTCTTTCTATCTCTGCATGGAGTGACACTAGTAAAGCATCAATCAGTGCCACTGACAGATCTCTGTCTAACTAGTACAGAACGTAAGACATACAACTAAAGGCAAAGGCGCAGTACACGATTCAGTCGTCCCTCTATTTGTCGGTCTGTCTCTTTCTCATTCTTGATTTCAACCCCTTTAAATCAAAATGTTATTCTCGCATTGACTGACGTCCATAAAAGTCCTGCACAAAGATTGGGAAAGCGCATGACGAAGCAGTAATGCTAGTGTGCATTAACTCACTGTGTTGCGAACCACTAATGTCAGCCTGGCTGCACAACAGCCAAACAGACGTATGGCGCTGGTTCGCTAGCCACCATGACGCTAATTGTCACACTGATTTTGCCAAATAGGAACATGCTGGCCTTTCTCAACTGACATGACACTTTCTTTCCTGCATAGGATGCCACAGTTTCCAATTGAAGCAATGACAGGGCCAAGGACTGGGGCAAAGGTCGCTGACAGGACCAAGGACTGGGGCAAACGTCGCTGACAGGACCAAGGACTGGGGCAAACGTTGTTGACACGTTGACAGGACTGCTATCAATTAACGTGGAAGACGTTTGTCAGACATAAGTGACTCACACAGTGCGACACAGGCCTAACAGTATCAATGCTCACTGCTATCGATTAACATAGAAGATGTTTGTCAGACATGAGTGACTCACACAGTGCGACACAGGCCTAACATTTATCCTCCCTGCTCACTGCTATCGATTAACGTGGAAGACACTTGTCAGACATGAGTGACTCACACAGTGTGACACAGGCCTAACAGCATCAATGCTCACTGCTATCGATTAACGTAGAAGACGTTTGTCAGACATGAGTGACTCACACAGTGCGACACAGGCCTAACATTTATCCTCCCTGCTCACTGCTATCATTTCACGTAGATGTCTGTCAGACATGAGTGACTCACACAGTGCGACACAGGCCTAACATTTATCCTCCCTGCTCACTGCTATCGATTAACGTGGAAGACGCTTGTCAGACATGAGTGACTCACACAGTGTGACACAGGCCTAACAGCATCAATGCTCACTGCTATCGATTAACATAGAAGACGTTTGTCAGACATGAGTGACTCACACAGCGTGACACAGGCCTAACATTTATCCTCCCTGCTCACTGCTATCGATTAACGTAGAAGACGTTTGTCAGACATGAGTGACTCACACAGTGCGACACAGGCCTAACAGTATCAATGCTCACTGCTATCGATTAACGTAGAAGACGTTTGTCAGACATGAGTGACTCACACAGCGTGACACAGGCCTAACATTTATCCTCCCTGCTCACTGCTATCGATTAACGTGGAAGACGCTTGTCAGACATGAGTGACTCACACAGCGTGACACAGGCCTAACAGTATCAATGCTCACTGCTATCGATTAATGTGGAAGACGTTTGGCGGGCAGTCAAGGGCCTCCCAAAGGAGTTGAGGACCTTGGCTTCCCCTTCGCTGATTGTGTGTGCAGATTGGAGAGATGTGTGCACAGTCTCAGTGAGGGTGAGGGGAAGGGCCATGAAACTCAAAATTCCAACTCAAAACTATTTGTCGTAAAACCATCAAAGGAATTATTGACACAGAAGTGGTAAGCCCATACCACGAAAGAAATAAAATAAAACCAAAAGCACATGGTAAAGGTGGTGACGAAGTAAATGCAGCAAATAAAAATAATAAAACTTTTTTTTTTATACTCTCGTAATCATTTACTGCGGACAGCAAAGCATTCATGAACCAGAACGTATCTTGCTATTTTAGGTTGAAAATAATTTGATGTTCGTATGAAACTTGGAGACTGAAAAGTGAAGTGAAGAATGCAACTGTCTGTTAACACAGTGACAGTTAATAAGAGCAAGCCGCAGATCGGTATACAGTGCGCAAATAATAACCGACATTGTGTGACAAATAATAACCGACATTGAGTGACAAATAATAACAGACATTGAGTGACAAATAATAACCGACATTGAGTGACAAATAATAACAGACATTGTGTGACCAATAATAACAGACATTGTGTGACAAACAATAACCGACATTGTGTAACAAATAATAACCGACATTGTGTGACCAATAATGAGACATTGTGTGACCAATAATAACCAACATTGTGTGACCAATAATAACCGACACTGTGTGACAAATAATAACCGACATTGTGTGACAAATAATAACTGACATTGTGTGACAAATAATAACCGACATTGTGTGACCAATAATAACCGACACTGTGTGACAAATAATAATCGCCATTGTATGACAAACAATAACCGACATTGTGTGACAATAATCGCCATTGTGTGACATATAATAACCGACATTGTGTGACAAATAATTATCGCCATTGTGTCACAAATAATAACCGCCATTGTGTGATAAATAATAACCGACATTGTGTGTGACATAATAACCGACATAGTGTGTGACCTATAATAACCGACATTGTGTGTGACACATAATAACCGACATTGTGTGTGACCTATAACCGACATTGTGTGTGACACATAATAACCGACATTGTGTGTGACCTATAATAACCGACATTGTGTGTGACACATAATAACCGACATTGTGTGTGACCTATAATAACCAACATTGTGTCACCAATAATAGCAGACATTGTGTCACCAATAATAACTGCCATTGTGTGTGACCTATAATAACCGACATTGTGTGTGACACATAATAACCGACATTGTGTGTGACCTATAATAACCGACATTGTGTGTGACACATAATAACTGACATTGTGTGTGACCTATAATAACCGACATTGTGTCACCAATAATAGCAGACATTGTGTCACCAATAATAACTGCCATTGTGTGTGACCTATAATAACCGACATTGTGTGCGACACATAATAACCGCCATTGTGTGTGATCTATAATAACCGACATTGTGTGTCACCAATAATAACCGCCATTGTGTGATAAATAATAACCGACGTTGTGTGACACATAATAACCGACATTGTGTCACCAGTAATAACAGACATTGTGTCACCAGTAATAACAGACATTGTGTGACACATAATAACCGACATTGTGTCACCAATAATAACCGACATTATGTCACCAGTAATGACAGACATTGTGTCACCAATAATAACTGACATTGTGTGACACATAATAACCGACATTGTGTCACCGGTAATAACAGACATTGTGTCACCAGTAATAACAGACATTGTGTGACACATAATAACCGACATTGTGTCACCAATAATAACCGACATTGTGTGTGACACATAATAACCGCCATTGTGTGTGATCTATAATAACCGACATTGTGTGTCACCAATAATAACCGCCATTGTGTGATAAATAATAACCAACATTGTGTGACACATAATAACCGACATTGTGTCAACAGTAATAACAGACATTGTGTCACCAGTAATAACAGACATTATGTGACACATAATAACCGACATTGTGTCACCAATAATAACTGACATTGTGTCACCAGTAATAACAGACATTGTGTCACCAATAATAACTGACATTGTGTGACCAATAATAACCGACATTGTGTCACCAATAATAACCGACATTGTGTCACCAGTAATAACAGACATTGTGTGACACCATAATAACCGACATTGTGTCACCAATAATAACCGACATTGTGTCACCAGTAATAACCGACATTGTGTCACCAATAATAACTGACATTGTGTGACACATAATAACCGACATTGTGTCACCGGTAATAACAGACATTGTGTCACCAGTAATAACCGACATTGTGTCACCAATAATAACCGACATTGTGTCACCAATAATAACCGACATTGTGTGTGACACATAATAACCGACATTGTGTGTCACCAATAATAACCGACATTGTGTCACCAATAATAACCGACATTGTGTGTGACACATAATAACCGCCATTGTGTGTTATCTATAATAACCGACATTGTGTGTCACCAATAATAACCGCCATTGTGTGATAAATAATAACCGACATTGTGTGACACATAATAACCGACATTGTGTCACCAGTAATAACAGACATTGTGTCACCAGTAATAAGACATTGTGTGACACATAATAACCGACATTGTGTCACCAATAATAACCGACATTGTGTCACCAGTAATAACTGACATTGTGTCACCAATAATAACTGACATGGTGTGACACATAATAACCGACATTGTGTCACCAGTAATAACAGACATTGTGTCACCAGTAATAACCGACATTGTGTGACACATAATAACCGACATTGTGTCACCAGTAATAACCGACATTGTGTCACCAATAATAACCGACATTGTGTCACCAATAATAACCGACATTGTGTAACAAATAATAACCGACATTGTGTGACCAATAATAACAGACATTGTGTGACCAATAATAACCGACATTGTGTCACCAGTAATAACAGACATTGTGTCACCAATAATAACCGACATTGTGTGACACCCACAGAAAGCATACACACTTTCAGGCAGGACATTGTGTCACCAGTAATAACCGACATTGTGTCACCAGTAATAACCGACATTGTGTGACACCCACAGAAAGCATACACACTTTCAGGCAGGACATTGTGTCACCAGTAATAACCGACATTGTGTCACCAGTAATAACCGACATTGTGTGACCAATAATAACTGACATTGTGTCACCAGTAATAACCGACATTGTGTCACCAGTAATAACCGACATTGTGTGACACCCACAGAAAGCATACACACTTTCAGGCAGGACATTGTGTCACCAGTAATAACCGACATTGTGTCACCAGTAATAACCGACATTGTGTGACACCCACAGAAAGCATACACACTTTCAGGCAGGACATTGTGTCACCAGTAATAACCGACATTGTGTCACCAGTAATAACCGACATTGTGTGACACCCACAGAAAGCATACACACTTTCAGGCAGGACATTGTGTCACCAGTAATAACCGACATTGTGTCACCAATAATAACAGACATTGTGTGACACCCACAGAAAGCATACACACTTTCAGGCAGGACATTGTGTCACCAGTAATAACCGACATTGTGTCACCAGTAATAACCGACATTGTGTGACACCCACAGAAAGCATACACACTTTCAGGCAGGACATTGTGTCACCAGTAATAACCGACATTGTGTCACCAGTAATAACCGACATTGTGTGACACCCACAGAAAGCATACACACTTTCAGGCAGGACATTGTGTCACCAGTAATAACCGACATTGTGTCACCAGTAATAACCGACATTGTGTCACCAATAATAACAGACATTGTGTGACACCCACAGAAAGCATACACACTTTCAGGCAGGACATTGTGCAGTTCACACCAGTACTTTCTAATCAAAAGCAGCCGTGCTTTACTGTACAAACCTCCGATATCCATCTAATAGACCCCAGAGTGCTTGGAAGTGTGCCAAGCTACACATGACCATCTCTTATCATCAGCGACTACCACTACTGTACAAATCTTACTCTACAAACAGGGCACACGAGAGAGAGAGAGGGGGGGGGGGCGGAGACAGACAGTCAAAGTGAGACAGAGACAGAGAGAGCGGGAGACCTAGACACAGACAGAGAAACAGACAGAGATGGGGGGAAAGACACCAGGATAGAGACAGAATGATACAGACAGACACACAAACAGAGAAGAGAGAGACAGAGAGAAAGAGAGAGAGAGAGAGAGAGAGAGAGAGAGAGAGAGAGAGAGAGAGAGAGAGAGAGAGAGAGAGAGAGAGAGAGAGAGAGAGAGAGAGAGAGAGAACACTGAACACTAAAAAACTTTATTTAACAAGGATAAAGATTTTCAGAGAGAGAGAGAGAGAGGGAGAGACAGAGAGAGAGAGAGAGCAAATGAGAAAGAGAGAGAGAGAGAGAGAGAGAGAGAGAGAGAGAGAGAGAGAGAGAGAGAGAGAGAGAGAGAGAGAGAGAGAGAGAAAAGGGAGAGCAAACAGGTGAGAGACTGCGTATGTTCATCTGCATCTGTGTGCGTCAGTGTGTCTGTCTGTGTGTGCAAGCACAGCTCGAACACGTGTGCATCTATCTGTGTGCCTTTGTGCGCATATGCATCTGCGTAAATCGTGGACAACATGTCAGTCACCCGATTAATGACCATGATTAATTACCTGGCCAGTCCAGGCGTTGATCACCCATAGTGTCGTCCACCAGGTTAACCTATTAACAAAGCAGGGTAATTAGGGCAGCATAGACACCAGCCATGATAGCCCGAGGTCAGAGGGAAACAAATCAATGATAGGATTGGGGATGGGGGGGTGAGAGAGTACACGGAATGGGGCGAGGGAGGTGGTTGAGAGAATGGGGAAGACTGCTTCACGCTGGCACACACCTCTTCAGAAAAAGGCAAAGATGCTGTTTACATTAGACAGCCCCTCATGCTCACAGCTTTCAATCTCAAAGTGTCATTCTGTCAGTTTGCTGAAATTATTTCCCAAGCCTGATTCTAACCCTAACCCTTTCAATCTCAAAGTGTCACCCCAGCCTGATACTAACCCTAACCCTTTCAATCTCAAAGTGTCATGAAATTAACCCCAGCCTGATACTTACCCTAACCCTTTCAATCTCAAAGTGTCATTCTGTCTGATGAAAATAACCCCAGCCTGATACTAACCCTAACCCTTTCAATCTCAAAGTGTCATTCTGTCAGTTTGATTAAATTAACCCCAGCCTGATACTAACCCTAACCCTTTCAATCTCAAAGTGTCATTCTGTCTGATGAAAATAACCCCAGCCTGATACTAACCCTAACCCTTTCAATCTCAAAGTGTCATTCTGTCTGTTTGATGAATATAACCCCAGCCTGATACTAACCCTAACCCTTTCAATCACAAAGTGTCATTCTGTCTGTTTGATGAAAATAACCCCAGCCTGATACTAACCCTAACCCTTTCAATCACAAAGTGTCATTCTGTCTGTTTGATGAAAATAACCCCAGCCTGATACTAACCCTAACCCTTTCCCCAGCAAGGCACAATGCTGCTTCTTAGTCAACATTTTCAATGAGAAAATTGTGTGTGTGTGTTTGTGTGTGTGTGTGTGTGTGTGTGTGTGTGTGTGTGTGTGTGTGTGTGTGTGTGTGTGTGTGTGTGTGTGTGTGTGAGAGAGAGAGAGAGAGACAGTGTGTGTGTGTGTGTGTGTGTGTGTGTGTGTGTGTGTGTGTGTGTGTGTGTGTGTGTGTGTGTGTGTGTGTGTGTGTGTGTGTTTTGGGGGGTGCTTTTAAACTACAGCTAGGCCGAGAAGTAAACATCGGCACTGCTCCATCATCTGTCTGTCACAATAAACATCAGCACCCTCTATAATAAACACTGTAGGAGAATACCTCTGTCTGGCTGGCTGTCTGTCACAATAAACATCAGCACCCTCTATAATAAACACTGTAGGAGAATACCTCTGGCTGGCTGGCTGGCTGTCTGTCTGTCACAATAAACATCAGCACCCTCTATAATAAACACTGTAGGAGAATACCTCTGTCTGGCTGGCTGTCTGTCTGTCTGTCACAATAAACATCAGCACACCTCTATCATAAACACTGTAGGAGAATACCTCTGTCTGGCTGGCTGTCTGTCTGTCTGTCACAATAAACATCAGCACACCTCTATCATAAACACTGTAGGAGAATACCTCTGTCTGGCTGGCTGTCTGTCTGTCTGTCACAATAAACATCAGCACCCTCTATAATAAACACTGTAGGAGAATACCTCTGTCTGGCTGGCTGTCTGTCTGTCTGTCACAATAAACATCAGCACACCTCTATTATAAACACTGTAGGAGAATACCTCTGTCTGTCTGTCTGTTTCTCTAAATAATCGTCAGCGTACTTCTCTCATAAAGACAGACTGAAGTAGGATACATTGTCTGTCTGTCTGTCTGTCTGTCTCTCCCTCTACACCCCCTCTCTCTCTCTCTCTCTGCTTGTCTTTCTGCTTTTAGGCTAGTTTTGCTGATGTGTGACTCTAGATGTATATTTAACCTTGCAATGTACCTGTCTGATGCACTTAGAATTCGCAATGAAACAATGTGATATTTTCTGCTATTATCTTGATACCGTTTGTTATGTTTATCTGTTTGAATTGTGAAGATTTCCCCATTGTTACCCCTTCCCTCATGACATGGGCAGATGGCCTGGTCATTAAACAGTTGTTCATTGTTCTGCTTGTCTTTATGTGTGTGTGTGTGTGTGTGTGTGCCACCTCAAATCCTCTTTCTGTCTCCCTCTTCTTATAACACAAAACACAAACACATAACAGAGAGAGAGAGAGAGAGAGAGAGAGAGAGAGAGAGAGAGAGAGAGAGAGAGAGAGAGAGAGAGAGAGAGAGAGAGAGAGAGAGAGAGAGAGAGAGAGAGAGAGAGAGAGAGAGAGAGAGAGAGAGAGAGAGAGAGAGAGAGAGAGAGAGAGAGAGAGAGAGAGAGAGAGAGAGAGAGAGAGAGAGAGAGAGAGAGAGAGAGAGAGAGAGAGAGAGAGAGAGAGAGAGAGAGAGAGAGAGAGAGAGAGAGAGAGAGAGAGAGAGAGAGAGAGAGAGAGAGAGAGAGAGAGAGAGAGAGAGAGAGAGAGAGAGAGAGAGAGAGAGGAGAGAGAGAGAGAGAGAGAGAGAGAGA
>CM065694.1:37685220-37695220 GCA_017654935.2 Phymorhynchus buccinoides
GGGTAAGACGTTCTAACACAAAGCTAGGGATGGGGGGAGGGGTAAGACGTTCTAACACAAAGCTAGGGATGGGGGGAGGGGTAAGACGTTCTAACACAAAGCTAAGGATGGGGGGAGGGGTAAGACGTTCTAACACAAAGCTAGGGATGGGGGGAGGGGTAAGACGTTCTAACACAAAGCTAGGGATGGGGGGAGGGGTAAGACGTTCTAACACAAAGCTAGGGATGGGGGGAGGGGTAAGACGTTCTAACACAAAGCTAAGGATGGGGGGAGGGGTAAGACGTTCTAACACAAAGCAAAGGATGGGGGGAGGGGTAAGACGTTATAACACAAAGCAAAGGATGGGGGGAGGGGTAAGACGTTCTAACACAAAGCTAGGGATGGGGGGAGGGGTAAGACGTTCTAACACAAAGCTAGGGATGGGGGGAGGGGTAAGACGTTCTAACACAAAGCTAGGGATGGGGGGAGGGGTAAGACGTTCTAACACAAAGCTAGGGATGGGGGGAGGGGTAAGACGTTCTAACACAAAGCTAGGGATGGGGGGAGGGGTAAGACGTTCTAACACAAAGCTAGGGATGGGGGGAGGGGTAAGACGTTCTAACACAAAGCTAGGGATGGGGGAGGGGTAAGACGTTCTAACACAAAGCTAGGGATGGGGGGAGGGGTAAGACGTTCTAACACAAAGCTAGGGATGGGGGGAGGGAGGGGTAAGACGTTCTAACACAAAGCTAGGGATGGGGGGAGGGGTAAGACGTTCTAACACAAAGCTAGGGATGGGGGGAGGGGTAAGACGTTCTAACACAAAGCTAGGGATGGGGGGAGGGGTAAGACGTTCTAACACAAAGCTAGGGATGGGGGGAGGGGTAAGACGTTCTAACACAAAGCTAGGGATGGGGGGAGGGGTAAGACGTTCTAACACAAAGCTAGGGATGGGGGGAGGGGTAAGACGTTCTAACACAAAGCTAGGGATGGGGGGAGGGGTAAGACGTTCTAACACAAAGCTAGGGATGGGGGGAGGGGTAAGACGTTCTAACACAAAGCTAGGGATGGGGGGAGGGGTAAGACGTTCTAACACAAAGCTAGGGATGGGGGGAGGGGTAAGACGTTCTAACACAAAGCTAGGGATGGGGGGAGGGGTAAGACGTTCTAACACAAAGCTAGGGATGGGGGAGGGGTAAGACGTTCTAACACAAAGCTAGGGATGGGGGGAGGGGTAAGACGTTCTAACACAAAGCTAAGGATGGGGGGAGGGGTAAGACGTTCTAACACAAAGCTAGGGATGGGGGGAGGGGTAAGACGTTCTAACACAAAGCTAGGGATGGGGGGAGGGGTAAGACGTTCTAACACAAAGCTAGGGATGGGGGAGGGGTAAGACGTTCTAACACAAAGCAAAGGATGGGGGGAGGGGTAAGACGTTCTAACACAAAGCTAAGGATGGGGGGAGGGGTAAGACGTTCTAACACAAAGCTAAGGATGGGGGGAGGGGTAAGACGTTCTAACACAAAGCTAAGGATGGGGGGAGGGGTAAGACGTTCTAACACAAAGCTAGGGATGGGGGGAGGGGTAAGACGTTCTAACACAAAGCTAAGGATGGGGGGAGGGGTAAGACGTTCTAACACAAAGCTAGGGATGGGGGGAGGGGTAAGACGTTCTAACACAAAGCTAGGGATGGGGGGAGGGGTAAGACGTTCTAACACAAAGCAAAGGATGGGGGGAGGGGTAAGACGTTCTAACACAAAGCTAAGGATGGGGGGAGGGGTAAGACGTTCTAACACAAAGCTAGGGATGGGGGGAGGGGTAAGACGTTCTAACACAAAGCTAGGGATGGGGGAGGGAGGGGTAAGACGTTCTAACACAAAGCTAGGGATGGGGGGAGGGGTAAGACGTTCTAACACAAAGCTAAGGATGGGGGGAGGGGTAAGACGTTCTAACACAAAGCTAGGGATGGGGGGAGGGGTAAGACGTTCTAACACAAAGCTAGGGATGGGGGGAGGGGTAAGACGTTCTAACACAAAGCTAGGGATGGGGGGAGGGGTAAGACGTTCTAACACAAAGCTAGGGATGGGGGGAGGGGTAAGACGTTCTAACACAAAGCTAGGGATGGGGGGAGGGGTAAGACGTTCTAACACAAAGCTAGGGATGGGGGGAGGGGTAAGACGTTCTAACACAAAGCTAGGGATGGGGGGAGGGGTAAGACGTTCTAACACAAAGCTAGGGATGGGGGGAGGGGTAAGACGTTCTAACACAAAGCTAGGGATGGGGGGAGGGGTAAGACGTTCTAACACAAAGCTAGGGATGGGGGGAGGGGTAAGACGTTCTAACACAAAGCTAGGGATGGGGGGAGGGGTAAGACGTTCTAACACAAAGCTAAGGATGGGGGGAGGGGTAAGACGTTCTAACACAAAGCTAGGGATGGGGGGAGGGGTAAGACGTTCTAACACAAAGCTAGGGATGGGGGGAGGGGTAAGACGTTCTAACACAAAGCTAGGGATGGGGGGAGGGGTAAGACGTTCTAACACAAAGCTAGGGATGGGGGGAGGGGTAAGACGTTCTAACACAAAGCTAGGGATGGGGGGAGGGGTAAGACGTTCTAACACAAAGCTAGGGATGGGGGGAGGGGTAAGACGTTCTAACACAAAGCTAGGGATGGGGGGAGGGGTAAGACGTTCTAACACAAAGCTAGGGATGGGGGGAGGGGTAAGACGTTCTAACACAAAGCTAGGGATGGGGGGAGGGGTAAGACGTTCTAACACAAAGCTAGGGATGGGGGGAGGGAGGGGTAAGACGTTCTAACACAAAGCTAGGGATGGGGGGAGGGGTAAGACGTTCTAACACAAAGCTAAGGATGGGGGGAGGGGTAAGACGTTCTAACACAAAGCTAGGGATGGGGGAGGGGTAAGACGTTCTAACACAAAGCAAAGGATGGGGGGAGGGGTAAGACGTTCTAACACAAAGCTAAGGATGGGGGGAGGGGTAAGACGTTCTAACACAAAGCTAGGGATGGGGGGAGGGGTAAGACGTTCTAACACAAAGCTAAGGATGGGGGGAGGGGTAAGACGTTCTAACACAAAGCTAGGGATGGGGGGAGGGGTAAGACGTTCTAACACAAAGCAAAGGATGGGGGGAGGGGTAAGACGTTCTAACACAAAGCTAGGGATGGGGGGAGGGGTAAGACGTTCTAACACAAAGCTAGGGATGGGGGGAGGGGTAAGACGTTCTAACACAAAGCAAAGGATGGGGGGAGGGGTAAGACGTTCTAACACAAAGCTAAGGATGGGGGGAGGGGTAAGACGTTCTAACACAAAGCACAATGGGGGGAGGGGTAAGACGTTCTAACACAAAGCTAGGGATGGGGGGAGGGGTAAGACGTTCTAACACAAAGCTAGGGATGGGGGGAGGGGTAAGACGTTCTAACACAAAGCTAAGGATGGGGGGAGGGGTAAGACGTTCTAACACAAAGCTAGGGATGGGGGGAGGGGTAAGACGTTCTAACACAAAGCTAGGGATGGGGGGAGGGGTAAGACGTTCTAACACAAAGCTAGGGATGGGGGGAGGGGTAAGACGTTCTAACACAAAGCTAGGGATGGGGGGAGGGGTAAGACGTTCTAACACAAAGCTAGGGATGGGGGGAGGGGTAAGACGTTCTAACACAAAGCTAGGGATGGGGGGAGGGGTAAGACGTTCTAACACAAAGCTAGGGATGGGGGGAGGGAGGGGTAAGACGTTCTAACACAAAGTTAAGGATGGGGGGAGGGGTAAGACGTTCTAACACAAAGCTAAGGATGGGGGGAGGGGTAAGACGTTCTAACACAAAGCTAGGGATGGGGGGAGGGAGGGGTAAGACGTTCTAACACAAAGTTAAGGATGGGGGGAGGGGTAAGACGTTCTAACACAAAGCTAGGGATGGGGGGAGGGGGGGTAAGACGTTCTAACACAAAGTTAAGGATGGGGGGAGGGGTAAGACGTTCTAACACAAAGCTAAGGATGGGGGGAGGGGTAAGACGTTCTAACACAAAGCTAAGGATGGGGGGAGGGGTAAGACGTTCTAACACAAAGCTAGGGATGGGGGAGGGAGGGGTAAGACGTTCTAACACAAAGCTAAGGATGGGGGGAGGGGTAAGACGTTCTAACACAAAGTTAAGGATGGGGGGAGGGGTAAGACGTTCTAACACAAAGCTAGGGATGGGGGGAGGGAGGGGTAAGACGTTCTAACACAAAGCTAAGGATGGGGGGAGGGGTAAGACGTTCTAACACAAAGTTAAGGATGGGGGGAGGGGGGGTAAGACGTTCTAACACAAAGCTAAGGATGGGGGGAGGGGTAAGACGTTCTAACACAAAGCTAGGGATAGGGGGAGGGAGGGGTAAGACGTTCTAACACAAAGTTAAGGATGGGGGGAGGGGTAAGACGTTCTAACACAAAGCTAGGGATGGGGGGAGGGGGGGTAAGACGTTCTAACACAAAGCTAGGGATAGGGGGAGGGAGGGGTAAGACGTTCTAACACAAAGTTAAGGATGGGGGGAGGGGTAAGACGTTCTAACACAAAGCTAGGGATGGGGGGAGGGAGGGGTAAGACGTTCTAACACAAAGCTAGGGATAGGGGGAGGGAGGGGTAAGACGTTCTAACACAAAGCTAAGGATGGGGGGAGGGGTAAGACGTTCTAACACAAAGCTAGGGATGGGGGGAGGGAGGGGTAAGACGTTCTAACACAAAGCTAGGGATAGGGGGAGGGAGGGGTAAGACGTTCTAACACAAAGCTAAGGATGGGGGGAGGGGTAAGACGTTCTAACACAAAGCAAAGGATGGGGGGAGGGGTAAGACGTTCTAACACAAAGCTAGGGATGGGGGGAGGGGTAAGACGTTCTAACACAAAGCTAGGGATGGGGGAGGGAGGGGTAAGACGTTCTAACACAAAGCTAAGGATGGGGGGAGGGGTAAGACGTTCTAACACAAAGCTAGGGATGGGGGGAGGGGTAAGACGTTCTAACACAAAGCTAGGGATGGGGGGAGGGAGGGGTAAGACGTTCTAACACAAAGCTAAGGATGGGGGAGGGAGGGGTAAGACGTTCTAACACAAAGCTAAGGATGGGGGGAGGGGTAAGACGTTCTAACACAAAGCTAGGGATAGGGGGAGGGAGGGGTAAGACGTTCTAACACAAAGCTAAGGATGGGGGGAGGGGTAAGACGTTCTAACACAAAGCAAAGGATGGGGGGAGGGGTAAGACGTTCTAACACAAAGCTAGGGATGGGGGAGGGGTAAGACGTTCTAACACAAAGCTAGGGATGGGGGGAGGGGTAAGACGTTCTAACACAAAGCTAGGGATGGGGGGAGGGGTAAGACGTTCTAACACAAAGCAAAGGATGGGGGGAGGGGTAAGACGTTCTAACACAAAGCTAGGGATGGGGGGAGGGGTAAGACGTTCTAACACAAAGCTAGGGATGGAGGGAGGGGTAAGACGTTCTAACACAAAGCAAAGGATGGGGGGAGGGGTAAGACGTTCTAACACAAAGCAAAGGATGGGGGGAGGGGTAAGACGTTATAACACAAAGCAAAGGATGGGGGGAGGGGTAAGACGTTCTAACACAAAGCTAGGGATGGGGGGAGGGGTAAGACGTTCTAACACAAAGCTAAGGATGGGGGGAGGGGTAAGACGTTCTAACACAAAGCTAGGGATGGGGGGAGGGGTAAGACGTTCTAACACAAAGCTAAGGATGGGGGGAGGGAGGGGTAAGACGTTCTAACACAAAGCAAAGGATGGGGGGAGGGGTAAGACGTTCTAACACAAAGCTAGGGATGGGGGGAGGGGTAAGACGTTCTAACACAAAGCTAAGGATGGGGGGAGGGGTAAGACGTTCTAACACAAAGCTAGGGATGGGGGGAGGGGTAAGACGTTCTAACACAAAGCTAGGGATGGGGGGAGGGGGGGTAAGACGTTCTAACACAAAGTTAAGGATGGGGGGAGGGAGGGGTAAGACGTTCTAACACAAAGCTAAGGATGGGGGGAGGGGTAAGACGTTCTAACACAAAGCTAGGGATGGGGGAGGGGGGGTAAGACGTTCTAACACAAAGTTAAGGATGGGGGGAGGGAGGGGTAAGACGTTCTAACACAAAGTTAATGCCCTTATCACATTACAACAGTACAGAGGAAAGACATATTCTACATTAAACGAGAGGATCAATCCTGGCAGCATTACATTAATACTGAGGGAAGACATGATATTCTACATTAAACGAGAGGATCAATCCTGGCAGCATTACATTAATACTGAGGGAAGACATCATATTCTACATTAGCCGAGAGGATCAATCCTGGCAGCATTACATTAATACTGAGGGAAGACATGATATTCTACATTAGCCGAGAGGATCAATCCTGGCAGCATTACATTAATACTGAGGGAAGACATCATATTCTACATTAAACGAGAGGATCAATCCTGGCAGCATTACATTAATACTGAGGGAAAACATCATATTCTACATTAAACGAGAGGATCAATCCTGGCAGCATTACATTAATACCGAGGAAAGACATTACAGTCTACACAATTGAAAAGAGAGGGATCAATCGTGGCTGCTTCCTGGTCTACATTATCACTCAATCTTTCACAGTGCGCTGTATTCCTCTAGTCCTTTGTTCTGCTTTGTTCTGACATTTCTATCATCACTCAATCTTTCACAGTGCGCTGTATTCCTCTAGTCCTTTGTTCTCCTTTGTTCTGACATTTCTATCATCACTCAATCTATCACAGTGCGCTGCATTTCTCTAGTCCTTTGTTCTCCTTTGTTCTGACATTTCTATCATCACTCAATCTATCACAGTGCGCTGCATTTCTCTAGCCCTTTGTTCTCCTTTGTTCTGACATTTCTATCATCACTCAATCTATCACAGTGCGCTGCATTTCTCTAGTCCTTTGTTCTCCTTTGTTCTGACATTTCTATCATCACTCAATCTTTCACAGTGCGCTGCATTTCTCTAGCCCTTTGTTCTCCTTTGTTCTGACATTTCTATCATCACTCAATCTTTCACAGTGCGCTGCATTTCTCTAGCCCTTTGTTCTCCTTTGTTCTGACATTTCTATCATCACTCAATCTTTCACAGTGCGCTGCATTTCTCTAGTCCTTTGTTCTCCTTTGTTCTGACATTTCTATCATCACTCAATCTATCACAGTGCGCTGCATTTCTCTAGCCCTTTGTTCTCCTTTGTTCTGACATTTCTATCATTACTCAATCTTTCACAGTGCGCTGCATTTCTCTAGTCCTTTGTTCTCCTTTGTTCTGACATTTCTATCATCACTCAATCTATCACAGTGCGCTGCATTTCTCTAGCCCTTTGTTCTCCTTTGTTCTGACATTTCTATCATCACTCAATCTATCACAGTGCGCTGCATTTCTCTAGTCCTTTGTTCTCCTTTGTTCTGACATTTCTATCATCACTCAATCTATCACAGTGCGCTGCATTTCTCTAGCCCTTTGTTCTCCTTTGTTCTGACATTTCTATCATCACTCAATCTTTCACAGTGCGCTGCATTTCTCTAGCCCTTTGTTCTCCTTTGTTCTGACATTTCTATCATCACTCAATCTTTCACAGTGCGCTGTATTCCTCTAGTCCTTTGTTCTCCTTTGTTCTGACATTTCTATCATCACTCAATCTTTCACAGTGCGCTGCATTTCTCTAGTCCTTTGTTCCTTTGTTCTCCTTTGTTCTGACATTTCTATCATTACTCAATCTTTCACAGTGCGCTGTATTCCGCTGGTCCTTTGTCCCTTTGTTCTGACATTTCTATCATTACTCAATCTTTCACAGTGCGCTGCATTCCGCTGGTCCTTTGTTCCTTTGTTCTCCTTTGTTCTGACATTTCCATCATTACTCAATCTTTCACAGTGCGCTGTATTCCGCTGGTCCTTTGTTCCTTTGTTCTCCTTTGTTCTGACATTTCTATCATCACTCAATCTTTCACAGTGCGCTGCATTCCGCTGGTCCTTTGTTCCTTTGTTCTCCTTTGTTCTGACATTTCTATCATTACTCAATCTTTCACAGTGCGCTGTATTCCGCTGGTCCTTTGTTCTGACATTTCTATCATTACTCAATCTTTCACAGTGCGCTGTATTCCGCTGGTCCTTTGTTCTGACATTTCTATCATTACTCAATCTTTCACAGTGCGCTGTATTCCGCTGGTCCTTTGTTCCTTTGTTCTCCTTTGTTCTGACATTTCTATCATCACTCAATCTTTCACAGTGCGCTGCATTCCGCTGGTCCTTTGTTCCTTTGTTCTCCTTTGTTCTGACATTTCTATCATTACTCAATCTTTCACAGTGCGCTGTATTCCGCTGGTCCTTTGTTCTGACATTTCTATCATTACTCAATCTTTCACAGTGCGCTGCATTCCGCTGGTCCTTTGTTCCTTTGTTCTCCTTTGTTCTGACATTTCTATCATTACTCAATCTTTCACAGTGCGCTGCATTCCGCTGGTCCTTTGTTCCTTTGTTCTGACATTTCTATCATTACTCAATCTTTCACAGTGCGCTGCATTCCGCTGGTCCTTTGTTCCTTTGTTCTGACATTTCTATCATTACTCAATCTTTCACAGTGCGCTGCATTCCGCTGGTCCTTTGTTCCTTTGTTCTCCTTTGTTCTGACATTTCTATCATTACTCAATCTTTCACAGTGCGCTGTATTCCGCTGGTCCTTTGCTCTGACATTTCTATCATTACTCAATCTTTCACAGTGCGCTGTATTCCGCTGGTCCTTTGTTCTGACATTTCTATCATTACTCAATCTTTCACAGTGCGCTGTATTCCGCTGGTCCTTTGTTCTGACATTTCTATCATTACTCAATCTTTCACAGTGCGCTGTATTCCGCTGGTCCTTTGTGCCTTTGTTCTCCTTTGTTCTGACATTTCTATCATTACTCAATCTTTCACAGTGCGCTGTATTCCGCTGGTCCTTTGTGCCTTTGTTCTCCTTTGTTCTGACATTTCTATAATTACTCAATCTTTCACAGTGCGCTGTATTCCGCTGGTCCTTTGTTCCCCTTTGTTCTGACATTTCTATCATTACTCAATCTTTCACAGTGCGCTGTATTCTGCTGGTCCTTTGTTCTGACATTTCCATCATTACTCAATCTTTCACAGTGCGCTGTATTCCGCTGGTCCTTTGTTCTGACATTTCTATCATTACTCAATCTTTCACAGTGCGCTGCATTCCGCTGGTCCTTTGTTCCTTTGTTCTCCTTTGTTCTGACATTTCCATCATTACTCAATCTTTCACAGTGCGCTGCATTCCGCTGGTCCTTTGTTCCTTTGTTCTCCTTTGTTCTGACATTTCCATCATTACTCAATCTTTCACAGTGCGCTGCATTCCGCTGGTCCTTTGTTCCTTTGTTCTGACATTTCTATCATTACTCAATATTTCACAGTGCGCTGTATTCCGCTGGTCCTTTGTTCCTTTGTTCTCCTTTGTTCTGACATTTCGTGCTCTTTTCAAAGACAATCAGGAAGGGGGTGGGGTAAAAAAGGAAATGGAGGACTATTTTTGGTGGCGGTGATAGCCTAAGCATGGCGTTTCAGGAGAAAATCAATATGCCGTCTATTTAATAACCCAACCTCCCTGGCTTTGTTTCTTTATTACTAAATCAATACACCTTTCTTTCCTCAATGGCCAGGCTTTTCTTTATGGAGAAATGCTATAGCAGGTTCCTGCTTTTCTACAGGAACATTTTTTCCCTTTTCTTTCCAAACCAGTAAGGTGCTAGTGTACATGCATATGTGTCTGTGAATGCACTTTTCTTTATTTATGAAACTATGCCAATTCTTGTTTTATTTCTTGTGAACGTTTTCTTTCATTGTGTAAAAATATATACCCTTCCTTTTATTGTACGCTTCCATACCGTTTCAGTCTGCTTCTCATATTCTATGGTTTTCTGTGACTTTCTTTTCATAATTTGCAGTTTGTTTTAGTTGGGTGAGGTGTTTTTTTTATCAAAGTTTTCTCTAATC
>CM065694.1:37700220-37715220 GCA_017654935.2 Phymorhynchus buccinoides
AGCCAGATAATCTATGCACAAAACACAATATGATGAAAGATGAGAGAAAGAGAGCCAGAGAATCTATGCACAAAACACAATACGACGAAAGATGAGAGAAAGAGAGCCAGATAATCTATGCACAAAACACAATACGACGAAAGATGAGAGAAAGAGAGCCAGAGAATCTATGCACAAAACACAATACGATGAAAGATGAGAGAAAGAGAGCCAGAGAATGAATGAATCAAACATTATGAAAGAAAGGTGACTGAGATTACAGAGTATAATTGAAAAAAGATAGAGATGAACAGAAGAAAGGATGGTGTTCTCAACAACAAAGATTAGGTGACATCATTTTGCACCAAGCACAAACAGACAAAGACAAAGACATAGCCTCCCCAGCAAAAACACAACGACGACGCATGAACACAAACTCCTTAACATCAACACAACGAAAATACACAAACAAATAACGGACACAAACATAATAAAGTGACACAAACATAATAAAGTGACACAAACACAAACAAACAACGGACACAAACAATAAAGTGACACAAACACAAACAAATAACGGACACAAATAATAAACTGGCACTAACACAAACAAATAACGGACACAAACAATAAACTGAGAAAAACACAAACAAATAACGGACACAAACAATAAAGTGACACAAACACAAACAAATAACGGACACAAACAATAAACTGGCACTAACACAAACAAATAACGGACACAAACATAATAACGGACACAAACATAATAACGGACACAAACATAATAAAGTGACACAAACACAAACAAATAACGGACACAAACAATAAACTGGCACTAACACAAACAAATAACGGACACAAACATAATAAAGTGACACAAACACAAACAAATAACTGACACAAACAGTAAAGTGACACAAACACAAACAAATAACGGACACAAACAATAAAGTGACACAAACACAAACAAATAACGGACACAAACATAATAACGGACACAAACATAATAAAGTGACACAAACACAAACAAATAACGGACACAAACAATAAACTGTAACGGACACAAACATAATAAAGTGACACAAACACAAACAAATAACTGACACAAACAGAAAGTGACACAAACACAAACAAATAACGGACACAAACAATAAAGTGACACAAACACAAACAAATAACGGACACAAACATAATAACGGACACAAACATAATAAAGTGACACAAACACAAACAAATAACGGACACAAACAATAAAGACACAAACACAAACAAATAACGGACACAAACATAATAAAGTGACACAAACACAAACAAATAACTGATACAAACAGTAAAGTGACACAAACACAAACAAATAACGGACACAAACAATAAAGTGACACAAACACAAACAAATAACGGACTAACAATAAACTGACACAAACACAAACAAATAACGGACACAAACAATAAAGTGACACAAACACAAACAAATAACGGACATAAACAATAAACTGACACAAACACAAATAACAAAGAATGGACACAAACAATAAACTGACACAAACACAAACAAATAACGGACACAAACAATAAACTGACACAAACACAAATAACAAAGAATGGACACAAACAATAAACTGACACAAACACAAACAAATAACGGACACAAACAATAAACTGACACAAACACAAATAACAAAGAATGGACACAAACAATAAACTGACACAAACACAAACAAATAACGGACATAAACAATAAACTGACACAAACACAAATAACAAATAACGGACACAAACAGTAAAGTGACACAAACACAAACAAATAACGGACATAAACAATAAACTGACACAAGCACAAACAAATAACGGACACAAACACAAAAAACGGACACAAACAATGAGTGAACAGTGGACTGACCGTTGGGCCCCAAGGTTTGTGATGACCCTTTGCTGCCTTTTCTGAACATCCCTGAAACCCAAACCAACATTTAGACAGCAAAGGCCATGTTCACATTAACACATGAAACTCCAACCTAAATCAAGACAACAAAATAGCAACATTCATAAACAACCCTGAAAATCAAAGCAACATCTGAGCACCAAAACAATTGGCCATGGTCGCATTAACACATGAAACTCCTTTTTAAACCAAGACAACAAAATGGAAACACTGATCAACGATCCTGGAAAGCAACAGTCCACTACTGCAGAGCAATGCTCAGTTTGCACACACAAGACACAGCAGGCATCAGTACACAAGCCTGGAAAGCAACAAACAATGCCCAGTTTGCACACACAACTAGAAGACACAGCAGGTATCAGTACACAAGCCTGGAAAGCAACAGTCCACTACTGCAGAGCAATGCTCAGTTTGCACACACAACTAGAAGACACAGCAGGTATCAGTACACAAGCCTGGAAAGCAACAGTCCACTACTGCAGAGCAATGCCCAGTTGGCACACACAACTAGAAGACACAGCAGGTATCAGTACACAAGCCTGGAAAGCAACAGTCCACTACTGCAGAGCAATGCTCAGTTTGCACACACAACTAGAAGACACAGCAGGCATCAGTACACAAGCCTGGAAAGCAACAGTCCACTGCAGCAGAGCAATGCCTAGTTTGCACACACAACTAGTAGACACAGCAGGCATCAAGCCTGGAAAGCAACAGTCCACTACTGCAGAGCAATGCTTAGTTTGCACACACATCTAGAAGACACAGCAGGCATCAAGCCTGGAAAGCAACAGTCCACTACTGCAGAGCAATGCTCACTTTGCACACACAACTAGAAGACACAGCAGGCATCAAGCCTGGAAAGCAACAGTCCATTGCTGCAGAGCAATGCTCAGTTTGCACACACAACTAGAAGACACAGCAGGCATCAAGCCTGGAAAGCAACAGTCCACTGCTGTAGAGCAATGCTCAGTTTGCACACACAACTAGAAGACACAGCAGGCATCAGTACACAAGCCTGGAAAGCAAGCATCAGTACACAAGCCTGGAAAGCAAGCAAGTCCACTGCTGCAGAGCAATGCTCAGTTTGCACATACAACTAGAAGACACAGTAGGCATCAGTACACAAGCAAGACGTTACCCCACCATCGCAAGGCAATCTTCAATCTATTGTATGAAAATATGAAAAATCTGTGTAAAAGGAAACGAAGTATATCAATGTAGTCATAGTGTGGGCGATCTTGTAATGAAAACACAATGGAGAGACAGACAGCCAGAGAGACAGAGACACAGCGATACAAAGCGAGAGAGAAAAACAGACAGGCACTGAGTCAGGCAGCCAAAGAAAAAACCAGCAGAAGAGTAAGACAAACACACTGTCCTCTGTTGTGTTATTGGGCTCGGAAATGGCATTTAGGTTATGGCCAGTAAAGTAATCATGTCTGGTGGTACCATTTAGGTTATGACCAGTAATGTTCATTACTGTACAGTAATCATGTGTGGTGGTACCATTTAGGTTCTGCCCAGTAATGTTCATTACTGTACAGTAATCATGTCTGGTGGTACCATTTAGGTTATGACCAGTAATGTTCATTACTGTACAGTAATCATGTCTGGTGGTACCATTTAGGTTATGACCAGTAATGTTCATTACTGTACAGTAATCATGTCTGGTGGTACCATTTAGGTTCTGCTCAGTAATGTTCATTACTGTAAAGTAATCATGTCTGGTGGTACCATTTAGGTTCTGCTCAGTAATGTTCATTACTGTAAAGTAATCATGTCTGGTGGTACCATTTAGGTTCTGCTCAGTAATGTTCATTACTGTACAGTAATCATGTCTGGTGGTACCATTTAGGTTCTGCTCAGTAATGCTCATTACTGTAAAGTAATCATGTCTGGTGGTACCATTTAGGTTCTGCCCAGTAATGCTCATTACTGTAAAGTAATCATGTCTGGTGGTACCATTTAGGTGATGACAGACAGACTGAGGCTTAGAGAAGCAGAGAGAAAGATCCCAATGAACAAGGACTGTCAAGGGGATTTCTACCATGAATTTGTTTCCACATGTTCATTACTGCACAGTAACCATGTCTGATGGTACCATTTAGGTTATGACAGACAGACTGAGGCTTAGAGAGGCAGATAGAAAGATCCCAATGAACAAGGACTGTCAAGGGGATTTCCACCATGAATTTGTTTCCACATGTTCATTACTGCACAGTAACCATGTCTGATGGTACCATTTAGGTTATGACAGACAGACTGAGGCTTAGAGAGGCAGATAGAAAGATCCCAATGAACAAGGACTTTGAAGGGGATTTCCACCATGAATTTGTTTCCACATGTTCATTACTGCACAGTAACCATGTCTGATGGTACCATTTAGGTTATGACAGACAGACTGAGGCTTAGAGAGGCAGATAGAAAGATCCCAATGAACAAGGACTTTGAAGGGGATTTCCAAACCATGAATGTGTTTCCACAACCAGCTATAATCAGAGGAGACAGGAGCCTTACAGAAGCCGTATAATGAAGATAGAATGCAGTGGGCACATCACACACAGGATTAAAAATTAAAAAAGACATCAACATTAAAAAAAAATCAACATAAAAAACAGACATCAACATAAAAACATAAACATCAACATAAAAAACATATTGATATAAAAAAAACCAGACATCAACATAAAAAAACAGACATCAACATAAAAAACAGACAGCAACATAAAAAAACAGACATCAACATAAAAACACAGACATCAACATAAAAAAACATATTGATACATATAAAAAAAACACCAGACATCAACATAAAAAAACATTAATATAAAAAACCAGACATGAACATAAAAAACAGACAACATAAAAAAAACCAGACATGAACATAAAAAACATGGCTGCTAAACCCCGGTCTGCAGTTTTCCAATGTAGCACTTCTCCAGCATTCAACTGTAACACATGTCTCTGTGTTTTCTTCACTATCTGTAGTGCTACACAATGGCCACCTACCTTTGGCAGAGCCAGGTGACTCGGTCTGCAGTTTTCCAATGTAGCACTTCTCCAGCATTCAACTGTAACACATTTCTCTGTGTTTTCTTCACTATCTGTAGTGCTACACAATGGCCACCTACCTTTGGCAGAGCCAGGTGACTCGGTCTGCAGTTTTCCAATGTAGCACTTCTCCAGCATTCAACTGTAACACATTTCTCTGTGTTTTCTTCACTATCTGTAGTGCTACATAATGGCCACCTACCTTTGGCAGAGCCAGGTGACTCGGTCTGCAGTTTTCCAATGTAGCACTTCTCCAGCATTCAACTGTAACACATTTCTCTGTGTTTTCTTCACTATCTGTAGTGCTACACAATGGCCACCTACCTTTGGCAGAGCCAGGTGACTCGGTCTGCAGTTTTCCAATGTAGCACTTCTCCAGCATTCAACTGTAACACATTTCTCTGTGTTTTCTTCACTATCTGTAGTGCTACACAATGGCCACCTACCTTTGGCAGAGCCAGGTGACTCGGTCTGCAGTTTTCCAATGTAGCACTTCTCCAGCATTCAACTGTAACACATTTCTCTGTGTTTTCTTCACTATCTGTAGTGCTACACAACGGTCACCTACCTTTGGCAGAGCCAGGTGACTCGGTCTGCAGTTTTCCAATGTAGCACTTCTCCAGCATGGACTCCGCGTTGACCCACTTGTGGATCTGAGGACATGGGGAAAGAAAAACGTTAATATTATCTGTGGACATGGGGAAATAAAACCGTTAATATTATCTGTGGACATGGGGAAATAAAACCATTAATATTATCTGTGGACATGGGGAAATAAAACCATTAATATTATCTGTGGACATGGGGAAATAAAACCATTAATATTATCTGTGGACATAAGAAAACCGTTAATATTATCTGTGGACATGGGGAAAGAAAACCGTTAATATTATCTGTGGACATGGGGAAATAAAACCATTAATATTATCTGTGGACATGGGGAAATAAAACCATTAATATTATCTGTGGACATGGGGAAATAAAACCGTTATTATCTGTGGACATAAGAAAACCGTTAATATTATCTGTGGACATGGGGAAAGAAAACCATTAATATTATCTGTGGACATGAGGAAAGAAAACCGTTAATATTATCTGTGGACATAAGAAAACTGTTAATATTATCTGTGGACATGGGGAAGAAAACTGTTAATATTATCTGTGGACATGGGGAAAGAAAACCGTTAATATTATCTGTGGACATGGGGGGAAAAAAACGTTAATATTATCTGTGGACATGGGGGAAAAAAAACGTTAATATTATCTGTGGACATAAGAAAACCGTTAATATTATCTGTGGACATGGGGAAATAAAACCATTAATATTATCTGTGGACATAAGAAAACCGTTAATATTATCTGTGGACATGGGGGAAGAAAACCGTTAATATTATCTGTGGACATGGAGAAAGAAAACCGTTAATATTATCTGTGGACATGGGGAAATAAAACCATTAATATTATCTGTGGACATAAGAAAACCGTTAATATTATCTGTGGACATGGGGGAAGAAAACCGTTAATATTATCTGTGGACATGGGGAAAGAAAACCGTTAATATTATCTGTGGACATGGGGAAAGAAAACCGTTAATATTATCTGTGGACATGGAGAAAGAAAACCGTTAATATTATCTGTGGACATGGGGAAATAAAACTGTTAATATTATCTGTGGACATGGGGAAAGAAAACCATTAATATTATCTGTGGACATGGGGAAAGAAAACCGTTAATATTATCTGTGGACATGGGGAAAGAAAACCGTTAATATTATCTGTGGACATGGGGAAAGAAAACCGTTAATATTATCTGTGGACATGGGGAAAGAAAACCGTTAATATTATCTGTGGACATGGGGAAAGAAAACCGTTAATATTATCTGTGGACATGGGGAAATAAAACCATTAATATTATCTGTGGACATGGGAAATAAAACTGTTAATATTATCTGTGGACATGGGGAAAGAAAACCGTTATTATTATCTGTGGACATGGGGAAAGAAAACCGTTAATATTATCTGTGGACATGGGGAAAGAAAACCGTTAATATTATCTGTGGACATGGGGAAATAAAACTGTTAATATTATCTGTGGACATGGGGGAAGAAAACCATTAATATTATCTGTGGACATGGGGAAATAAAACCATTAATATTATATGTGGACATGGGGAAAGAAAACCATTACTAAACTTGATAGAAATCCACTGAGGGATGTGCTATTCTACATATGGAGACAGCATTAGGAAACAGTCAATCAGAATGGAAAGTTGCTTATGTGCTGTCTGAAATCATCCATTAATTGACAATTTGTAGACAATAGCTCCAGAGAAAGTTTGCTTTTATCTAAGAGAAAGAGAGGGGAAATTGGGGTGACACAGACAGAAAAAGAGACAGACAACCAGACAGAGAGACAGACAAACAAACACACACTGCTTGCACATGTGCGCGCACACACACACACATGTGCACAACCTTGTGCCTGCACACACTTTCAGCTCATAAGATTGGAGTCTATCCATTATCATCACCACATTACCATCTAATCACTCCGGTCTAACGCTGTTTAGTACACCCCATTACCAGACTACTTTCTCTCTCTCTCTCCCTTCTCTCTCTCTCCCTTCTCTCTCTCTCCCTTCTCTCTCTCTCCCTTCTCTCTCTCTCTCTCATCTCTCTCTCTCTCCCCCCCCTCTCTCTCTCTCTCTCCTACCACCCCTCACATGCTATGACCCCTAGTGAACTGACTTTTACTAACATAGACAGCACTTTATTAATCAGACGGCAAATGAAATTAGGGGAAATACGCTATGCTTACAAACAAGCAGCCATGGATGAATTATGCAGTGTATTGACTGACCCGCTGGTTAATGGTCACTCCCTCATTTGCTCCCCTTGATTAGTGACCACTCACTATGAAAACAGGGGTCGAAGATGGGTCAACAGTAGACCATGACCCATCAGTGACCACTCACTATGAACAGAGGGGTTGAAGACAGGCCAACAGTAGACCACGACCTGTCAGTGACCACTCACTATGAACACTGGGGTTGAAGACAGGTCAACAGTAGACCATGACCTGTCAGTGACCACTCACTGTGAACACAGGGGTTGAAGACAGGTCAACAGTAGACCATGACCTGTCAGTGACCACTCACTGATAGTTCATTATGAACACAGGGGTTGAAATCGGGTCAACAGTAGACCATGGCCTGTGGACTATCAGAGCCCAATCTGTCTGTCTGTGTCTGTTTCAGTGTCTGACCGACTTTCTCCTCTGAACCTGCGTGTGTCTGTCTGTCTGTGTGTCTGTCTGGGTCTGTTTCAGTGTCTGCCCAACTTTCTTCTCTGAACCTGCGTGTGTCTGTCTGTCTGCCTGTCTGTCTGTGTGTCTGTCTTTGTCTGTTTCAGTGTCTGCCTAACTTTCTCCTCAGTCCCTGCATGTGTCTGTCTGTCTGTGTCTGTTTCAGTGTCTGCCCGACTTTCTCCTCGGTCCCTGCATGTGTCTGTCTGTCTGTCTGTGTGTCTGTCTAGGTCTGATTCAGTGTCTGCCCGACTTTCTCCTCTGTCCCTGTGTGTGTCTGTCTGTGTCTGTTTCATTGTCTGCCTGACTTTCTCCTCTGTCCCTGTGTGTGTCTGTCTGTGTGTCTGTCTGTCTGGGTCTGTTTCAGTGTCTGCCCGACTTTCTCCTCTGAACCTACGTGTGTCTGTCTGGGTGTCTGTCTGGGTCTGTTTCAGTGTCTATCTGACTTTCTCCTCTGTCCCTGCGTGTGTCTGTCTGTCTGTGTCTGTTTCAGTGTCTGCCCGACTTTCTCCTCTGAACCTGCATGTGTCTGTCTGTGTGTCTGTCTGTCTGGGTCTGTTTCAGTGTCTGTCCGACTTTCTCCTCTGTCCCTGCGTGTGTCTGTCTGGGTCTGTTTCAGTGTCTGCCCGACTTTCTCCTCTGTCCCTCCGTGTGTCTGTCTGTCTGTCCGTGTGTCTGTTTCAGTGTCTGCCCGACTTTCTCCTCTGTCCCTCGGTGTGTCTGTCTGTCTGTCTATCTGTGTGTGTCTCTGTCTGGGTCTGTTTCAGTGTCTGCCCGACTTTCTCCTCTGTCCCTCCATGTGTCTGTCTGTTTCAGTGTCTGCCCGACTTTCTCCTCTGTCTGTCTGTGTGTCTGTTGCTTGCTCATTCTTTCACAGTCTGTGTGCCTTTCTTTCTTTCGTCTTTCTTTAGCCCCTCCCGCTCTATACCACAACCTCTCTCCCTCTCTCTCTCCCAATTAAGTTCGTCGATTTCAACACAGCACCACACGAGATGAAGATGACAAAGACTGTGGTGACGAGCGTGATGCACATCAACTGGCTGCTTCGCCAACAGAACAGGAAGAAATTGAAATCGGAAACATTATGCAACAGCAAGTAGCTGGTCTATATAACAACGCCTGCTCCAAGATATTGTGCTGTTTGGATGAACTACTGGCAAACAAAACAGATAAGTGAACTGCATGAAGCCTGATGGGACTGGAGACCGACAAGACTATAAAGGAAGAAAACCCAGACACACACACACACACACACACACACTCTCTCTCTCTCTCTCTCTCTCTCTCTCTCTCTCTCTCTCTCTCTCTCTCTCTCTCTCTCTCTCTCTCTCTCTCTCTCTCTCTCTCTCTCTCTCTCTCTCTCTCTCTCTCTCTCTCTCTCTCTCTCTCTCTCTCTCTCTCTCTCTCTCTCTCTCTCTCTCTCTCTCGCTCGCGCGCGCGCGCTCTCTCTCTCCCTCTCTCTCTCTCTCTCCCTCTCTCTCTCTCTCTGTGTGTGTGTGTGTGTGTAAGTGTATGCATTGGAATTTAAGCAAGACATTTTCACACTGTGCCGTGAACACTTTAAACATTCGCGTGTGCCCCCACCCCGAATCGTTTTCCCTGTTGTGACAACAGTAAACTGTACAAATGCAACGCCGAGTGGCTGCAAAGTCCCCTCGCAGCATCGCCGAGCTACTCCAAAATCGGAATGTGTCGGCTGTACACATACATAAAAACGCATCAAAACAGCACGTAACTACATAAAAACGCATGAAAACAGCACGAAACCGAATAGTTTTTGACATATAGCCTTAGGGTTCGGACCCGTGATTTGAGCGCGTGATCATACGCACACGAGCGCACAGAAAAATTCATGACAACTGTGTTATAGACCATTCATCAAGAAATGTGAGAAAAAAACCTGCATTGAAATACATGCAAAACTTCGCGAGATATTAGCGATTATGTGTTTCGGGGGTTGAACCCCGTAACTGGTGCGACCTTGACCTTAATGTAAAACTAAATACATCAGTGGATAGCTTGCATCTTGGCAAACTAGTATACCAAATTTGATGATGATAGACAGAATAGTTTTTGAGAAAAACGGACGAATAGCCGGACGGACGGACGGACGGAGGCACGGACGGATCAGACAGAAACAATAGCTCCTCGAACCTTCGGCTCGGGGACTTAATTATATCGTGTTTGATAATATGCGTACATACCACGATATGGATACCATGACGCGAAGATCTTTTGCCATTGAACTGATATATTGATTTGTAAATGTTCGTTACTTTCGATTCGATGATGGCACCTCCCCCTCCCCACCCCCCACCCACAATTGTGTCTAGAGGTTAAGTAAGACCTGACGCAATAAAGCATTCACATTTTCAACATTGTCTCTATCTCCCTCCCTCCCTCCCCCCCCCCTCCTCTCTCTCTTTTCTGTGTGATTGTCTTCTAGCTGTTTCTGTTTTTGTGTCTGTATGTGTGGGAGTAACGAAAGAACATGTATGTCAGTGTCATTTTTAAATGTTTGCATCTATGAATGTGTGTGATGGCTTATGTACAGTTTGCACGTGTAAGTGTATGCATTGGAATTTAAGCAAGACATTTTCACACTGTGCCGTGTGTGCATACATTATCACATAAACATTTCAAAGTCATATCACTTCTAAGGACTGTGTAACAACTTTAGAAAGTTGAATTGCTGGATATGTGAAACCATGTACACTTTCACTGTTGCGGGCAGTATTCCTTAAATGGAAAATGTCATGGAAGGAAAACGTGCTTCTGAACTGTGGACGTTTTGAAAGTCTTTCCAAATGCAGTAAATAGACCCCAGACCTCCATTAGAAAAGTGTTTGCTGAATTGCCCCTTTCAAAATCAGGAGAGAGAGAGAGAGAGAGAGAGAGAGAGAGAGAGAGAGAGAGAGAGAGAGAGAGAGAGAGAGAGAGAGAGAGAGAGAGAGAGAGAGAGAGAGAGAGAGAGAGAGAGAGAGAGAGAGAGAGAGAGACGAAAACAAAATTGTATTTAGCCAGGGAACATGTGATAAGCAAGCTACATGCTTTTTCCACCCAGCCCTGGGACAGAGAGAAAGAGACAGACAGACAGACAGACAGACAGAGAAGAAAAGACAAAAAGACAGAGAGAAACAGAGACAAAGTGGGACAGAGAGAATATAATAATAATAATAATAATAATAATAATAATAATAATAATAGTGAAGCAAAAATAAGAAAGAGACAAAGAGCTAGAGAAAGACAGCGCGCGCGCCAAATCATGGAAACATGTCTATTAAAAAGTTGACGTCATTGAGAAAACACAATTTACAGGACTTTTGATACTAACTATCGATTCTGCAAGGACAGCGTCACAAGGACACCCCTTCCCCCCAACTCACCACACAATTAGAATATTTAGATTATATGATAGTGTTAGGCAATATTGAAATAAAACAAAAGCAATCAAGCATTAATTTAACAATGTTATTGTTACAGATATTTTCTTGGCACATTTGTCAGATTAAAGTTGTTTACAAAGCCACTGAATATATCTTTAATTTAAAGATTGTTAAACTTAGTTTAAACGATTTATACTATTTAAAGTTTAAATAGTATAACTCGTTTAAACTAAGTTTAACAATTGGTAGCTTTCATGTTATACTCAGAAGCATTAAAACATAAAAACTGACTAACCTGTTGCAAAAAAAAAGCAAGATTACGGAAAATAATAAAATTTGGATTGTCCGGTATATAAGGTTTTCATAGGTTGGATTCCCCCTCTCCCCCAAAGAGGGCAGGGGGCTCGGAAAATTTGAACCCTATGTTTTTTTAGATTTTGGGTACCATAGCCAATGCAACGAAAGCAAAAAAAAAATCAATTTTAGCAAACATATTGAGCCAACCCCTATTTTCACTACATACCGACCTACACTATGTGTCTTTATAATTTGTTTTCTTTTTCGTTGCCCATGAAATAGACTCCAGTGCATTGTCCAGACCTCACTAGACAAAGAGATATTCTTTGTTACCTAGCCAGAGGCCGAGGTATTGCGATCGGTTTGTGTGTCTGTGTGTGTGTCTGTCTGTGTATCGATTATCTTAAAAACTACTGTTTGGATTTTGATTAAAATTGGCAGAGGGGTAGACAGCTTGAAAAGGAAGCTTCCTTTCGTTAATCAACACCGTGCTGACCTTGACCTTGAAGTTTGACCTTGAAAACCGAAATTTCCTTCTTTGGGCTATGTCATTTCCCCCCAGCTTTATTTCGTGAACTAGTGAACAGAATCACTTCAAATTTTGTGTGGTGGTGTACCATAGTGCAAGGAAGTTTGTATAAAAGTTCAGCTGTATCTCGTGAACTACTGAACAGAAACGCTTCAAATTTTGGGCTATGTATTTTATGCGTTCTGTAAGGGTGGAAAGTGGTGTGTTTATTGGGGGGGGGGGGGGGGGGGGGGGAGAGGACATCACTCGGTGAAAGGAAGTTTGTATAAAAGTTCAGCTGTATCTCGTGAACTACTGAACAGAATCGCTTCAAATTTTGGGCTATGTATTTTATGCGTTCTGTAAGGGTGGAAAGTGGTGTGTTTATTGGGGAGGGGGGTGGGACAGGACATAACTCTGGCCGGGTTTGCATTGTCACAATGCGTTGCTGCCGCTCGGCGATGCCCTTGTTCAGTCTGTGATCAGGAGACTGAAGAGACAGACATGCCTTGTTTGGGAATCTACAAAGGACTGCAGGGTCCACTCAACCTTCACAGTCAGATAATACACGCTGTTGTGCTCTGTAATACATTTACACTATTCATAATCCAATCATGCAGAACAACACTCAGTACAAAGATCTAAAAACAAAGAATTGAAGGTCCCCTTTCTTCATACAACGAGTAGGATCGAGAAAGCTCAATGGCGGTTTCAATCACGATTGCCATGGAAAAAAAAGTATTTTATGGAGAAACACAGGCATAGGATAAAAGATTGCACATTTAATAATAATAATAATAATTAATAATGCTTATATAATCTTGCAAAGCAACTCAATGCGCTTTTCACTCACCATTCGTACAAACATTTCTAACAAACTGGCCCACGCATCCTCACCATACATCTCTATCAAAATGAATACATATTAGAGAATGCATTGCATATAATCATAACACAACACACCAACACCCACGTCCCTTCAACACCACCACCCCAACCATCCCCCCAATGATAATGAATATCTGCTTACTACAATGCCAAAATCCTTGCATGTTCCAAATCTGCTTACTACAAAGCCCAAATCCTTGCATGTTCCACATCCAAACAGCTCTACAACATTACTAACACACTTCTTGGTAAAGCTGACTCTTCTCCTCTTCCTTCTAACAAAGAATTGAAGGTCCCCTTTCTTCACACAACGAGTAGGATCGAGAAAGCTCAATGGCGGTTTCAATCACAATTGCTATGGAAAAAAAAGTATTTTATAGAGAAACACAGGCATAGGATAAAAGATTGCACATATAATAATGAATGTACAAATTTGCACGCACACACACATACATGTGCACGCACTTGCACATGCACAAAAATGTGCGCACATGCATGCACACACACATATATATAAACAGACAGACAAAGATACAGACAGACAAAGATACAGACAGAGAGATAGAGAAAGTGAATGACAGACAGACAGATGGAAAGAGCACTATCATTATCTAGCCCTTACAAATACTGGGCTCTTTTGTACACAGAACCACATACAACAATCTCTCTGCATGTCTCTATCTCTGTCTCTCTCTCTCTCTCTCTCACTCTCTCTCTCTCTCTGTCTCTCTCTCTCTCTCCCTCTCTCTCTCTCTCTCTCTCTCTCCCTCTCTCTCTCCATCCTGATGTTGGTTTTCATTGAAATGCCAGTCCTCTGCCAGATGAAGGATCTGGCTGATTAAATCTGATCAATAAAGATGAGGGTTATGAGAGCCTCAGACGAGAGGAACCCACAACGGATTGAAATGATTGAGAGAGAGAGAGAGAGAGAGAGAGAGAGAGAGAGAGAGAGAGAGAGAGAGAGAGAGAGAGAGAGAGAGAGAGAGAGAGAGAGAGAGAGACAGAGACAGAGAGAGAGAGAGAGAGAGAGAGCAAACCAGCCCACGGATGTAGGGTACTTATAGGGGATAGCGCCTAGGGTTAGAAAGAAATGCTGGCTTGCATTCAAAGTGCTGGGCAAACAAGCGGACATTAAAGCGGAGACCAAAGATTGAAAATGAAACAAGGAAAAGACATACACACAGATAGACAAAGTAAGAAACAGATTTAGAAAGATCAAGATTAACAGAGATAGTCAGGGTCAGAGAGACAGACGGACAGAGAAAGAGATAGACAGACACTACAGGCAGGCAGACAGACAGACAGACACTACAGGCAGGCAGACAGACAGACAAACACAGACCTTGTGCCGTGGTTGCAGTGCCCAGGGCTCACATGCATACACAGGCAGACAGACAGACAGACAGACAGACAGACAGACAGACAAACACAGACCTTGTGCTGTGCTGGCAGTGCCCAGGGCTCACATGCATACACAGGCAGACAGACAAACAGACAGACAAACACAGACCTTGTGCTGTGCTGGCAGTGCCCAGGGCTCACATGCATACACAGGCAGACAGACAGACAGACAAACACAGACCTTGTGCTGTGGTGGAAGTGCCCAAGGCTCACATGCATACACAGGCAGACAGACAGACAGA
>CM065694.1:37720220-37737720 GCA_017654935.2 Phymorhynchus buccinoides
CTTTATACGCTGAGTAGAGCTACAAGAAGAGTGCCATGACACATAACAAAGGACGCAGAATGCCGTGATTGGGATCAAGCACCCCCACCCCCCACCCCAACTCTCTCTTGTGCGTGCATGCGTGCACTAAATAATTTCATATGCTATATTTGTCTAATTAACAATTGTATGTTTTCTCGTGATGGTTTGTAAAACGAAAGTTTTTTGTCCTTTGCACTCGTTTTTGTGCACTTTCATTTGTTCCACAGTCTTTGTTGTTATTTTGTTCTCCTGAGGACAGTATGTAAAAAAGCTGTAATGCTTATTCCTTTTATCCTCATTAAAGATCATTTTGACTTGACTTGACTTGACACACACAGAGAAAAAGTGACAGACAGATCTATATATATAGAGAGAGATACATGCACACAAAGAAAGACGCTGACAGGTACACACAGACACACACAGATTATTTGCATAATGCATAGCACGTCAATACAGTTCCAGAGGCTGACCATTTCACTGGCCAGTCGATATCACCATTCAGGAGAAATCAATGGCGTCATCAAGAGCTGGTTGACAGTCAGAGAGAAACCTAATTGATCAGCCACCCAGGCAGACTGGCCCATTGATTGGATCAATTGATCACCATTGATCCCCTCATCAATACACAGGAATGGATAGGGCGGAAAAATGGGCTAGGGGATGTGGGGAAGGGGGTGATAAAAGGGGGATGACCGCCAGTGTGTGTGTGTGTGCGTGCGTGCGTGCGTGCGTGTGTGTGCGTGTGCGTCGCTCTGTCTGTAAGTCTGTGTGTGGGGTAATGGTAAAAGGTAAAATAGATTTCTGCAGGAATTAAGGGTAGTGTAGGCCAAATCAGATTAAATCGACTTTCTGTCTGAACGCTAGGCTTCCTAATCAAGTCAAGGAAATGCAAAAATGGTAAATGAAGAACTGATACATATAAAGAGAGAGAGAGAGAGAGAGAGAGAGAGAGATAGAGAGAGAGAGAGAGAGAGAGAGAGAGAGAGAACTCAGAACATTTTTAATGATTAGGCCATCTGCCCGTATCAAGAAGGGGAGGTGAGGGGAAGGGGTGTTGGTGTAGATACATAGAAAAGGGAAAAGAAAAATAAACATAAAAAGCAAACAATAATGATCGATCCCAATCCAAAGTAAACCAACAGAGAGAGAGAGAGAGAGAGAGAGAGAGAGAGAGAGAGAGAGAGAGAGAGAGAGAGAGAGAGAGAGAGAGAGAGAGAGAGAGAGAGAGAGAGAGAGAGAGAGAGAGAGAGAGTTTGTGTATAAGTGTGCATGCAAGTGCCGGGGTATGCGTGTTCATGCATGCATGTGTGCATGTAAGCTTTCGCATAGGCCAGGGAAATGGGAAATCAGATTTCTGCCAGAATTAATACCAGTGGTGTGGATGAAGTCAGGATTAAATCGACTTTCTTTCTAAAAAGGTAGAGGTTCCTTATTTATTTGGAAAGAAAGAAACGAAAATAAATTGAAGAACTGGCGTGCATGCATGTGTGCGTACGTGCGTGAGTAAACTCATGGACAGAATAGGAGGTATGTGTGCGTGCATTTGTGTGTTAGTGTGACTGTGTGTACCTTTAGATGTGTGCAATAAAGACAGTCACTCAACAGACATTCAAATCCATACACAGTGGTTTTTTCAAAGACCTTTTCAAATCAATATATCTTCTCTTTTATGCTGGTTTGAAAACACTTAACAGACAAACAAATCAGAGACTGTACTTGTGCAACAAAAGTACATCTCTCTCTCTCTCTCTCTCTCTCTCTCTCTCTCTCTCTCTCACACACACACACACACACAAACATACACACAAACATACACACATACATACACACACACACACACACACACACACACACACACACACACACACACACACACACACACACATATACATACACACACACACACACACACACACACACACACACACACACACACACACACACACACACACACACACACACACACACACACACAAACATACACACATACATACACACATACATACACACACACACACACACACACACACACACACACACACACACACACACACACACACACACACACACACACAAACACACACACACAAACATACACACATACACTCTCTCTCTCTCTCTCTCACACACACACACACCCACACACACTTGAAAAGAGTTGCGAAAGCTTGGGTGGTAACTCTTCAAATTGGAAATCAATAAGGACTTGGTAGCTTCCAAATATAGCGCCGCTGCTCCTTAAGAGCGCAGGATCAAACTACATACTTTGTCTTGCTCCTTCTTTTCTTAAATTTCTTTTCTTCGCCTAACATGAACATGAATTCCTTAAATGTAAATCAACAACAATTTTGGTCCACCTAAATATAGCACAGTCGGGAAATAATTGGAACAAGTTTGTCTTATTTACATTTTTCTTTCTTTTCTTTGTTCTGTGTTTTTCTATTATAACTCTTAGATAATTTAAATCTTCGCCCAATGAAGAGGAATGATGAATATAATATCAGATATAAAGACGTCGTTTCCTTGACACAGTTTATTTTCATCATCACTATAATTTCAATTTTGGATATTTAATATGCTATAGCTGAATTAAAAATAGGTTCTTTTGTTTTACTTTCTTGTTGTAATTTTCAGCTGCACCTTTCAGTGTGTGTTTTCTTAATCAATGTGACCTTTTTATAAACCCAACATTAGATTTTTTTTTAAAGTTTCTTTTAACTGAATAGTTCTGCCTTCTAAAGCTACTACAGTGGAACCTCCCTTAAAAGACCTTCAAAAATCGTCCAAAATGATCTCTTAAATGGGAAGTTGTATTGTGACGAGGTAATGGGTTAAAAGGCTAAGCCTCTAGGGAAGACTTTTAGTGTGTTAAATTTTCAAACAGAAAATTTGCCTTTAGCCCACTTCTCTAGGGTATGGGAGATGAGCAACTTTCCCGGCCCCTTTTCATCTAATAAATTTATATTTGTGCCCGGGTTCTGGCTCGTATGATTGTAAGAAATACAAGTGGTTGATTTGCTCTTAATGGCAGACAGAGAGAAGTAGGGTTTTACATGAAATTACAAGACTCCCACTCTCATCAGTCTGACCAAAGGGTTCAGGATTATTTGACACTTGTATTTTATTTACTCACAAAATCTGCATAAGATTATGCAACAATAATAATAAAGCAGCTCAATGGCGCCAAAACAAAATATGGATAAAAAACAATGAAATCCGAAAGGATTTACAAGACTTTTGTCTTTCTAGAAGGTTAGCCCCAAGCGAGAAGGGTCACTTTAGTGTCTTCAGTTCCAGGGGGAAAGTTCAAATGATTGGCGCGATTCTGGGAACTTAGCTATGGTCAAGTTCCTCCGTAGTGATCGGCGAGTGCTGGGTTGGCTGGGCTTGCTCGTCAGGTGAGAGTAGCTCCCAGTCGTTCCGGTTACGGCTTCACGGGATGGCACGGTTCAGGCGTGGTCTCCTCGCGGATTCTGGGTGCGGGGCGTCTTGGCGGCGTTCCCGTCTTGGTGCTTGTGAGTCAGGGATAATCTTCCTGACCACGATGCCCTGCTGATAATCACAGGAGAAGGTGGATGTAGGTCTCTATGGCTTAGAGACAAGGGGCTTCAGTCGGCAGGGAATTAGTGAATCCCAACCGGCTAGAAGGCTTCCCTTGTACAATAGCACTAAGAACACATAATCTGAATTTCAGTTAACAAACTGAGATCAGTAAAACATAAAAGGTGATCAAGCCAACATCACTCTCCATCCAACACCTGGAAAGGAATGGTATCATAAAGTGCAAGATTGCAACCCACAGGTTTCCTACTAAAAATAGACAAAAGGGTTAGTAGGCATAAAATCCGGTTCTGGTACCAAAAGAGTTAAAGTCAAAAACACACACACACACAAATAATCAGTGCACATAAATAGAACAGAATGTTTACTACTTCTTTTCAATAACATATCTATCTACTCCTTATTCATCATTGAACATAGGATCTAGATCAAAACTATGATCAAACAAAACAAAATCTCAATCACCAGCCATCAATAATACTCACTAGTTGGGCTTATTATGACTGGCTGGGAGAGGTTGAGTCTGCAATGTTGCTCTAGCTAGGTTTCAGCGTCTTGTGTGAAAACTTTTTCTCACTACTCCAATTATAGTCTTCACTTTCAAACAATGAAAGCCTGTGGTTGGTTTATAGCAATTGACACGTCACAAGATGATGCTATAATTTTATGCATACTAGTACCGAACAATCACGTGCCGGTTACATCCTTATCACATGCTGACATTCCTATCCTGCTCGTGATAGGAAAGGAAAATCGTCTTCAAAGGGAGCCGACTGTTGATATCACTATCTCGTGATGGGGAGGTAGATCGGGCTTCAAAGAGACAAATGCCCTAATCGGCGTCCGTTTGATGGTGGATGGCAATTAAAGTGGCGGCCCGAGAAAAGAAAGGGTGGGGTTGGGGGGGGGGGGGGGGGGTGTAGATAAGAAACGAAGAAAGTGGGTCGCGCGGGACACTTACGTCACATGTATAAGGGAGTTAATTTTAATACTTACAAAGATGGACAATGTCTCAGAGAAGTAGGTCTTAAGTGGGAGGTAGTCTTACAATGGGGGGTCTTCTTCTTCTTCTTCTTCTTCTTCTTCTTCTTCGATCGCTCAGACAGTTTCCTGTCAATCATGAATGCAGATGCGTCATGCTGCCGTTATGCGCCTAAGTAAGAAATAATTAGGCCCAGCATGTCCGACTTCGGCTGGAGGAAATCTTTTTGAAAGTGTTTCTAGAAAAAAGGCAGGAGAATGAACCGGAAAGGCAGAAAGATAGTAGATGACAGCAAGTAAAGGGAAAAGGCAGAGTCAAAGAGAGTGACAGATTAGAGGAAGTTACAAGCACAGAACTTCCAGAAGGTGGGGGGACTATTCATACAAACGAGCCCCCAGTATCCCCATGGGGGGAATTATAAGGGAGGTTCCACTGTATTCCAAATTGTACTGTTGGTGATACTGTACTTCCACCTTAACTTAAAAGAGAGAGAGAGAGAGAGAGAGAGAGAGAGAGAGAGAGAGAGAGAGAGAGAGAGAGAGAGAGAGAGAGAGAGAGAGAGAGAGAGAGAGAGAGAGAGAGAGAGAGAGAGAGAGAGAGAGAGAGAGAGAGAGAGAGAGAGAGAGAGAGAGAGAGAGAGAGAGAGAGAGAGAGAGAGAGAGAGAGAGAGAGAGAGAGAGAGAGAGAGAGAGAGGTGTAAATGGTTTTGTCTGTAGCCTTTATGAGAATGCCTATGACTATGGCTATATAAATAGAAGAGACAGCACTGGATGTGTGCTGCAGCATCCAGGACTAGTTGGCTTTATACATAGAAGATACAGCACTGGATGTGTGTGTGCTGCAGCCTCAAGGACTAGTTGGCTTTATACATAGAAGAGACAGCACTGGATGTGTGTGTGCTGCAGCCTCCGGGACTAGTTGGCTTTGTACATAGAAGAGACAGCACTGGATATGTGTGCTGCAGCATCCAGGACTAGTTGGCTTTATACATAGAAGAGACAGCACTGGTGGTGTGCTGCAGCTCCAGGACTGTTGTTTATACATAGAAGAGACAGCACTGGCTGTGTGTGCTGCAGCCTCCAGGACTAGTTGGCTTTATACATAGAAGAGACAGCACTGGCTGTGTGCTGCAGCCTCCAGGACTAGTTGGCTTTATACATAGAAGAGACAGCACTGGCTGTGTGTGTGTGCTAGTTGGCTTTATAAATAGAAGAGACAGCATTGGATGTGTGTGCTGCAGCCTCCAGGACTAGTTGGCTTTATACATGCATGAAGTACTGAAGGATGTCTCCAATCAAATGGCACATTATCATACACTATACAGAAACAATTACTATAGAAAGACACTGTTTGCAAGGCACTGGATAGATTCTTCTTCTTCTTCTTCTTCTTCTTCTTCTTCTTCGATTGATCAGACAGTTTCCTGTCAATTATGTGTCATGTCATGCTGCCGTTATGCGCCTAATAAATAGTTACATCCAGCAAATCTGTCTTCATCTGGAGAAAATCTTTATAAGAATTTATATAACAAAGACAGGAGAATGGACCAGTAAGGCAGAAAGATAGTATGATGACAGTAAGCAAAGGGAAAAGGCAGGAGAATGGACCAGTAAGGCAGAAACATAATAGATGACAGTAAGCAAAGGGAAAAGGCAGGAGAATGGACCAGTAAGGCAGAAAGATAACAGATGACAGTAAGCAAAGGGAAAAGGCAGGAGAATGGACCAGTAAGGCAGAAAGATAACAGATGACAGTAAGCAAAGGGGAAAGGCAGGAGAATGGACCAGTAAGGCAGAAACATAATAGATGACAGTAAGCAAAGGGAAAAGGCATCAAAGAGTCAAGAGTCAAAGAAAGTGACAGACTACAAGAAGTTACAAGCACATAACTTCTAGCAGGTGAGGGAACTATTAGTATGAAAGACCCCCACCCCAGGGGGACTGGATAGAGATGAAGATCTGACAAAATGACAGCTAAAGTAAAGAACAATGAAAAGTACTGACACGATGCACACCTCTTCAAGAGACACAACTGAAAGCAGACATACAATGGAGGTCGTCTTACCTCATCGAAGAGTTGTGTCCCATCCACCCCCGCCCCCCTCATCAGCTCATCCACCCCCCCTGGGTGGTACTCCAGATAGGGGGAGATGTTGTACACCTTGCCTGAACACATAAACGTCACAAAGTTACACTTTGCATATCATTTACATATCATTACACTTTCATTTGTGACCTAGCCTGAACACATAAATGTCATATTGTTACACTTTGCATATCATTTACAGTATCATTACCCCCCCCCCCCCCCCCCCCTGAGTGGTACTCCAGATAGGGGGAGATGTTGTACACCTACTGTGACCTGCCTGAACACATAAACGTCACATCGTTACATTTTGCATATCATTTACATATCATTACACTTTCATTCCCTCCCCCCCTGGGTGGTACTCCAGATAGGGGGAGATGTTGTACACCTTGCCTGAACACATAAACGTCACATCGTTACACTTTGCATATCATTTACATATCATTACACTTTCACTTTCTGTAGCAATTTGTCCCCTGACCCACCACACAGTCATCTCCATACTGATATATTGTAACATTTTGTCCCCTAACCCACCACACAAACCATCATCTCCACACTGATATATTGTAACATTTTGTCCCCTAATCCACCACACAAAGTCATATCCACATTGATATACTGTAACAATTTGTCCCCTGACCCACCACACAGTCATCTCCATACTGATATATTGAAACAATTTGTCCCCTAATCCACCACACAGTCATCTCCATACTGATATATTGAAACAATTTGTCCCCTAACCCACCACAAAACAGTCATCTCCACACTGATATATTGAAACAATTTGTCCCCTAATCCACCACACAGTCATCTTCACACTGATATATATTGAAACAATTTGTCCCCTGACCCACCACACAGTCATCTCCACACTGATATATTGAAACAATTTGTCTCCTAACCCACCACACAGTCATCTCCACACTGATATATTGAAACAATTTGTCCCCTAATCCACCACAAAACAGTCATCTCCACACTGATATATTGAAACAATTTGTCCCCTAATCCACCACAAAACAGTCATCTCCACACTGATATATTGAAACAATTTGTCCCCTAATCCACCACAAAACAGTCATCTCCACACTGATATATTGAAACAATTTGTCCCCTAACCCACCACAAAACAGTCATCTCCACACTGATATATTGAAACAATTTGTCCCCTAATCCACCACAAAACAGTCATCTCCACACTGATATATTGAAGCAATTTGTCCCCTAATCCACCACAAAACAGTCATCTCCACACTAATATATTGAAGCAATGTGTCCCCTAATCCACCACAAAACAGTCATCTCCATACTGATATATTGAAGCAATTTGTCCCCTAATCCACCACAAAACAGTCATCTCCACACTAATATATTGAAGCAATGTGTCCCCTAATCCACCACAAAACAGTCATCTCCACACTAATATATTGAAGCAATGTGTCCCCTAATCCACCACAAAACAGTCATCTCCACACTAATATATTGAAGCAATGTGTCCCCTAATCCACCACAAAACAGTCATCTCCACACTAATATATTGAAGCAATGTGTCCCCTAATCCACCACAAAACAGTCATCTCCACACTGATATATTGAAGCAATTTGTCCCCTAATCCACCACAAAACAGTCATCTCCACACTAATATATTGAAGCAATGTGTCCCCTAATCCACCACAAAACAGTCATCTCCACACTGATATATTGAAGCAATTTGTCCCCTAATCCACCACAAAACAGTCATCTCCACACTAATATATTGAAGCAATGTGTCCCCTAATCCACCACAAAACAGTCATCTCCACACTAATATATTGAAGCAATGTGTCCCCTAATCCACCACAAAACAGTCATCTCCACACTAATATATTGAAGCAATGTGTCCCCTAATCCACCACAAAACAGTCATCTCCATACTGATATATTGAAACAATTTGTCCCCTAACCCACCACACAGTCATCTCCACACTGATATATTGAAACAATTTGTCCCCTAACCCACCACACAGTCATCTCCACACTGATATATTGAAACAATTTGTCCCCTAATCCACCACAAAACAGTCATCTCCACACTGATATATTGAAACAATTTGTCCCCTAACCCACCACACAGTCATCTCCATACTGATATATTGAAGCAATTTGTCCCCTAATCCACCACAAAACCAGTCATCTCCATACTGATATATTGAAACAATTTGTCCCCTAACCCACCACACAGTCATCTCCATACTGATATATTGAAACAATTTGTCCCCTAACCCACCACACAGTCATCTCCATACTGATATATTGAAACAATTTGTCCCCTAACCCACCACACAGTCATCTCCATACTGATATATTGAAGCAATTTGTCCCCTAATCCACCACAAAACAGTCATCTCCATACTGATATATTGAAACAATTTGTCCCCTAATCCACCACACAGTCATCTCCATACTGACATATTGTAGCAATTTGTCCCCTAACCCACCACACAGTCATCTCCATACTGATATATTGAAACAATTTGTCCCCTAACCCACCACACAGTCATCTCCATACTGATATATTGTAGCAATTTGTCCCCTAACCCACCACACAGTCATCTCCATACTGATATATTGTAGCATTTTGTCCCCTAACCCACCACACAGTCATCTCCATACTGATATATTGTAGCATTTTGTCCCCTAACCCACCACACAGTCATCTCCATACTGACATATTGTAGCAATTTGTCCCCTAACCCACCACACAGTCATCTCCATACTGATATATTGTAGCATTTTGTCCCCTAACCCACCACACAGTCATCTCCATACTGACATATTGTAGCATTTTGTCCCCTAACCCACCACACAGTCATCTCCATACTGATATATTGTAGCATTTTGTCCCCTAACCCACCACACAGTCATCTCCATACTGACATATTGTAGCAATTTGTCCCCTAACCCACCACACAGTCATCTCCATACTGATATATTGAAACAATTTGTCCCCTAACCCACCACACAGTCATCTCCATACTGATATATTGAAGCAATTTGTCCCCTAACCCACCACACAGTCATCTCCATACTGATATATTGAAGCAATTTGTCCCCTAACCCACCACACAGTCATCTCCATACTGACATATTGTAACAATTTGTCCCCTAACCCACCACACAGTCATCTCCATACTGATATATTGTAACAATTTGTCCCCTAACCCACCACAGTCATCTCCATACTGACATATTGAAGCAATTTGTCCCCTAACCCACCACACAGTCATCTCCATACTGATATATTGAAGCAATTTGTCCCCTAGCCCCAGACCTGTTTACCCCAAATCTTCACTGTCAGTAATCCCAAGCTCTGAAAACAGTAATTTCAGGCATCTGTCTGTAATTTTCTGTACGAGAAATCCTTTCACCAGAATGTTTTGCTGCCGTCAAACCTTTTGTTGATCCGGGGGGGGGGGGGGGGGGGGGGGGCGTACACGCATGCTGCAACTTTGAAGGCCTGCGTTGCACTCGTACACAAACTACACATAACAGTAGAGACCTAATCTTCGCCATAACAGACCTACCTAATACTGGATTCGACACAACACAACACAAAACATGACAAATTAGCATCTGAACTAGCCTTACCATTTACCTATTTGTTCAATAGGTCTATTAAAGAGGGTAACTTGCCAGCAAAATGGAAGGAGGCAGAGGTCAAACCAATTTTGTTTTAAAGGAGACAAAAGTATGGCGGGCAACTATCGTCCAGTGAGTTTGACGTCAATTGTTTGTAAAGTTTTTGAAGGTTTTATTCGTGACGCCTTATGTGAACATTTGACAAAAAATACTCTGCTTTCAAAAGATCAGTTTGGTTTTACTAAAGGTGGCTCATGTGTCACATGAGATTATACAAAAGCCTATTCCACAGTAAATGATAATATGGAATCAAAAGAAAAAATTCAGAAGTGTATTGAGTCTTTGGTTGATTGGTCAGAAGAGTGGCTGAGGAATTTTAATAGTAAAAAATGCACAGTGATGCCTCTTGGAAAAAAGAACCCAATGCATGAGTATTTTATGAATGATGGTGGTGTCAGAAGGGTTCTTGAGAGCACAAATGCGGAGAAAGACCTTGGTGTTATAGTTGATCCATTACTATCTTTTGAACCACACATCAACGATACTGTTAAAAAGGCCAACCGTACTGCTGGACTCCTAATCAGAACAATAACCAATAAATCAAAGGAAATTATGGTACTTCTTTATAAAACATTAGTATGCCCCTTCAGGCATGGGAACTGTCAGAGACAAAAAACTCTGAAAAGCCCCCCAATTGAAGTATTTAGTAACAAAAACGAAGTATTTAGTAACAATTTCAAAAACAAATTTGCGGAAATCCGCAAATTCGCGGACAATTCCCATGCCTGCCCTTATTAGAGTATGGAAATCCTGTCTGGTGTCCTTTTCTGAAAAAACATATTGATCATATATAGAAGGTGTCGAAAGGAGATTTACGAAAACAATTATTGGGACCAGAAATATGGACTATGAGGACAGACTAAAGTATCTGGGAATACCTAGTTTGGAATACAGACGTCTAAGAGGCGATCTGATTGAGGTGTATAAAATTCTTAACAAGTTTTATGATCGTAACACAACTAAAACTTTACTAACTCTAACTGATGAGGAAAGAACACGAGGGCATAATTTCAAACTAACAAAAAAACTAACAGTCGTTCAGCTCAAAACTTTTTTACTAATACTGAAGTAATAGAGTAATAACTGCATGGAACAATCTTTCTAATCAAACTGTAAATGCATCATCACTAAATATGTTCAAAAATCTTATTGACAAAAAATGTAATACTATTATGTACTCCACAAATTTGGAGAAATAAAATTTAAAAAACCAAATACACAATAGCCAATGAAATTCACGGGCAAAAAATAAGAAAAATAAAAAATAAAATAAAAATTATACTACATATGAAAAAATATCTAGAGGGCAAAAGGCTTCAAAAGCCTACAGAGCCTAAACTGATATGATATGATAAAGTAACGCACTGGCAGTTCATTTTCAGTCACAGTTTGCACACACAAATCTTTTCCCGCGCATACAACTCGGCTGACAAAATGGCGCAGCCCACACCGCAGATCTATACGAAATCACGGCAAACGCTAATGCGCCAGCTGCTTTTATTTATCGGATTTTGTGAGTTGTTTGCATTCAGCAAGTGTTTCAGTGCACACACTAACACCGATTTATCAGTTTGATATACGGAAAGGAGCTGCTTTTCAACTTCTTTTTATGTGAAGTGAGACCATTCATTGAGTTCCAACTTATGGAGTGAGACCGATCACCTAGTTTCAACTTGGAAGTTGACTTCGCTATTACGTGTGCAGAGTTATTTTCTTCTTTTCTTTTCCCTATAGCAACCGCAGTCACTGCTGACTATTATGTCGCTGTATTTGGGAGGATCTACGGGAATGCGCAAGACAACAAATTATCAAGAAGAAGGAAGTGGAAAAAAAGAAGAAATATAGAAAGCTTGGCCCAGCCAGCCAGATCCCGCTAATCGCCAGCCAGCCAGATCCCGCTAATCGGTCCCTAACATGATGCCGTGCCAAGCGAGAGAATGACCCAGCCAGCCAGGTCCCGCTAATCGGGCCCCAACGTGATGCCGCGTCATTGGGAAGAACAAAATAAAGGAAAATGAACTAAAATAAATTAAAATGAACTAAAGAAAATAAAGAAAAAGAGAGAAGGGAGTGTAGTTACTGTGATTTGGAGACACAGGACACAAAAGTGCCCAAGGTCCTAGCCTCAACAGCCTGTTCTGGGAGGTTGTTCCATGCCTTGATGGTATGTGGCAGGAAACTTGCTTGCCTGTATTGGGTGCGGCAGTAGGTCTGGGCCAGCTGCTTGGGGTGTGCTTCTCTCTTACAGTCTTCATAGTGACCAGATTGTTTTGGATCTTGTAGAGCATGGCTAGTCTCGCTGTTTCCCTTCATTCTTGCAGGGTGGGCCACTTCAGCTGCTCTATCATGGAGGTCACACTTGACGTATTCCTGAAGCGGCGCAGGGCAAATCTTGCAGCTCTCCTCTGGACCGCTTCGATTTTGTCGTTGTCTTGCTGTTGGTGAGGGTCCCACACTGTGGAGGCGTATTCCAGTATGGGACGCACAAATGCCTTGTAGGCTCTTTCCCTGATGGTCTGGGAACTGATCTTGAGGCTTCTTCTCAAAAACCCGAGAGTCTTGTTGGCCTTTGAGCAGACGTGCTGGATATGTTTTTTCCAGCTCAGATCTCTACAGATGGTAACTCCCAGGTATTTTGCGGAGTCCACCGTTTCGAGCAAGTGGCCATGGAGCGTGTACCTGCTTTCCTGCGTCTGTCTTCTTCTGGTAACAGGTAAGGTGGTGCATTTGTCAGGATGAAATGCCATGTCCCAGCTCTTCTCCCACTCAGCAAGCTGATGGAGGTCATGCTGTAGCTGATCATGGTCCTGAGGCGCCGCTACCACTCTATACACTGCAGTGTCGTCAGCAAAGAGACGGGTTGGTGATGTCACCTTGTCTGGCAGGTCATTGATGTACATGCCAGGAACAGGCATGGTCCAAGGACTGTTCCTTAAAGATTTCGTAAAGATCAACACGATCGCGATTGTTTCAGTTCAAACTTTGATCATAAACTGCTCAGTGATGACACATGTGCATAAAAGTGGTGAAATTTAGTGGTCAGATCGTGATATTGCTGATTAAATTCTTCAGTTTCGGCATGAGAACGGTTCGTTTTTACTGATATTGACGATGTCTACACGCACAGGCTGGAGTTGACGACCAGCCTAAAATACGGAAGGGGAAATATTCACAAACTAGCCGCAATCGTTGTTTTAGCTGCAGGGGTCAAAGTGAGTACGGCTCAAACGCCATGCCTTCTTTTGATTTCTTCTTCTTTTTTTCACACTCGTTCAGCGGAAATGCGAATTTTTTTGTTGCTGACCGTAATAGCGTAATCGAGATCTCAAAATGTAATAATTACGGACAAATCAATAGGGAAAACAGGTCTGTAACCCACTACAGTCATCTCCACAATGATATATTGTAACAATTTGTCCCCTAACCCATCACATAGTCATCTCCGCACTGACATATTGTAACATTTTGTTCCCCAATTGCCCCCCCTCCCCCCCCCCCCCCCCCCCCCCCCCTCTCACCTCTCAGAGCAATCCATGCATCCTCTGGTGTGTTGTGTTTCCTCAGGTCCTCCATGGTCACATTCAGTACCCTGCCCCCCCCCCCCTCCCCCCCCCCCCCCCCCCCTCCCCCCCCCCCCCCCCCCCCCCATCTCACCTCTCAGGGCAATCCATGCATCCTCTGGTGTGTTGTGTTTCCTCAATTCCTCCATGGTCACACTCAGCACCTGGCCCCCCACCCCCGTCAGATCCTTGTTGCTTCGTCCCAGCCGTATCCAATCCATCAGCGACCGCCCGGGCTTCAAGGCCACCTTGTTGCGCGCGCTCCCCCCACCTGAATTGACACCCAGGCGCTGCTGGGAGTTGGCTGCTGGGAACAGCGAATTGCTTGAGGCGGCCATCTTGTTGCTCCCGGCAGTGTTGTTGCCGACAGCGTTGTTGGCCTTGCCGGCACTGTTGCCGCTGTGGTCGGGGGAATCCGTCTTTGACTTGCCACACCCCAGCTTGGCGGATCTGCAAACATGACACATGACTCTCACTGCCAGAAAAGATGTTTGAATTTCATGTCTTACGCATACATTATACCATAGCCTCTTGTTTTCCTTGGTTAAAACAGGGATTATCTTGCTAATGAGTTAATTGTAAAGATATTGTTTAAAGTTTACCCATACCGCTATTCTTTTTTAGACTACTATTCTGGCGGTATTCATACCATTTTCATCCATCCCACTGAATTGTGTTGCCACAGACCCATTAGAGCAGAAGCTCTGGTTTACGTATCATGCGTGCAAATGCACCCGCCAGCCACGCACTGAGAGACGGCGACCTCTGCCGCGGTATGATGCCCTCTCCCACCCTTCCCCAATTTTGTCCATCCCGGTGACGGGCAGCTTCAATTTTTTTCCGTCAAATACCAAGAATTTTCGGTTAACGGAATTAGTTCTGTAATAATACTAATATCCAAGATTTATGACACTAAAAGTTATCTACCGGTAATTTATTTACTGTAATTACTTTTTTTGCTATATCAATTATCATCCAAAACATCAACATAAAACCAAGACAATGATAACCCCTTTACTGCTACAGAAAATTTCAGAAATTATAAATTTTATTATTATAAAATTTAAAAGAGACCTGTTACAACTATACAAGTGTTCTTTTTAAAGACTCAATCTGAGAAAAAATGGTCTAGAGATATACTTTCATAACATCAAAAGTTATGACATGGGCAGGAAATGAAGGGGTTAACAACTGTCCAATCAACAAACCAAACTGTAAAAAGTGTTATAAAGCAAAATGTTAGGACAACCCATAAGTCTGATGTGATGACTAATACAGTGCAGTGGAACCTCCCTTATAAGACCTCCCATTATAAGACTCCCTCCCACATAAGACCTGCTTCTCTGAGACATTGCCCTTCTTTGCAAGTATGAAAATTACCTCCCCTATAAGACCTTATAAAAGACCTCATTTTGGAAGATGTTTGAAGGTCTTATAAGGGAGGTTCCACTGTATCAACGATGTCAAGGGCGTAGTATGCTGCTGGAGTAACCTGACATGATGTGATGACTAATACAGTTAGTATCAATGATGTCAAGGGCTGCTGGAGTAACCTGACATGATGTGATGACTGATACAGTTAGTATCAATGATGTCAATGGCTGCTGGAGTAACCTGACATGATGTGATGACTAATACAGTTAGTATCAATGATGTCAATGGCTGCTGGAGTAACCTGACATGATGTGATGACTGATACAGTTAGTATCAATGATGTCAAGGGCTGCTGGAGTAACCTGACATGATGTGATGACTGATACAGTTAGTATCAATGATGTCAATGGCTGCTGGAGTAACCTGACATGATGTGATGACTAATACAGTTAGTATCAATGATGTCAATGGCTGCTGGAGTAACCTGACATGATGTGATGACTAATACAGTTAGTATCAATGATGTCAATGGCTGCTGGAGTAACCTGACATGATGTGATGACTAATACAGTTAGTATCAATGATGTCAAGGGCTGCTGGAGTAACCTGACATGATGTGATGACTAATACAGTTAGTATCAATGATGTCAAGGGCTGCTGGAGTAACCTGACATGATGTGATGACTAATACAGTTAGTATCAATGATGTCAATGGCTGCTGGAGTAACCTGACATGATGTGATGACTAATACAGTTAGTATCAATGATGTCAAGGGCTGCTGGAGTAACCTGACATGATGTGATGACTGATACAGTTAGTATCAATGATGTCAAGGGCTGCTGGAGTGGAGTAACCTGACATGATGTGATGACTGATACAGTTAGTATCAATGATGTCAAGGGCTGCTGGAGTAACCTGACATGATGTGATGACTAATACAGTTAGTATCAATGATGTCAAGGGCTGCTGGAGTAACCTGACATGATGTGATGACTGATACAGTTAGTATCAATGATGTCAAGGGCTGCTGGAGTGGAGTAACCTGACATGATGTGATGACTGATACAGTTAGTATCAATGATGTCAAGGGCTGCTGGAGTGGAGTAACCTGACATGATGTGATGACTGATACAGTTAGTATCAATGATGTCAAGGGCTGCTGGAGTGGAGTAACCTGACATGATGTGATGACTGATACAGTTAGTATCAATGATGTCAAGGGCTGCTGGAGTAACCTGACATGATGTGATGACTAATACAGTTAGTATCAATGATGTCAAGGGCTGCTGGAGTAACCTGACATGATATGATGACTAATACAGTTAGTATCAATGATGTCAAGGGCTGCTGGAGTAACCTGACATGATGTGATGACTGATACAGTTAGTATCAATGATGTCAAGGGCTGCTGGAGTAACCTGACATGATAATTAAAATGTGCATGAGGACAAGGGTCATAAATTATATCATAAAATGTGGGTGGGATAAAATTATGAAACCAAATACAAACATTGCTTACAAAATGTATAATATCTCTCTCTCTCTCTCTCTCTCTCTCTCTCTCTCTCTCTCTCTCACACACACACACACACTCAGTGTTAATTTCATGCACAGATGTCATCTATGACGCTCAAATCTCCCATCTGAAGCACTGGATTTCACATCAGTGCGTCACAAAAATGTTCACCTGATGCATAATTTTTCAAACGTATAATTTAATCAATTTTAAACTTTAAAATAAAATTAGAGAGACCCTCTGATACATCCAGGTGATCCTCAAAAAACCTAGAGGCTTATTTCGCATGTCGATTCTGGCCCCTGACTTTAATATTAATAATAATAATAATCATTATAATGATCATTTCTACAAGGGTGCAACTACACATAATGAAAAAACCTGAAAGGCCGGGGTCTGTGGGTAATGTCCCCCTGCAGCTGAAGAAAAAAAATTATTTATGAAGGTATTTCAGTTTGCTTTTTCCACAACTTATACAAATGCTTATTTTAAACTATAACTATAAGTGTTTGAAAAATACAGTAGACACACAAAAATCTTGTTTGACAAATTAAAAAAAAAGGAAATTCCGGTAAAGGTCAAGATGTGCCCCCCCCTGCATTTCTCGGTTAATTCAATTTTCCCCTGTTTTGCCTTTCTTACCAAACATAAAGCTGTCTTTTATTAACCTTTTTAGCTAATAACCTTTTTGGAATACTAACCCTATCCC
>CM065694.1:37742720-37842720 GCA_017654935.2 Phymorhynchus buccinoides
GAATGCTAGACATTAACGCTCGTCTCATGGGCAAAATGAGACTGAAATCAGTTTGCTTCATTTCATGAGATAATTGGGGTGGGCTTCTTACCCGCCCATGCGCTTTTTACCCCGTCTTCCCCTATTCTTCTTCTGGCAGTTCTATGCTTGTAACTTCCTCTAATCTGCCACTCTCTTTTCCCTTTGAGTACTAGTACTATCATCTACTATATTTCTGACTTATCTCCTGCCTTTTTTCAAAAAAATCTCCCAACTTGAATAACTTTTCTCCTTTTAGTTCTCCGAAATCGGAATGTGTCGGCTCTACGCAGCGGGGAGACCAGTAAAAACTGAAAACCGGAGACATACGTACCTTACCCATTATGGCCATATGGCCTGGGAATGCAGAAGAAGAAAGAGAAGAAAACCAAGGTAATTCTTCGTAAATCAATAAATTGATTTTGTGAGGTACGTTTTGTTGTCCGGCGTTGATGGGAGAAGAGAGAGAGAGAGAGAGAGAGAGAGAGAGAGAGAGAGAGAGAGAGAGAGAGAGAGAGAGAGAGAGAGAGAGAGAGAGAGAGAGAGAGAGAGAGAGAGAGAGAGAGAGAGAGAGTGAGAGAGAGAGAGAGAGAGAGAGAGAGAGAGAGAGAGAGAGACAGAGAGAGAGAGAGAGAGAGAGAGAGACGGAGATAGACAGAACTTAGAGACGGATAAACAAACAGACAGACAGACAGATCAATATTTATGCTGTTTGAATACACAAAACACACAGGGACCAGGAAAGAATAAAACGGTGCCAAAGAAAGAAAATAGAAAAAGTAAAGAACAACAGATAGACAGACAGGAAGAAGAACCAAAAAAAGATCGAATGACATCCCCCCAAAAAGAAGAGGAAAATCAGAAAATAGCAAACAAAGTAGGCCTAGAACAGCAAAGTCTAGGCCTATGTACGGCCTTTGTTGGTGTAATCAAAGAGTGTGTAAAGCTCTGTGGTGTAATGAAACACAGAATGGAAGAAACGGGGACAAGTCCAGCAAACTCTAGGCCTATGTACGGCCTTTGTCAAGTTGGTGTAATGAAACACAGAATGGAAGAAACGGGGACAAGTCCAGCAAACTCTAGGCCTATGTACGGCCTTTGTTGGTGTAATGAAACACAGAATGGAAGAAACGGGGACAGGTCCAGCAAACTCTAGGCCTATGTGCGGCCTTTGTTGGTGTAATGAAACACAGAATGGAAGAAACGGGGACAGGTCCAGCAAACTCTAGGCCTATGTGCGGCCTTTCTTGTTGTAATGAAACACAGAATGGAAGAAACGGGGACAGGTCCAGCAAACTCTAGGCTTATGTGCAGCCTTTGTTGGTGTAATGAAACACAGAATGGAAGAAACGGGGACAGGTCCAGCAAACTCTAGGCCTATGTGCGGCCTTTGTTGGTGTAATGAAACACAGAGTGGAAGAAACGGGGACAGGTCCAGCAAACTCTAGGCTTATGTGCAGCCTTTGTTGGTGTAATGACACACAGAATGGAAGAAACGGGGACAGGTCCAGCAAACTCTAGGCTTATGTGCGGCCTTTGTTGGTGTAATGAAACACAGAGTGGAAGAAACGGGGACAGGTCCAGCAAACTCTAGGCCTATGTGCGGCCTTTGTTGGTGTAATGAAACACAGAATGGAAGAAACGGGGACAGGTCCAGCAAACTCTAGGCCTATGTGCGGCCTTTGTTGGTGTAATGAAACACAGAGTGGAAGAAACGGGGACAGGTCCAGCAAACTCTAGGCTTATGTGCAGCCTTTGTTGGTGTAATGAAACACAGAGTGGAAGAAACGGGGACAGGTCCAGCAAACTCTAGGCCTATGTGCGGCCTTTCTTGGTGTAATGAAACACAGAATGGAAGAAACGGGGACAGGTCCAGCAAACTCTAGGCCTATGTGCGGCCTTTCTTGGTGTAATGACACACAGAATGGAAGAAACGGGGACAGGTCCAGCAAACTCTAGGCCTATGTACGGCCTTTGTCAAGTTGGTGTAATGAAACACAGAATGGAAGAAACGGGGACAGGTCCAGTAAACTCTAGGCCTATGTGCAGCCTTTCTTGGTGTAATGAAACACAGAATGGAAGAAACGGGGACAGGTCCAGAAAAAGAGAGAGAGGAAAGAAAGAGATCTAGAGAAGGAGAGAAAATAAGAAATCCCCGATTAAAACCCACGACAGTTATTTGAAAGTGGTCATGAAGTATTATTTTTCCAACCGTTTATATGACAAACAGCAAAAATGACAAAGTTTACAAATTTGATTACAAAAGGGGGGACTATTCTAAAATGAGAGAGGAAATAGGTCAGGAAGATTGGTCTGTATTAGAGTCTGTTGAAGTTGATCAAGCATGGGAAATTATAAAAGGAAAAATTGTGCATTCCATGGAGCAAGATATTCCTAAAATTGAAATTGGTAAACATGATAAACCAAAGCCTATGTGGTTTAACAAAAAGGGTTTGAAAGTAATAAAAAAGAAATACTATCTCTTTCAAAGATTCCTAATCACAAAAAAGGGTAGACATGATCTCAATTATATAGAAGCAAGAAATAAATGTAATAAAGAAATGAAGCAAGCTCAAAGAGAACATGAAAAAACATAGCTAAAGATTGCAAGTTAAATCCAAAGAGGTTTTGGAAATATGTCCAGTCAAAAAGTAAGGTCAAATCCGGTATTAGTCCTCTAATCAAAGAAAATGGTGACATTGCTGTATCAGACATTGATAAAGCTAAATTAAATACTCTAAATTATTATTTTTCTAGAGTATTCACCAGAGAGAACTTAAATAATTTACCACCAGAGAACCCAGGTATCATAAGTCATAATAAGTCATAAGTTGCTTTATTGTCCATTGGCATTGTACAACGCACATGGAAACTTGTCTTCCACCGTGCAAAATAAAAATATTAAATAAAAGTATGAAACATAAATTTACATTCACAAATATGTAACTCATACACACCCAATCATTCATCCGCTCTCTGCTATCTTGCTCACTCATCATGCAGCCCACCACCACTTCCGCGTTCATTTTTAACCCTTTCTTTTCTTTTTTCCTTCCTTTCCTCCTTTTTTCCTTGTTCCTTTTCTCTTCCCCCTCCCCCTTTTTGTTCCTCCCCCCTTTTTTTAGTTTTTATTTTAATTTTTTTAATTTTAGGTAGGCTTTTCCCGCTCTCTTTCATCATAATAATAAACTACGAAGTGCAAATGATCTCCCTTGGATTGCTTTTTTAAATGTAATTTTCACATGTTTACATTTGAAATATATGACATTTTTTAAAAACAAATTAGATAGAAATAATGTTTTTCTTTGCGTTTCTGAGCAATTTAGTGTCACAGTGTTCTTCTTCTTCTTCTTCTTCTTCTCTTGAGGGCCCACGGTCAATGAGCTGACCATTCTGCATGGCCTCTTTTGGAAAGAACAAAAAAGGGTTCCGGTGGTGTTCAAATTTCAGTTGGCAGTGGTGGTGTAACAACAAAAGATAGAGATTGGAGTGGGCAAGGGAGAAGCAAGGGCGGAGTGAGGAGGGGTGGAGGGGGGAGGAGAGGTGGTGGTGGGGCGAGACTGATGAGTTACTGATCAGCCTGCAGTCCTGACGTGCCACGCACGTCAGCAGTGAAGGCTGCGATGGAGTCCTGTCGCAGTTCGTTCCACTCCGGGCCGGTCTGATGGTCCGTGGAAGGAATGAGTTGGATCTGTACTTAGTGCGGCGCTGAAACTGCAGGTGGTGTCCACGCCTTTGCCGGGCCGAGATGGAAGCGGCACCAGCTTGGCTAGTTGCAGATTTGGGCAGTGTACAGCGTCGGTGCTGATCTTGTGCAGCGTGGAGAGCCTGGTCCTCTAGCTGCCGTCTGCTCTCCAGTGATTTCTAGCCCATGTTTTCGAGCATCAGTGGTGCTCACACTTGATGTAGGCCTGCACGTACTGGTTGAGCACTGAATCGTGCTGCCCTATACGCTGGACCGACTCCAACTTGCCAATGTTTGTCCTCAGTGTATGGGTCCCAGACGGAGCAGGCATACTCAAGCAAGGGACGCACGAAGGCTTTGTAAGCTCGTTCCTTGATGGCAATGCTGCTGATCTTTAGGTTCCGTCTGAGAAAATCCAGGGTTTTGCAGATCATGATGCATGTCTCCCTAAAACTGTGTAATTCAGTAGTCAAATTCATTTAACAGCTAGGCCACCACAGGGTGAGGCCAACTTATAATAAGAATTATCACCATATGTTCCGAAAATAAAGGCTGATCCCAACCCTATCAGCCTCTTTTCGAAAATATAGGCTGATCCTAACCCTCTCAGTCTCTTTCCGAAAATATAGGCTGATCCTAACCCTATCAGTCTCTTTCCGAAAACAAAGGTTGGGGGGGGGAGGGGGGGGGTGACAGAGAGAGAGAGGGATGGGGGGGGGGGGTACACATATACAGTGAGAGAGAGAGAGACAGACAGACAGACAGACAGTTAAAGATAATAGTTACTAATTTGGCTACTGTATCTAGTAACTAGATACAGTAGCCAAATTGATTTGACAGCAGAGGCCAAGTAAGGTCAAAGAGACTACGGTACCTGGGAGACCCTAGGAGGCAAACTTATAATAAGAAAGCATTACCATATGAGTCCACACACGCACACACACAGCCATTTTTGAAGAAAAAAAAATTCTTCAGCGTTGTGAAAAGACGCAAATTTCACATGCAAAAACATTGGGACATAAGAATAAATTTAAAAAGTTGAGAGAAGGTACCCTCTCTCTCTCTCTCTCTCTCTGCCACCCCCCCCCCCCCCCCCCCCAAAAATAAAGGCTGATCCCAACCCTATCAGCCTCTTTCCGAAAATATAGGCTGATCCTAACCCTCTCAGTCTCTTTCCGAAAATATAGGCTGATCCTAACCCTATCAGTCTCTTTCCGAAAACAAAGGTTGGGGTGGGGAGGGGGGGGAGGGGGGGGGTGGCAGAGAGAGAGAGGGGGGGGGGGTACACATATACACAGAGAGAGAGAGAGAGAGAGAGAGAGAGACAGACAGACAGTTAAAGAGAATAGTTACTAGATACAGTAGCCAAATTGATTTGACAGCAGAGGCCAAGTAAGGTCAAAGAGACTACTGTACCTGGGAGACCCTGGGAGGCAAACTTATATAATAAGAAAGCATTACCATATGAGTCCACCCACACCACACTCACAGACATTTTTTGGGGAAAAATTCTTCAAAGTGTTGTGAAAAGACGCAAATTTCACATGCAAAAAAATTGGGACTTAAAAAAAAAAGTTGGTTTAAATTAATCATTTTTTATTTTTCAAATGCATATTAAACAAATATTAAGCAAACATAACGGCAGCAACAAGCTTAAAGCTTAAAAGTTGACAGAAGGTACCCTCTCTCTCTCTCTCTCTCTCTCTCTCTCTCTCTCTCTCTCTCTCTCTCTCTCTCTCTCTCTCTCTCTCTCTCTCTCTCTCTCTCTCTCTCTGCCACCCCACCCACCCCCCACACACCCCTCCCTTTTTCCACAGTTCCGAAAATATAGGCTGAGAGAGGTAACATAACAGACCAATATCATGATGCACGTCTCCCTAAAACTGTGTAATTCAGTAGTCAAATTCATTTGACAGCTAGGCCACCACAGGGTGAGGCCAACTTAGATCAGAATTATCACCATAGTAATGGCTGATCCCAACCCTATCAGCCTCTTTCCGAAAAGATAGGCTGATCCTAACCCTCTCAGTCTCTTTCTGGAAATATAGGCTGATCCTAACACTATCAGTCTCTTTCCGAAAACAAAGGGTGGGGTGGGGAGGGGGGTGGCAGAGAGAGAGAGAGAGAGGGGGGGGGGGGTACACATATACAGAGAGAGACAGACAGACAGTTAAAGAGAATAGTTACTAGATACAGTAGCCAAATTGATTTGACTGCAGAGGCCAAGTAAGGTCAAAGAGACTACTGTACCTGGGAGACCCTGGGAGGCAAACTTATAATAAGAAAGCATTACCATATGTTGGCCTTGGCAGCACTGATGTCAAGTTGTTGACGTGGCAGTCCCAGGACTAAATCAGTCTCGCTGTTGATGGTGATGCCGAGATATTTAGTCTCCCTAATTACGTTCTCAGGGGCCGCTGTGTGCTCGTACAGGACGTATGAATGTTGTAGGGGACTCCTACTCCTGGTAACTTGCATCGCTTGGCACTTTGCAGGATGAAATTCCATGTCCCAGCTCTTCTCCCAGTCCGCCAGGCTGTGGAGGTCAAGTTGTAGCTGGACTTGGTCTTTGCGCAGAGCCACTAAACTTGTTAAAGAGTGCAAAAATATGAGTTATGAAAATAGACTGGTTTATCTAAATTTGCACTCTTTGAAAGGCAGGAGAATAAGAGGAGATCTTATAGAAGCGTATAAGATATTTAATGGTCATGTAGATTTATCTTGGGGGAAATTCTTTAGTGAACCACATTACAGTGTGACTAGAAAGCCTTACGGCAAGGTCTTCATTAAACGTTTCAACACTAACATAAGGAAAAATTGCTTCAGCAATAGAGTTGCTAACAATTGGAATGAATTAACTAACGAATTAAAATGTGCACCTAATACTAACTTGTTCAAAAATCGTCTCGACAAATCTCCAAATTATTTAAATTTTTATTTAGAAGCTTTGATGAGTAGCTAATATTAGAAAAAATTGACCACAATAAACCTTGACCAGTACTTGTATGTAATACCGTGACTGATTGTAAAAAGACGGGACTCTCTAAAAGGCTTGACGGCTTATTTTGTCCCTATCTACTACTACTACTACTACTACTTGATGCCAGAGATCAACCTATGTGCTGCGGTGTCGTCTGCAAACAGTCTTGCCGTTGATGTCAGTCGGTCTGGCAGGTCGGCTAGGAACAAACATGGTCCTAGCACTGACCCCTGGGGAACACGTACCTGACGTGACATCAGCAAATGAAGACGTTGATCTGTCAACCAGAACTGCTTTGCGGCGGTCCCTGAGAAAGCTGGAGTTTCATGTGTGTGTAGAGTTTCTGACACCATAGCGTTGGATCTTGTGAAGCAGCAAGCTGTGGTTCACCTTATCAAATGAAGGACAAGGATCGAAGATCTGAACTAAGATCTGCAGGTTCCTGAGGCATTTTTGTTTCATTTTTGTTTTGTTTCTCCTCTCTAGCTGTTTCTTTATTTCTTCTCCTTTGGTCACACCCCTAAGTGCGTACATTTACTTCTGTAAATAGAAGTTGGTCCGCCACCCGGCATCGACATACTTTATGGTCGCCACCACAGAAGAAGAAGAAGAAGAAGAAGAAGAAACGCTTTTGAAAAGTCCATGATGAGGACGTCTGTTTGCTTGCTGCTCGATCTCCACAGTTTTGTTTATAGCTTTGTTGTTATTGATTTTCTAAAAAAATAAACATAACAAAGAGCAATTTCGTGACCTCTGACCCCCTCTGGTTATCACATAACTTATCACACAACATAATGAAAATCCAAGTTTCCGCTCGTTTCCCTCAAGATTAAAAATGGAAAGTGCTTACCCCATTCTACCACTTCAGACATAGTAGTCTAGGATGCTTGAGTTGAAGATTTCCTTTTCTAAGCCCTTTCTAAAGCTATTTAGCGTCTTCAAATGGATGAAGGCGGATGATTAATGGAAGAAGAAGAAGAAAGAAGAAAGCCTTCTAGGCCTACTTTCTATCGTTTTCTTTTAATTCTAATAAGGAATGCGCCCTCCTAGTTCCGTCGCGTCTATCGTCAGAAGTGGCATCTGCGACGCATACCTCCGGATCCAGATCCTGATCCAGATGCTGGTCTAATGCGCGCACATCTAACATTCACTCGTCCAATCAATGAAAACAGCCAGGGTCAATTCTGCAAGGAACACATTAATTTTGTGTCCACACCGCAACAGAAGCAGGAACCATAACTCTGAACTCTCCATGATTTGACAGGTGAAATTCGGATGTTGATCAAAACAAGGATCAACATTCCTCTTCTTCTTTCATTTGACGACCACCGTCATCATCTTCTTCTCTTTGGGGCCCACGATCACTCAGTTGATCGTTCTGGCACCCTCAGGAAAAAAAAGACTTAAAAAACTTGTAAAGGTGATTTAGAAAAGTAGGTTTGTTTACTATGTGCTATGAGTATGACATAGCGTATGTGAGTATGTCATGGATTTTGCATGATCTTCTTCTTTTTCCGATTGGGGATGTTTATCCTGCCCCACGCCCAAGTCTGATTCACGGATAAGCATCCCAATCCCGGAGATGGGTCAAAGATTGTGTTTGAGTTAGAGTTGTAGGGATGTGCATAAAAAAAATTTTTAAGCGATTCCCATTGACTGGAGAACAATAGTTAACTTGCAGTAAAGATGTGTTTTCTGTAAATAACTTGCAAAAGGAGGCGCAATTTTTTTAAGTATTGTTCTATTTTTTTCATTTATGAGAAAAGTTTGCGACACTGCTTTCTTCCAAGAATCAGGGCGATTGAAAGTTCAACAGAACTGTATTGATTTACAAAAAGTGAGCATTCACATATAGAGTGCGGTCTGTGGAAACTATGTGAAGCAGATTTGAGAAAAGAACTACTTTAATATTGGTTTCTGCATAACAAATGATCTATGAATCGAGCAAGAAATCTATTTCTACTATTTAGGAATGGCTTCTTTTATGTCGCATCACATCGCGTGCGAGAGAATGACTGAGATCGCCCTGTGCGGACGATCATTTTTCAAACGGACTAAAATAAAGTTTCAAAAACACAAGATCGGATACATTGTGCATTATGATATATATACTTACTTTATAATTATAGCATCGAAGCAAACGTAAGTATAATATTATTTGTATGAAGCAAAATAATGCTTAGAAATAAACGCAAAATTCAGCAAAGGATGCTAGTTTACCGGCGAGTCATGCAGCTAAGCACAGCCATTTCATACTATTCTTATAAAAACATGTAAACAAACCGAAACACGTTTTCAATCAATCAATATTTATTATCCCCATTAAAATGCACAAGGAAATTTTGTTTGCTGTCACATTAAAACATACCTTACAATAAAACACAATGCACACGAGAAGTAACATATCACAGATACTAGCGCAACGCTGGGTACCAGTAACGCCTAATAACGGTAACACCTAGTAACGCCAAGTACTGGTAACGCTGAGTACAGCAAATTTGAAGCGATTCAGTTAAGAAACGGCGGAGTTATAAGGCCCCATTTCCCGTTGGTGCTGCTCTGAGAGTGACGCGCTCTCCCTAGTAATGGTAACGCGTAGTAACGGTAACGCCAAGTACTGGTAACGCTGAGTAGAGCAAATTTGAAGCGATTCGGTTAAGAAAAGGCGGAGTTATAAGGCCCCGTTTCCCGTTGGCGCTGCTCTGAGAGTGATGCACTCTCCCTAGTAACGGTAACGCCAAGTACTGGTAACGCTGGGTACAGCAAATTTGAAGCGATTCGGTTAAAACGGCAGAGTTATAAGGCCCCGTTTCCCGTTGGCGCTGCTCTGAGAGTGACGCGCTCTCCCGAATCTCTTCAAATTTGCTGCCAGGCTTTGCCCCGGCTACAGCAAGCCTGACAACAAATTTGAAGCGAATCGGCTAAGAAACGGCAGAGTTATTTGTGAAAAGGTGAAGCGGCGTATAGCGAGCGCGTTTCTGAACCGATTCGCTTCCGGTTTGGCACATCGAAAGTCACCGTCCCCGGTCATCTACCTGCCGAATTCGAAGGCAATCGTTCCAGAAATGCCGGAGATACGGGCGCCGAGAGGCCGGCGGATACGCGTTTCGCGCATTTGCCAAACCGCGCAAATGACACGGCTGCCTTGGTTGCCGTTGCCATCGCCCCGTTAGGGCTCACAGCAAATTTGGAGCGATTCGGTCGAAAAACGGCCCCGTTTTGTTTTTCACACACACACACAGACGGACAGTTGCCTTTTTATTATAACTAGCGCAACGCCGTGTACCAGTAACGCCTAATAACGGTAATGCCTAGTAACGGTAATGCCAAGTACTGGTAACGCAGAGTACAGCAAATTTGAAGCGATTTGGTAAAGAAACGGTGGAGTTATAAGGCCCCGTTTCGCGTTGGCGCTGCTCTGAGAGTGATGCCCTTTCCCTAGTAACGGTAACGCCTAGTAACGGTAACGCCAATTACTGGTAACGCTGAGTACAGCAAATTTGAAGCGATTTCGTTAAGAAACGGCAGACTTAAAAAGCCCCATTTCCCGTTGGCGCTGCTCTGAGAGTGACGCGCTCTCCCGATTTTCTTCAAATTTGCTGCCAGGCTTTGCCCCAGTGACAGCAAGCCTGACAGCAAATTTGACGCGATTCGGTTGAAAACCGGCGGAGTTATAAGGCCCGTTTTGCATCATGCTGCTGTTATGCGCCTAAGTAATCGATTCACTTCCGGTTTGGCACATCGATAGTCACCGTCCCCAGTCATCTATCTGCCAAATTCGAAGGCAATCGGCTTAGAAACGCCGGAGATACGGGCGCCGAGAGGCGGGCGGATGCGCGTTTCGCGCATTTGCGAAACTGCGCAAATGATACGGCCACCTCAGTTGCCGTTGCCATCGCCCCGTGAGGGCTCACAGCAAATTTGAAGCGATTCGGTCGAAAAACGGCGGAGTTATAAGGCCCGTTTCGTGTTTCAGACACACACACACACACAGACACACACACGGACAGTTGGCTTTTTACTATATGATTTATGTGATGATAAGATTATATAAGATTTTAGTAGCAGTCGTCATTTTCCGGTGAGCCCAAAGCGAGGCAAATTTTTGTGTGATCAGTAGCTGTCAAGCTTTGATGACAGCAAACTGAGCAGCTGAAATTTTCCGTACGTGACAAAAAAAATTACAAAAAGGATTGACCTATTTCAACCCCTTCAGTTAAACTGTGCTTAAGGCTTAAATTCTGAGCCGACAGCTTTCAAAGTGAATGCTCAGTTTACCGGTGAGTTACCTCTATTGAATTACCATAGATTAGAACGATATAAACCCTTCCGCACAGCTAACAATCAAGACAATTCCTTCACACAATCGGTGAGTACTTAGTAATTTAATTTTCTTTGCACAAGCAGAAAAAAATCGTCTTTCTTTCAAAGTGACCGCCATGGGAACACGGACATTTTCATTTTCATTTCTGAGGTGTTGCGGAAATAATTAATAATCCATTACGTAACATTCAAGGAGATAACAAATTACACTTATCTATTGTAAGTAAAAAATAACCCTAAACCAATGGAAAACAAACAAACAGGCCTTGAAGGCATTCCAATTGAAATCTGAACAAAAGCGAAAGCTAGGCCTTTGTAAGTTGTAAGCAATCAAGATGGCGGCTTACTGTTTTGTTGCAGTTAGCAAAAGACGATGTTTCCCCATGAAATGCACACTACAAACTGTGCGAGGCTTTTTTGTTCTTATTCTAACTCTACCCCAATCCTGCTTCAGACCCCATCCCTATTCTGGCCGTTTGCTAATTGTATATTCACTGTCAATGGTCGACTTATGGCGTTAATTTGACCGCCAGGGGGCAGTCAATCCACTAGGGGCTTATCACGTTATATTCTTAGTTGGGCGTAGTGAGAGAGAGAGGGAGGGTGGGACTCCTCCCTATCTTTATCCCTAACTAAGAATATAGAGAGGATTAGCCCCACTCAAGCGTTGTGCCACCTGGCGGACAAAAGAGCCAGCTAAGTCGCTCATTGACGAACCGCGCCGTGGCTGACTCCCTGCACGCATCCATATGTTGTTTATTTGTTCTTTTTGATTATGGTAGTTAAGATTAAATGGTGTCAGAATTTGGACTGCTTGCATGGAAATATATTTCAAACATTGAAGAGGAAGCTATAATTGTAATAGTATAAATTAAACTTACTTTCACTTTCACAACTCGATGCATGATGATCAAATGAAGATAATAACTAACCCTATTCTTCTTCTTCTTAAGCCACTTAAGTCACTCTTGGCCATTATTGTTTGACAAATAACATGGTGATGTTGTTGATGATGCTTAGCCAACAAAACGCGAAGACACAAATCTTGCTCAAGTTACTTAAGGTTGTTCTTAGTACGTATTGCATTGAGTCAAGCCAAGGTACATGAAAATCAGATAACTCAAAAACGGGTAGCTCAAAAACTCGGGTAACTCACAACGATTTTTTGGTCCCATTTAATTTTCTCCTTGGGCTTTGTTTTGTTTCTCCCATAAGTTGAAACAAAATTCTGGATTTCCAAGTCAAAAAACGGGTAAGTGAAAGAAAAAAGTCAACCCTAAAGTGTTAATGAAGACTAAAAAATGCACTGCTAACTCACAACATGACTCAATGTTGCTCGCATGCCGCTGCTTCAAGCAATATGCCGCGATGAAGATGAAGCCTACACGGTCGTGTGAACAAACGCTGACCTCCACCCATCTCTGGTTTGTGGAAACAAGCACAGTTCAACTTTCAGCTCTCCCTGCTTGATGCCCTGTTACGACGAACAATGTGTGCAGGCAGTCGCTTGACGACGCTTCCCGACTAGGCCTACAAACGGCAATTGAAAAGTGTGCTGTCGCCCAGAAAAGACAAACAACCATCGAACACTTTTTTAAATCAGCCTAAAGAATATGTCCAGAACAGACTTTTGACTGTTCTTTATGTGAGAGTAGTGTTTCGTTCCCTCTTCAATGGCTGAGATTCTTTCAAGTGAGCTTTTAATCATTGAATGAACGATCACCTTTGACGTTTCCGGGTTTCCCCATTGTTGATGTGCCGATGTTTATCGATTTTTTAAAGAACTTTTTATATCGAAAAATCGGGTTTGTACTAGGTTTTGAGTCGTACAAACCGATCTCACCAAGGGCTCATGTGTGAGCACATCCAAAACAGTATGCGCATGTGTAAGCCCGTAGCAGGCTGTGTTGTGCCAGTGGAATGGATTAGACAAATTCACATACTGTGCATCTTTTGCACCCCTAACTCAAATAATGCCTTAAATAATGGTTTAAAAGAAAATTGTAGATGAGGGCATGAGGTAGGATGAAGAATGGCAGAAATAAATGCCAGTTGACCAACTGAAATTATAAAACCTATCAATATGTTAGCAGTTCTTCAAGTGGGACTTATGAACTTTTAGGAAAAGGCAGAGAGAGAGAGAGAGAGAGAGGTTTGAAAGGCATAAGAAAAAGCAGAAGTATGTTTAGACCATGACATTGTCCATCCTTAAAATGAGTGACTTGTTGAAGATATGAAAGAATCAAACCGTTAGACAGTGAACATGATTCTAATAAAGATGACAGTTTTGTTGTGCATTTGGTTCCAGGTCCTGCAATCCACAGCTACGTAGACAGTGATAGAAAATGTTGTCAAGAAAGAGGAAAGGGAAAAAACTCTTGCCTGACTGGGTGGGAGAGTCTTACGATGCGTCCTCCAACAAGAACGAAGAAGAAGAAGAAGAAAGGACTAAGGTCACAGTTGTCAAGGCCGAGGATGAGTTCCAGTCAGCAGGTGCCATCAGTTCTCAGCACAGGCGTCAAGAAAAAACGCCAGTCCCAGCATCAGCAGAAGCCATCCTGGCTCAGTCTCTGCCCCTGCTCATGTTTGGTGGGTCGCTCATCTACTCCTTCAACCGCGCCGAGTGCTGTGCCCTTTGTGAGCAGCTGACCCTTGACCTGACCTCTGCTGGGGTCGTGAGTCAAGTGGGGCTGGACATGGAGTGGCCAGTGGATTACCGCGCAGGGTCATCCCACAAGGTGGCGCTGATCCAGCTGTGTGCTGGGGAAAACAAGTGCTACCTCTTCCACATTGCCCCCATGGGCGGTTTACCCACCCCGCTAAAAAACCTCCTCTCTCACAACCAGATCGTCAAATATGGTGTCAACATCGAGTCTGACTTTTGGAAACTGGAGCGAGATTTTGACATTCAAGTCAGGAACATTATTCGCGATTCGGTGGTGGATCTCAGCAAACTGGCCAATGCTAAGCTGAAGTCGACGGAGAGATGGACGCTGGATGGTTTGACACGGAACGTTCTACGCCATCGTCTGAATAAAGAGGACAGGGTGCGCTGTGGACGCTGGGATAGCTTTCCTTTGACTGAGGAGCAACTGCAGTACGCAGCAGTCGATGCCTACGCCAGCTTTATGCTAGTTCAGAAATTGAAGGACAGATAAACATGGTGCAATGCTGAGGAGCAGCTGCAGTACGCAGCAGTCGATGCCTACGTCAGCTTTATGCTAGCTCAGAAATTGAAGGACAAATAAACATGGTGCAATGCTGAGGAGCAGCTGCAGTCGATGCCTACGCCAACTTTATGCTAGCTCAGAAATTGAAGGACAGATAAGCATGGTGCAATGCTGAGGAGCAGCAGCAGTTGATGCCTACGCCAGCTTTATGCTAGCTCAGAAATTGAAGGATATTTGCTGTCTTTCTGATACATTGGAAAATCAGCATGCTTACAAACAAATTAGCGTTTCAGTTCTTGTGCTGTTAATTAGAATGGAAACATGTGTCCGCAAAGACTAATTATCACATTTCAGAAAACAATTCTAGTGTTGAAAAATATACACACCAATAATGAAAACGTTAAAAAAAACATTTTTTGCTAGATTTTCCCTGTATTTGTGTTATAGCATCAAATACTGTGGTGTGTTTGATTTTAAACTTATCACTATGTATACAGTGTTTATTTAATTGATGACATCATTTTGCTTCATAAATAAGTTACAATGAAATTGAGTTTACTTGGATTAATAAACTATTATAATTAAGTAAAAGAGTTACATGTTCAAGTTGCAAGAAGATGATAAATGTGTACGAATGTAGATTTATGTGTACATGTATTTATCTTTGTACATGTGTGAGTTTGTATGTAGCGCATGTGTGTGTGTGTGTGTGTGTGTGTGTGTGTGTGTGTGTGTGTGTGTGTTTATGTGTGCGTTCAGCCATATATAATTATCTTTGGGTTAGAATACTTATAAGCTGAAAAGCATGATTAGCCTATAAATGCTGTCAGTTGAAAACAGACTTAGATGTTTTCATCATCTTTTACATCAGATTGATTCTCACATACAACTGATATGGTTCACATTGAGAGACATTGGAACAGACTGTGTTTTCATCATCTTTTACATCAGATTGATTCTCACATACAACTGAGATGGCTGTTCACATTGAGAGACATTGGAACAGACTATGTTTTCATCATCTTTTACATCAGATTCATTCTCACATACAACTGAGATGGTTCACATTGAGAGACATTGGAACAGACTATGTTTTCATCATCTTTTACATCAGATTCATTCTCACATACAACTGAGATGGCTGTTCACATTGAGAGACATTGGAACAGACTGTGTTTTCATCATCTTTTACATCAGATTCATTCTCACATACAACTGAGATGGCTGTTCAGTTAAGAGACATTGGAACAGGCTGTTTTCATCATCTTTTACATCAGATTGATTCTCACATACAACTGAGATGGTTCACATGACATTGGAACAAATCTAATTTTCAACACCCATTCTTTTCTTTAAAAAAAAATTAAAGCCAGGTAAGACATACATTCTTGTCCCGCATAAAACATTGTGCAACACTCAATAAATCATAATCCGGAACAAAATTAGGCGTTTGTATGTGAAACAGCTGATTAGATGGCAGAAAATGCCTACAAGTACAACTCTGGATGCCAAATAATGTTACTGTAAGTTACTGAAGTGTAAATGCATTCATGACACTCTTTGACATATATGCCTTTGCAAAACTTCCTCCACGATCTGTTGGTGACTAAGCAGCTAGGTGGAAACCCTGGCTGATCAATACCAAAGTAGAAAGGACACAGTGCAAACCTCTGCCACCACACACAACTCAGCTACACTTCATTTTTAAATCCTGACGATGATACAGTCTAAATAAAGACTAATTCGGCAAATGTTAAGATCAGCTCCCTCCAGCTGTTCCCGCGTGTCTCAGCTTAACGAAAAAGGTCATGAATGGTGGGCCAACTTCACCCTGGAACAGCCGAGGGAGCTGATCTTAACATTAGCCAATAATTCAGATATACTGGATTTTTATATCAGCCTAAATGTATTACAAAAGCTTCGGGAATATATGTGGGCGATGCTCTCAACAAACAAACAAAACGTAAAGAATGTTTTTGTAAGAATAAAAATTATAACCTTTTAATAGCATTGTTTGCAGACCAACAAGTCAAAGACAAATCTTCCACAATTTGTTTACTACAGACCCCTGCCCTTCCTCCTTCCACAGCACTCTTTACACTCCTCCTGTTCCCTCATCCCTACACCTTCCTTTACATCCCCTGGATGCAACAAAAATTGGGTGGCGCGCCTCTGGCTGCGACACGCTCTCCAGGTGGGAGCAGCCCGAATTTCACAGAGACGCCTCTGTGACTATAATGTACCTAACCTAACCTAACCTTGACGTGTCCCCACCGCCACACATCCCCCTTGCTAATGGCAATAAAACATCAGTTGTTCATTGTTCTCTCTCTCTCTCCCTCTCTCTCTTTCTTTCTTACTCCCTGAGATTCTGTCTCTATCTTTGTCATTGTCTCTTTTTTTCCCTCACTCTGAGTCTCTCTCTCTCTCTTAGCCTTCGTCTCTGTCTCTGCATATATAGATACAGAGACATGCATGCAGAGAAAGAGAGAGAGGGGGGGGGGGGGGGGGGGCACAGGGGCACACAGTGAGAGAAAGACAGAAATATTCCCCGAAGTCGGAATGTGGCTGCCCACGTGGCGGGGTTTAAAAAAAAAGGTCACACACGTACTGTTCTCATCCATAGCTTGTGCACTTGTACTACAGTACTCAAGTGCTTCCGCTGTTGGGATGATTCCTGGAGTCTTTTAGCCAGGGTAGGTCTGAACAACACAACTGAAGAAAAACAAAGACAGATAGAGGGACAATGAGAGCTAGAAAGAGAGACAAGGGAGACACGCACAGAGAGAGAAAGACGGGTAGAGACAGAGAGAGGGAGACATGGAGAGAGAAAGAGAGACGGACTGTGTCACAGACACAGAGAGAAACAGATAGAGAAAGCCAAAGAAAGAGACAGAAAGAGGGATATAGGCACACAGAGACAGAGAAAGTACTACTACAGAAAGAAACTGAAGCAGAGCTTGACACAGAGAGAGAGAGGGGGGGGGGGGGGGAGAGAAAGAGAAAGAGAGAGACAGAAAGAGGGATATAGGCACACAGAGACAGAGAAAGTACTACTACTACAGAAAGAAACTGAAGCAGAGCTTGACACAGAGAGAGGGGGGGGGGGGGGGGGGGGGGGAGAGAAAGAGAGAGACAGAAAGAGGGATATAGGCACACAGAGACAGAGAAAGTACTACTACAGAAAGAAACTGAAGCAGAGCTTGACACAGAGAGAGAGGGGGGGGGGGGGGGGGGGGGAGAGAAAGAGAGAGACAGAAAGAGGGATATAGGCACACAGAGACAGAGAAAGTACTACTACAGAAAGAAACTGAAGCAGAGCTTGACACAGAGAGAGGGGGGGGGGGGGGGGGGGAGAGAAAAGAGAGAGACAGAAAGAGGGATATAGGCACACAGAGACAGAGAAAGTACTACTACAGAAAGAAACTGAAGCAGAGCTTGACACAGAGAGAGGGGGGGGGGGGGGGGGGAGAGAAAGAGAGAGACAGAAAGAGGGATATAGGCACACAGAGACAGAGAAAGTACTACTACAGAAAGAAACTGAAGCAGAGCTTGACACAGAGAGAGGAGGGGGGGGGGGGGGGGAGAGAAAGAGAGAGACAGAAAGAGGGATATAGGCACACAGAGACAGAGAAAGTACTACTACAGAAAGAAACTGAAGCAGAGCTTGACACAGAGAGAGGGGGGGGGGGGGGGGGAGAAGAGAGAGAGAGACAGAAAGAGGGATATAGGCACACAGAGACAGAGAAAGTACTACTACAGAAAGAAACTGAAGCAGAGCTTGACACAGAGAGAGGGGGGGGGGGGGGGGGGGGAGAAAGAGAGAAAAAGAGAGAGAGACAGAAAGAGGGATATAGAAAGCACACAGAGACAGAGAAAGTACTACTACAGAAAGAAACTGAAGCAGAGCTTGACACAGAGAGGGGGGGGGGGGGGGGGAGAGAGAGAAAGAGAGAGACAGAGAAAGACAAAGAGAAAGAGAGACAACAAACAGAACAAGAGAGAGTGTGAGGGAAAATAGCCTGTGTTCTATTTTCAACAAGAGGGTAAATAGCCACTGCCAAGCAAAAAAGTAAATTATTATCACATAATTAAGTTCCATAAAAAGTACATATCAAGCATATTTGGATTGGATTACTCACACCCGGTGACTGGTGAAAACGGCCCCTACGAAAACAGCCCTACTAGTTACGAAAACGGTCCCGCCGGGTACTCGGGACGAAAACGGCCCTTCTGGTTACGAAAACGGCCCCGGTACTCAGGACAAAAACGGCCATTCTGGTTACGAAAACGGCCAAGGGTACTCGGGACGAAAACGGCCCTTCTGGGGTAAAACGGCCCCGGTACTCGGGACGAAAACAGCCCTTCTGGTTACGAAAACGGCCCTGGTACTCGGGACGAAAACGGCCGTTCTGGTTACGAAAACGGCCCTTCAATCTGTGTGTGTGCCGTGTGTGTTCAACACGGTGTGTGTGTGTGTGTGTGTGTGTGTGCGCGCGTGCGTGTGCGGTGTGTGTGTGTGTGTGTGTGTGTGACAGTGGTGTGTGTCACTGTTACTATATAGCCTACTGTGTCAGCACAACAAACACATGCATGCACAGGTCTCAGTACACGTGAACAATTTTCTCTCTTTCCTCAAGGCAACAAAGTGATATGCCAGTCATAATATGACTTCAATGTTACTGTGTTGCAATGGGTGAAGATTGAGAAATCAGTGTTCACGTGTACTTAACCTTAACTGTTGAAAGTTCCCTTTCATGGCCACTCATATTTCTAGTGACATATACTTGATGCAAAATGGCCTAACACGCGTGAAAAGAAATCAATTCTTTTAAAATTCAAAGTCAAACTCTCATATCAAATTTAAACAAATTGACAATGTTAATTGTAGTGCATAAAAAAGAAGAAGAACAAAGCATAATCTAGAAATGAATGCCGTACGTTAATATTCCGTTTGGATTTCGTTATTGACAGTAGGGCCGTTTTGGTTTTCTGAGTAGGGCCGTATTGGTAGGACTAGAGGGCCGTTTTCGTTTTTGAGTAGGGCCGCGGTTTTCGTTTTTGACAGTAGGTGAAGACGGGGTAAAACGCCCATGGGCGGGTAAGAAGCCCATGCCAATTATCTCATGAAATAAATTTCAGTCACATTTTGCCCATGAGACGAGTGCTAATGTTTAGCATTCGTCTCATGGGCAAATTTGACTGAAATTTGCTTTATTTCATGATAATTGGCATGGGCTTCTTACCTGTCCATGGGCTTTTTACCCCGTCTTCCCCTAGGCCTAAGACCGTTTTCGTTTTCCGAGTAGGGCCGTTTTCGTAGGACAAGGGCCGTTTAATATGTGCAGGAAGAGTATTCCAAAACTTTGTTACTCTGTTATAAAGAAAAGAATGTTTTTCTAATATTATTAGTTCTGGATTAGTATTTTTAAATCACTGTTACGGGTTCTTGAGTCAGTTGTTAGCTGGAACAAAGATTTATTAGTAGGAGAAGACGGGGTAAAAAGCGCATGGGCGGGTAAGAAGCCCACCCAAATTATCTCATGAAATGAAGCAAATTTCAGTCTCATTTTGCCCATGAGACGAGCGTTAATGTCTAGCATTCGTCTCATGGGCAAATTTGACTGAAATTTTCTTTATTTCATGAGATAATTGGGGTGGGCTTCTTACCCGCCCATGCGCTTTTTACCCCGTCTTCCCCTACTGTTATCACTGTGAAAATTTTGTATGTGTTTAGATACCCACGAATTCTTCTATATTTCAGAGATGGTAATTTCAACTTCCTTAGTCTGTGTTCGTAATTAAGGTGACTAGGCCTTACTAACCTAATTTTGTTGCTCGTCTTTGGACCCTTTCTAATGCTGCCGGTAAGTTGTTGTCGGTAAGTTAAAAGGTAAAGTTGGCTATAGATATATATTCACATTTGTGCCCTTCTGCTGGCGTCAAGAACGATAATTTGTAACAGAAAGGAACATAGCGATTGCTTTTTCAGTCAACAGATTATCGTTCTTGACCGGGTTGACGGGCATAAATGTGAATATAGCCCCAAGAGCATTGGGTGGTGGTTGGTTGATGGTTCGTCTCACATGTGCTCTTCGAGTCTTTGTAGCCGGTGTGCAACCTATGACCCCTCGAGCGGAGGCGGAAATGAGCTGAACCTAGCAACGGCGCCATTTTGTTAGACGCACTTTGTGTAGACTTGAAGACACAGGCAGGGTGAAACTGGTAAGCGGAGTAGCACTGAATCTTAGAATCGCGTGTTAGAGTTGCTAATACCTATATTTATTATATTAAATGAAATGCTTTAGAAAGTTCGTTTTCGTTTTTTGAAGGCAGCCATTTTAAACCAAAACAAAACTGCAGTTTTCGAGAAAGTCAAAACAAAACAAGTCAATATGAATATTATATATAAGCTGAGCATAGACATTTTGTTTGGAAACTTGCCAAAGCCGATTTAATGTAGTCTACGTGAAGCAATGATCGATCTGCTATGTATTGATCAATGTACTAAAAGATCTCTTAAAGTTTGCAGCATTCAATTTCAAAGTAAACATGTTTTGCGCAACTTTTTAAAACGAAAAGTTTGTGAAGACTGGAGTCACATATTTTTGAAGGACGTCAATCGTTTTGATAGATTGCCAATACAGCCATGGCTTATTGATAATCATTTGGGATATAGACAACACAGGGTTCTTGCTTCACTTACTGACACACATACACTTTTCACATCTTCTTCTTCTTCCAGTTGGGGATGTTTATCCTGCCCCACGCTCACCGGTCTTCATTTAGACCATTAATAGCGCACATGCTTCTTCCGGTAATGTGACATGTACTGGGGTTCAAAGAATTTATGCTGCGAGGGAAAAACAAAACAAAAGCTAGATAGATAAGAGGACATGCGAGGCTGGGCACCCCCGGCTAGTCCGAGAACACCCAAACATGATGCGTGCTATGTGAATTCATGTCATCCATCCCACCGGCACACACGGCCTACTCATACCCAAAACACACACACACACACACACAACAATATTTTGTTTTAAATGAACTCAAACAAAATCTATGGATATATATATATAGATCTTCTTTTTCTTCCTGGATTTAGACAGGGCCAATATATGGCGTTTGATGTTCAGAACTAAAATTCACGCTAGGCAGGCGGTGTGTGCTCTCGGTCCTTTAATAAAGATGGATTAAAATCAACTCTAAAACTTGTGTTAAAACTATGTACATTTCTTGATCCACGGTGGCTCAGCAGAGAGAGGCCTGGTGGCTGGTTTAAATGCCACCGAGGCCAGCCTTGAACACATGCGGACAGGTGGTCTCTGTCAGAGTTGTGGGGAGCAGGTTCCACTACCTGATGAAAGAAAGAGTTTAAAAAAAATGCAAAACACGTTGGTAATAATGTTAAATGTATGTGTGGTGAATCTTTGAGTGTCAGTCATTTACTGATTCACTGTCCAATAATAATAATAATAAACAGACACTTATATAGCGCTTTTTATCGAGCATAAAGCGCTTTACAATCAGCATTGAAACACTCACACACGCACAACAGACACACACACATGTACATGCACACACGCGAGTGAACACGTTCTTGCACACAGACATACACACACAGACCCACACACATTTAATCAAACACACAGAAACGCATGCTTACTGAAACGCACACACACTTACACAAGCATACACTTGAACAAACATGTGCGCACGCACACGCGCACACGCACACGCAACACACACACACACACACACACACACACACACTTAGTGTATATTACTTTGTGTAGATTCGAAATGGACATGTCATGGCACAGTTAATACTTCACCGTACAATATCCACTCTCATTGTTTCATTTCAGCAGAACACAAGACATGTCACGGCACAGTATTAATACTTCACTGTACAATATCCACTCTCATTGTTTCATTTCAGCAGAACACAAGACATGTCACGGCACAGTATTAATACTTCACTGTACAATATCCACTCTCATTGTTTCATTTCAGCAGAACACAAGACATGTCACGGCACAGTATTAATACTTCACTGTACAATATCCACTCTCATTGTTTCATTTCAGCAGAACACAACTGGACATGTCATGGCACAGTATTAATAATTCACTGTACAATATCCACTCTCATTGTCTCATTTCAGCAGAACACAACTGGACATGTTATGGCACAGTATTAATAATTCACTGTACAATATCCACTCTTATTGTCTCATTTCAGCAGAACACAAGTGGACATGTCGCGGCGCAGTAGCCGAGCATCGCAGGCTCGGCCGTTTTCGGCCAACAGGACGCAGACCAGTCTGTCGGCCAAAACTACCAGCTCTGGCCAGAAATACCCCGAGATCAAACAGAGGGGGTATTACTCTGACATCATCACCAGCGATGCTGGACCGGACACCAATAATGATGTGAGTGAGACAGAGAGAGCAAGAGAGACAGAGAACACAAGTGGACATGACAGCATCGCAGGCTCGGCCGTTTTCGGCCAACAGGACGCAGAGAGCTCTGGCCAGAAATACAGATCAAACAGAGAGACAGACTGGAGGACACCAATAATGACAGAGAGAGCAAGTGAGACAGACAGACAGACAGAGAGAGAGAGAGCAGAGAGACAGACAGACATGACAGAGAGAGCAAGTGAGACAGACATGAGAGAGAGAGCAAGAGAGACAGACATGAGAGAGAGAGAGAGAGAGAGAGAGAGAGAGAGAGAGAGAGAGAGATGGGGAAGGAGAATGACATATACTTATAGAAATAAAAATAAAGTGTTTGAGAGGGAGGGTTGAGGTGTTGGAAGAAACAAAGGGAGAGAGAGTGAGCGCTTGGAGAAAGGAAGAAGAGCAGGTGGGACACAATTGCAGGTGGGTGTCAGCATGTTTGATTTTGGTTTTTTCATATTCCAAAAGAGATAGAAGGATTCATTTCACATTCAGTTTCAACTGAATAAAGCGTGTGTTGGGAGGAATTGGGAGTTGTAGAGGACTTGGTAAGATTGGGAGCCAATGGTAAATAAATATTGAAACTTTTATGTTGTTTAAACACCTTTTTCTTTTCTTTTTCTTTGACACCTACTGGGGTATTATGCTGTTGGTGAACAGATGAAATGCTTTCTTTTGGTGTATAATCCCTTCACTGCCAAAGGAAAACAGAGAAATTATGAATTTTCTTATCATAAAATTTAACAGACCTGTTACTCTCAATCTGATAAATATATATTTCCTGACTCGTTTAAAAACAACAACAACATCATTCCAGGACTATAACATCAAAAGTTATGACATCATCAATGACATCACACACCACTTAGTAGACACGGGATTGGGCAGGGAAGGGGTTAAAGAGAAGGGTATGGTTTGAAAGGGTAAACAATGAAAAAACCCATATCAAAACACAATAACAATATATGCTACAATATAGTGGTGTTTATTGTGTGTGCAGTTCACCCTGCAGGGCCAATATATGGCCGTGTGGCTGGCCCCTTGATGGCTCAGGACACACTGTGGACAGTTAACGCAACATATAACACAACAACAACATATCACAACACAATAACAACATATCACAACACAATAACAAACTATCATAACATATCACACAACAACATGTCGTAACACAATAACAACAAATATCATAACATATCACACAACAACATATCGTAACACAATAACAACATATCACAACTCAATAACAACATGTCACACAACAGCATATCCCAACACAATAACAACATATCGCAACACAACAACACATCACAACACAATAACAACACATCACAACACAATAACAACACATCACAACACAATAACAACATATCTTAGCACAATAACAACATATCTTAGCACAATAACAACAAATAGCAACAGTATCAGGCCACTTCCCCCCGGAACATTTGCTCTCAAAACATTCCCCCCCCCCCCCCCCCCCCCCCGGTACTTTTGCCCCCCAGACACTTGCCACCCGTCCCCCCCCCCCCCCCCCCGCACATTCCCCCCCCGGATATTTACTTCTGTTATATTTATCCCATGTACCTGTCTATCTCTTTCTGTGCCTCTGTCCCGCTGTCTCTCTTTCTTTTTCCTTTTTATCTCTGTCTCTCTCACACACTCTCTGTGTGTGTCTCTCTCTCTCTCTCTCTCTCTCTCTCTCTCTCTCTCTCTCTCTCTCTCTCTCTCTCTCTCTCTCTCTCTCTCTCTCTCTCTCTCTCGACACAATAACAACATATCACAACACAATAACAACATACCACAACACAATGACAACATATAACACAATAGCAACATATAACACGATAGCAACATATAACACAATGTCAACATATCATAACACAATAACAGCATATAACACAATAATAATAAATCTAAGGTACTGATGTTTATTGCTGTGTGCAGTCCACTCTGTCAGGACCGCTGACTGCACAGGACACTCTGTGGACAGTTAACCCTTTCACCGCCAGACATATTTCAGCCAAAATGTCCATTAAATTTACCTGGGTAGGGAACAGAATCCAACTGTATTATTGGGGGTTCTTCTGTGACATATATAAAATAAGGTCTTTCCTTACTTCCCAAAACTAAGATAATAGGGTCTTTGGATAATAGACCCAAATTTGATGCCTTTTAGTGACATAGGTGTTAAATCACTGTGGTGCTAAAATGCGACTTTGGCGGTGAAAGGGTTAATACAACATGTCATAACACAATAATAATAAATCTAAAGTACTGATGTTTATTGCTGTGTGCAGTCCACTCTGTCAGGACCGCTGACGGCACAGGACACTCTGTGGACAGTGGCCAAGGAGAAGCACACCCCTAAAGGTGACCACCATGTTGGCAGATTAATGCAGGGCGGATTAACTGGGGATTATCCTCATTGGGCAATGCAGGGCTGCGTTTGTGTAATCAGCATGGAATCGGTTAGCTTTTATTGAGTTGATAGAAACATGGTTGTTAGAAGATTAATTAAGAATATGCGCATGTATGCATCAGGTATGCACACATGCATGCATGCACGTAAGTGTGCTCATAAGCAGCGTATCAAAACACACACAAAGTCATGTGCGCCTGTGACGAGGTAATGGGTTAAAAGGCTAAGTCTCTAGGGAAGACTTTTAGTGTGTTAAATTTTCAAGTAGAAAATTTGCCTTTAGCCCACTTCTCTAGGGTATGGGAGATGAGCAACTTTCCCGGCCCCCTTTCATCTAATAAATTTATATTTGTGCCCGGGTTCTGGCTCGTATGATTGTAAGAAATACAAGTGGTTGATTTGCTCTTAATGGCAGACAGAGAGAAGTAGGGTTTTACATGAAATTACAAGACTTCCACTCTCATCAGTCTGACCAAAGGGTTCAGAATTATTTGACACTTGTATTTTATTTACTCACAAAATCTGCATAAGATTATGCAATAATAATAATAAAGCAGCTCAATGGCGCCAAAACAAAATATGAATGAAAAACAATGAAATCCGAAAGGATTTACAAGACTTTTGTCTTTCTAGAAGGTTAGCCCCAAGCGGGAAGGGTCACTAAGTGTCTTCAGTGCCAGGGGAAAGTTTAAATGATTGGCGCGGTCCTGTGGACTTAGCTGTTGTCAGGTTCCTCCGTAGTGATCGGCGAGTGCTGGGTTGACTGGGCTTGCTCGTCAGGTGAGAGTAGCTCCCAGTCGTTCCGGTTACGGCTTCGCGGGATGGCACGGTTCAGGCGTGGTCTCCTCGCGGATTCTGGGTGTGGGGCGTCTTGGCGGCGTTCCCGTCTTGGTGCTTGTGAGTCAGGGATGATCGTCCTGACCACAATGCCCTGCTGATAATCACAGGAGAAGGTGGATGTAGATCTCTATGGCTTAGAGACAAGGGGCTTCAGCCGGCAGGGAATTAGTGGATCCCAACCGGCTAGAAGGCTGCCCTTGTACAATAGCACTAGTTAATAAATAAACTGAATTTCAGTTAACAAACTGAGATCAGTAAAACATAAAAGGTGTACAGGGATCAACTGGTATTAGTCAGTACCCGGCTAGATCAAAGTCTATGATCAAGCCAACATCACTCTCCATCCAACACCTGGAAAGGAATGTTATCATAAAGTGCAAGATTGCAACCCACAGGCTTCCTACTAAAAATATACAAAAGGGTTAGTAGGCATAAAATCCGGTTCTGGTACCAAAAGAGTCAAAGTCAAAAACACACACACACAAATAATCAGTGCACATAAATAGAACAGAATGTTTACCACTTCTTTTCAATAACATATCTACTCCTTATTCATCATTGAACATAGGATCTAGATCAAAAATAGGATCAAACAAAAAACAAATCTCAATCACCAGCCGTCAATAATACTCACTAGTTGGGCTATTAGGACTGGCTGGGAGAGAGGTTGAGTCTGCAATGTTGCTTCGCCAGGTTTTGGAGGTATTATGAGAGAGTATGTGTAGGCTAACTTTCCTCACTACTCAAATTTTCCCCTCCCATTTCAAACAACAAGACCCTGTGATTGGTTTATAGCAGTCAACAAGTCACAAGATGATGTCATAGTATTATGCATAGTAGTACAGAACGATCACGAGCCGGTTACATCACTGGCACGTGTAACATTCCAGTCATTCCAATCCTTCTCGTGATCGGGAAAGGAAATAGGGGGAACAAAGGGAGACCGCCAATGTGGGTGTCCCAAGCTGAAAGGGGAGGTAAAATGGGCTTCAAAGAGATAAGTGCCTTAATCGGCGTCGGGTTTGATGTTGAATGGTAATTAAAGTGGCGGCCCGAGAAAAGAAGGGGGGGGGGGGGGGGGGTGTAGATAAAGAAAGAGGGGTCGTGCGTGATACATTGTCACAGCGCCCTCCCCGCATGTTTATATGTGCACATGTATGAGCCAGATACAGACACACACACATGCACACTCGTTTGCAACAAATGCACACAGACTGTGACATTGAAAGCAACCCATGCACCTTTTTTCTCAAATAAAGGTGATCCTAACAGTTTTAATCTAACACCACCCTCACATTTCTCACTCTCCTCACACACTTCCCAACATAAAGGATGCATGCTGTTGAAAAGAAATCCTAAAAGAATAGCATCAAATTGAACTAATTAATGTCACTGAAATATGTAGAAAACCCAAGCGTTATTCAGAATGATTATCCCAATCATTATAATAACTATATGATAATTTTGTTTTATGACATTGTAATTTTAATACCAGTAGTCTTATTTTTTTCATAATAACTGTATCACTATTGTCTTTGCTATAATTGTGATTCTTGTTAAACTCCTTCCTATTGGATTAGTTATAAACAAGGTGAATGCCTTTGTTCAGTGTCGTCGTTAATCAATATTGACATAGCCATAAATAGTGTTAAATTCCTTCCTATTGGATTAGTTATAAACAAGGTGAACGCCTTTGTTCAGTGTCGTCGTTAATCAATATTGACATAGCCATAAATAGTGTTAAATTCCTTCCTATTGGATTAGTTATAAACAAGGTGAACGCCTTTGTTCAGTGTCGTCGTTAATCAATTGACATAGCCATGTGTTAATCCGCTTAATCGGACAATGCCTTTTGGGACAAGGAATAATAAATGGCCTTCCAATTGGATTAATAGCAAGGTGAATTTGTTCGGTCGTCGATAAAACGAACATCGAGATACTGTAATGACGCAATTATGCAAGTCAAAAGCAAATGACGTCAAAAGTTAAATGTTGCAGTTCAAAATTCAAATTCTTTCCCTTTTTGTGATGTGAATGTGTGTGTGTTTATTAATCCTACAACTTGACAGAAGCACGAGTAAAAGACAATGATTTTGTTTTCTTGAGTGATTTTAACGCCATGCAGGGTCTTTCAATTGACAACAGCTCACCTTCCAACTTCACACTCAACCATGTAAACGTCAAAAGCGTGTTGTCAGTTTGTCTGCCTCTGTTGTTCTCCCTCTCAAAAAGGGGTAAAGAGGAAAAATTAGAGAGAAAAAGTGGCCAATAAAGCGAAATTGAAGATTTCAGCTTTGGTGTCGTAAAAACGAACAAAATAACACATGCTTAAGAAGAAAAAATTCCGTTCCAGAGGAAATTGGCCGATTAAGCGGCTTTGGCCGATTATCCGATAGCCAATTAATCGGATTCCACTGTATTGACATAGCCATAAATAGTGTTAAATTTCTTCCTTTTTTATTATTTTTTATTTTTTAAATTCCTTCTTAATGGATTCGTTATAAACAAGGTGACTGCCTTTGTTCAGTGTCGTCGTTCCAAGCCTCAGCAGAGGACGTGGCTAACAGCCTACAGGTGCACAACTATGGACCCAGCACCCAGATCACCGCCATATCGGTCAGTGCTGCTACAATCTTTATCTAGTAGCAACAACATATCGTAGCACAATAACAACATAACATCGGTCAGTGCTGCTTCAATCTTTATCTAGTAGCAACAACATATCGTAGCACAATAACAACATACCATAACATCGGTCAGTGCTGCTGCAATCTTTATCTAGTACATGTAACAACAACATATCGTAGCACAATAACAACATACCATAACATCGGTCAGTGCTGCTTCAATCTTTATCTAGTACATGTAACAACAACATATCGCAGCACAATAACAACATACCATAACATCGGTCAGTGCTGCTGCAATCTTTATCTAGTACATGTAACAACAACATATCGTAGCACAATAACAACATACCATAACATCGGTCAGTGCTGCTTCAATCTTTATCTAGTAGCAACAACATATCGCAGCACAATAACAACATACCATAACATCGGTCAGTGCTGCTGCAATCTTTATCTAGTAACAACAACATATCGTAGCACAATAACAACATACCATAACATCGGTCAGTGCTGCTGCAATCTTTATCTAAATATGTTAAATTCGCAGAACAATAACAGTGCCATAACATCGGTCAGTGCTGCTGCAATCTTTATCTAGTAACAACAGCACAATAACAACATATAACATCGGTCAGTGCTGCTGCAATCTTTATGTAGTAGCAACAACATATCGCAGCACAATAACAACATACCATAACATCGGTCAGGTGCTGCTGCAATCTTTAAAACAGTACCATGTAACAATTAACATATCGCAGCACAATAACAACATACCATAACATCGGTCAGTGCTGCTAGAAACAATCTTTATCTAGTAGCAACATACATATCGTAGCACATCTTGGTAACAACAAGGTACCATAACATCGGTCAGTGCTGCTGCAATCTTTATCTAGTAGCAACAACATATCGCAGTGCCACAATAACAACATACCATAACATCGGTCAGTGCTGCTGCAATCTTTATCTAGTAGCAACAACATATCGTTAGCACAATAACAACATACCATAACATCGGTCAGTGCTGCTTCAATCTTTATCTAGTAGTAGTGATGTGTGTTATTATGGTTCAGCTTGCTGTGTGTCAACAACATATGATTGTAACGCCATGTTATTAGCACAAAGTTGCTGTGTGTCACAACATACCATGTGTGTTTTTATCGGTCAGTGCTGCTTCAATGTTGTTCATCTACATGTAACAACAACATGCTCGTGTGCACAATAACAACATACCATTCATCTACATCGGTGGTTCAGCTGCTGTGTTCATCTACATGTAGCGATGTGTGTTATTATGGTTCAGCCTTGCTGTGTGTCATTGTGGGATCTCCACAACATATCGTGTCATTGTGGCACATGTATAACAACATACCATAACAGCCTGCGTGTTCATCTACATATAGTCAGTGCTGCTCCATGTGTTCAACATGTAGCGATTTTCAGCCTGCTGTGTGTCATTGTGGGATCTAGTGTGTTCAACAACATATCGTGTGCACAATAACAACATACCATAACATCGGTCAGTGCTGCTGCAATCTTTATCTAGTAGCAACAACATATCGTAGCACAATAACAACATACCATAACATCGGTCAGTGCTGCTGTGTCTTTATCTAGTAGTTCAACAACATATCGCAGCACAATAACAACATACCATAACATCGGTCAGTGCTGCTGTGTGTCATTGTGGGATCTCCATGTGTTCATCTACATGTAGTGATGTGTGTTATTATGGTTCAGCCTGCTGTGTGTCATTGTGGGATCAATGTGTTCAACATCTGTGTGTTATTATGCTGTGTGTCATTGTGGGATCTCCATGTGTTCATCTAGTACATGTAACAACAACATATCGTGTGTCAATAACAACATACCATAACATCGGTCAGTGCTGCTGCAATCTTTATCTAGTAGCAACAACATATCGTAGCACAATAACAACATACCATAACATCGGTCAGTGCTGCTGTGTCTTTATCTCTGTGTGTTCATCTACATGTAGCGTAGTAGCAACATGTGTTCACTACATATCTGTGTGTCATTGTGGGATCTCCATGTGTTCATCTACATGTAGCGATGTGTGTTATTATGGTTCAGCCTGCTGTGTGTCAATAACAACATACCATAACATCGGTCAGTGCTGCTGCAATCTTTATCTAGTAACACTAGGTAATAATACCTAGTATGCATCAAAACAAGTGCTAGTCAGGTGTTTGAATTATTTGCTTGTGTATTGCCAGCTTCACCATTGTTATTTATTTAAAATTAAACTCTTAAGTTTTGTGTTAGAAACTCCCACCCCTTTTCGTCAGACAGACCTCTTTCTAGCTGAAGATTTACATATTGCATTGTTATTATGTGATGTTCAATCTTGGTGAAATACCAAGGTCAGGGTGATTTACAATCACCCCCACCCCCCAAAAAGTAACATTGCCACGCTATCTTGCTTCAGCAGGAGAACAACTACTTACAGTCTGTTTTGTGCCAAGTGTTTATTTTCCATAATTATCATTATTTGCTTAGTTGCCAGCTTATCACTCATGTAATACCATTTATCCCAATGCTTCATTCATTCCTGTTCATCTACATGTATTGATGTGTGTTATTATGGTTCAGCTTGCTGTGTGTCATTGTGGGATCTCCATGTGTTCATCTACATGTAGCGATGTGTGTTATTATGGTTCAGCTTGCTGTGTGTCATTGTGGGATCTCTGTGTGTTCATCTACATGTAGTGATGTGTGTTATTATGGTTCAGCTTGCTGTGTGTCATTGTGGGATCTCTGTGTGTTCATCTACATGTAGTGATGTGTGTTATTATGGTTCAGCTTGCTGTGTGTCATTGTGGGATCTCTGTGTGTTCATCTACATGTAGCGATGTGTGTTATTATGGTTCAGCTTGCTGTGTGTCATTGTGGGATCTCTGTGTGTTCATCTACATGTAGCGATGTGTGTTATTATGGTTCAGCTTGCTGTGTGTCATTGTGGGATCTCTGTGTGTTCATCTACATGTAGCGATGTGTGTTATTATGGTTCAGCTTGCTGTGTGTCATTGTGGGATCTCTGTGTGTTCATCTACATGTAGCGATGTGTGTTATTATGGTTCAGCCTGCTGTGTGTCATTGTGGGATCTCCATGTGTTCATCTACATGTAGCGATGTGTGTTATTATGGTTCAGCTTGCTGTGTGTCATTGTGGGATCTCCATGTGTTCAGGACTTCCCTGTGTAGGCCTTGGAGCCTAAAGTGCAGCTAATCTTCTGCTGTATTGCAGTTCTCAGAGTTACCGTGTTCATCTACATATAGAATGTGTGTTATTTGGTTCAGCTTGCTGTGTGTGTCTCTCTGTGTTCAGGACTTCCCCGTGCAGGCCTCAGAGCCCAAAGTTCAGCTGGCCTTCTATGCTAAACCAGGTGGAGTGTCCGCGCAAGATTGAGATTGAAAGGTAATCCTTGTACAGCAAGATTGAGAATGAAAGGTAATGTCTCATGTGTTCAGCACTTCCCCGTGAGATTCAGAAAGGTTCATGGCCTTCTATGTACAGCCGCGCAAGATTGAGATTGAAAGGTAATCCATGTACAGCAAGATTGAGATTGAAAGGTAATCCATGTACAGCAAGATTGAGATTGAAAGGTAATCCACGTACAGCAAGATTGAGACTGAAAGGTAATCCATGTACAGCAAGATTGAGATTGAAAGGTAATGCATGTACAGCAAGATTGAGATTGAAAGGTAATCCATGTACAGCAAGATTGAGACTGAAAGGTAATGCATGTACAGCAAGATTGAGATTGAAAGGTAATCCATGTACAGCAAGATTGAGATTGAAAGGTAATCCACGTACAGCAAGATTGAGATTGAAAGGTAATCCATGTACAGCAAGATTGAGATTGAAAGGTAATCCACGTACAGCAAGATTGAGATTGAAAGGTAATGCATGTACAGCAAGATTGAGATTGAAAGGTAATCCTTGTACAGCAAGATTGAGATTGAAAGGTAATCCATGTACAGCAAGATTGAGATTGAAAGGTAATCCATGTACAGCAAGATTGAGATTGAAAGGTAATCCATGTACAGCAAGATTGAGATTGAAAGGTAATCCTTGTACAGCAAGATTGAGATTGAAAGGTAATCCATGTACAGCAAGATTGAGATTGAAAGGTAATCCATGTACAGCAAGATTGAGATTGAAAGGTAATGCATGTACAGCAAGATTGAGATTGAAAGGTAATCCATGTACAGCAAGATTGAGATTGAAAGGTAATCCACGTACAGCAAGATTGAGATTGAAAGGTAATCCATGTACAGCAAGATTGAGATTGAAAGGTAATCCACGTACAGCAAGATTGAGATTGAAAGGTAATCCATGTACAGCAAGATTGAGATTGAAAGGTAATCCATGTACAGGATTTTCTCTAGTAACTTTAAAGACTATCGTGTTTATATTATGAGAATATTTACTAAGTCCATATCTTAGACCAAGCTCTGAACGCTTCATAATCACAAAATGATGCAATGGGCTGCATTATCAAAGTAGAGCCAAATGGACAGCTGGCAGTCAAGGTGCAGATTACCCATTTTCCTTGTTATCAATTCCGCTAAATATTCTGAGACTTTCCCAACGAATAAAGGTGTGTTTTGAAGCGCACAAATCATTTTATGCTCTCAATGCCACACGTAAGGCAAATGCGAGTAATTCCAGGGGTCATAATTGAAAATAAAAGTTGTATCTTATAAGTCAGAAAGTAGTGTAGTATTGCGCTGTTGTGTTCATTCCAAAGGGGACATAACTCTGCCTGAACCTTAGATTGTATGGCTTGCAGTTATATTTCACTTGATGTAAGCTACTGTGATGTTTTTTTTAACTCTAGACGTGTCATGTTTTTACTTGCTAAGTTTGTGATTGATTAATGTTTTTTAACAAAAGTATTTTAACTTTGATCTTGTTTTTACCTTGTGTTTTTATCCCTTTTTAATACGTGGTAAGATTTAACGTGGTGACAGCCCTGACATGGCCTTTGTTGTCGACGGGGCTATAATTTTAATCTTAATCTTATTTTTTTGCTGTACTGCTCTGTTGTGCGTGTTCTTCGTTGCATGAAGCTTTGTGTTTATTCTTTATTACATAATGCATGCGATAAATCACTTTCAGGCGAAGGAGGCACTACACCCAACTGGACCTCAAACAGCTCCTGGCGGCCCACATGATTGACACCAATATGCTAATGCCCCGACCAATGGGCAGCCAGCCTGTGCTGCTGAACGAAGACCCTGACAACCCCGCCCCCTTCCCCCCCTATCTCCCCCTGCACATCTTCGACAACGAGGAATTGGACGTGAGGACACCGCAGGAGTGGATCCAGATGGGTCAGACCAACGGAGTGAGAAAACCTGTGCCTGGGGTGGCCCTCCTGCCTGTCACTGAGGATGAGACCACTGAAGGTGATTGTTATTGTTGTCATCATCGTCATTATCAGCATCATCATCATCATCATCATCACCATCATCACCATCATCACCATCATCATCACCATCAGTGGGTCCAGATGGGTCAGACCAACGGAGTGAGAAAACCTGTGCCTGGGGTGGCCCTCCTGCCTGTCACTGAGGATGAGACCACTGAAGGTGATTGTTATTGTTGTCATCATCATTATCAGCATCATCATCATCATCATCATCATCATCACCATCATCATCATCACCATCAGTGGGTCCAGATGGGTCAGACCAACGGAGTGAGAAAACCTGTGCCTGGGGTGGCCCTCCTGCCTGTCACTGAGGATGAGACCACTGAAGGTGATTGTTATTGTTATCAGCAGCAGCATCACCATCATCACTAATGGGGTACTTTAGTACTTTTATTACTGTTGCTGCAGCTTTTATTACTACTGTATAACAAATCTTGGACTACAACAAGGAAAGAAAGGAATACTTTGTGCAGAAAGTCCACGATGCTGCTGCTGCTGCTGCTGATGATGATGATGTGATTACAGATTAGTCCTCTGGCTCTACCTTTGACTGGTTTGAGATTGGAGTGCTGGACTACAACAAGGAAAGAAAGGAGTACTTTGTGCAGAAAGTCAACGATGACGATGATGATGTGATTACAGATGAGGCCCCTGGCTCTACCTTTGTCTGGTTTGGAGTGCTGGACTACAACACAGACACCAAGGAATACTTTGTACAGAAGGTCAATGGTGATGATGATGATCATGATGGTGATGATGATCATGATCATGATGGTGATGATTATGATGATGGTGATGATGATGTGATTACAGATGAGACCCCTGGCTCTACCTTTGACTGGTTTGAAGTTGAAGTGCTGGACTACAATGCAGACACCAAGGAATACTTTGTACAGAAGGTCAATGATGATGATGATCATCATGATGGTGATGATTATGTGATTACAGATGAGACCCCTGGCTCTACCTTTGACTGGTTTGAAGTTGGAGTGCTGGACTACAATGCAGACACCAAGGAATACTTTGTACAGAAGGTCAACGGTGTGGGAAGAGTAGTGGACACCAACGGAGAGCCTGTGGTCAACGGAGGATTTGACACAGACGGTGAGACAGAGAGAGAGAGAGAGAGTTGAGGGGGCAAGGGTAGTGGAGTATGATGGAGGGAGTGTGTGTGTGTGTGTGTGTGTTGCTTTGTTGTCACAAGATATCTGCAAATTGTTTGATTGTGCATAATGGAATTAGTGACTTGCATTTTTATTCAGCTTTATGCAGAACCCCCCCACAACTGAAGATTCTGATGATTAGCGTAATTTTTGGACTATAAGGCGATATTTGTTCTCCAATTTCGACCTATGTGCCTAATAAATGAGGGCGCCCTATTAGTGAACAAAATTGTGAGAAGAGAGGCAACGATTGCCGTGTTCAGTACAGTCTACTGTGAGTCACAACATTGAAAGTGGTAACGAGTCGCCGATGCGACGAATACTCACGTTAAAATGCTTCAAAATCCCTATTATCGTCCGAGATACCGTCCAACAGATGCCATAACCCTTCATTGGATGTAAAAAGCATCGTTGTAGAGCTTAAAATGCCATAATTCTACCAGTTTTCGTGAAGAAAAGTCCAAACACAACAACCGGAAGTCGCAAAAATTGAAGTTTCGATTATTTGAGAGGGGAGCCAACTCTCGTTTATGACAGCAGTAATGGCGGTCGGTAAGCGTTTACAGGACGTGTACGGGCTTCAAACTTCGACTTTCGGTAAAGGTAAAGATGTACCCCCCCCCCGAGGGCCCCCCCCCCTCATTTCTCGGTTAATTCTATTTTTCCGTTTTTGCCTTTCTTACCATACATAAAGCTGTATTTTAGGAACATTTTTAGCTAATAACCTTTTTGGCTGAGGTACTAACCTATCCCTAACCAGTAGCCCTAAGCCTAACCCTACCCCCCACTATGTACTGCAGTACACCAGCGATTTGTCACAGTTGTGGTTCATTGCGTTTTTCCGTCTTATAGGGTGGGGGGTAAGGTTAGGGTTAGGGTTGGTATTCCAAAAAGATAATTTGCGTGAAAATGTTCCTAAAATACAGCTTTATGTATGGTAAGAAAGGCAATAACGGAAAAATACAATTAATCCGAGAAATGTAGGGGGGGGGGGGGGGGGGGGGCCAGGGCACATCTTGCCTTTACCCGACTTTCTTTTGCGAGCCGTGTATCGCCTTATAAACGAGGGCGCCTTTTACTTGGATTTTTTTTAGATTTTGTTTTTTTAATTGCCCTATTCGCCTTATGCACAGCAGCGCCTAATGATCCGAAAAATACAGTAACTAAAGAGAGGTTCTGCGCTAGATTAGGTTTGGCTGAGGTTAATGATCTTGGATTGGCATAGGGAAGCAGTAGGATATGAAGGGGCAAGGGAAGGGTTAGATTTGGTTTTTGAAGGCTTCCACCATGGCTGATGTCACTGCCATGGATGGGAGCATGTTCCACTCGGCAGTGATCAAAGGGGAAAACGACTGCTGGCAGTACAGAGTCCTGCATGCTGACAGTTGGTTCGCCTCAGCATGCAAGTGGCGGGTTGATCTTGTTGGAGGACTTGGGGCTGGCTTCCTAGTAGAATTGATCACCAATTCTCCACGGTGGTATTTGAAGAAATTGGAGAGCCAAGCCTTCTTTCTTCGTTCTGACAGTGGGGACCAGTTCAGTTGTTGGTACATAGACTCCACACTGGCCAGCCTTCTTTCTTCATTCTGACCGTGGGGACCAGTTCAGTTGTTGGTACATAGACTCCACACTGGACGTCTGGCGATGACGGTTGACGACTGATTGGGGGGGACCAGTTCAATTGTTTGTACATTGACTCTACGCTGGATGTCTGGCCATGTCGGTTGACAACTGATGGGGGGGACCAGTTCAATTGTTGGTACATAGACTCCACACTGGACGTCTGGCGATGACAGTTGACGACTGATGGGGGGGACCAGTTTAGTTGTTAGACTCCACACTGGACATCTGGCAATGATGGTTGACGACTGATGGGGGGGGGGGGGGGGGGGGGGGGGTTCAGTTGTTGGTACATAGACTCCACACTGGACGTCTGGCGATGACGGTTGGGGTGGCAGGGGCTCACTGTGGGATTTCTCTTTCTCCTGAACTGATAGACTGGCACATGTCAGGGTGGATCCCAGGTCTGGGTCCTTGGCATCAGGCTGATGTTCACTGTCTGTCATTCACTGTACATGTTTGTCCTTTACTGATGTTCACTGTCTGTCATTCACTGTATATGTTTGTCCTTTGCTGATGTTCACTGTCTGTCATTCACTGTACATGTTTGTCCTTTGCTGATGTTCACTGTTTGTCATTCATTGTATATGTTTGTCCTTTGCTGATGTTCACTGTCTGTCATTCACTGTATATGTTTGTCCTTTGCTGATGTTCACTGTCTGTCATTCACTGTATATGTTTGTCCTTTACTGATGTTCACTGTCTGTCATTCACTGTACATGTTTGTCCTTTACTGATGTTCACTGTCTGTCATTCACTGTACATGTTTGTCCTTTACTGATGTTCACTGTCTGTCATTCACTGTACATGTTTGTCCTTTACTGATGTTCACTGTCTGTCATTCACTGTATATGTTTGTCCTTTACTGATGTTCACTGTCTGTCATTCACTGTACATGTTTGTCCTTTACTGATGTTCACTGTCTTCATTCACTGTATATGTTTGTCCTTTACTGATGTTCACTGTCTGTCATTCACTGTACATGTTTGTCCTTTACTGATGTTCACTGTCTTCATTCACTGTATATGTTTGTCCTTTACTGATGTTCACTGTCTGTCATTCACTGTACATGTTTGTCCTTTACTGATGTTCACTGTCTGTCCTTCACTGTACATGTTTGTCCTTTACTGATGTTCACTGTCTGTCCTTAACTGTACATGTTTGTCCTTTACTGATGTTCACTGTCTGTCATTCACTGTACATGTTTGTCCTTTACTGATGTTCACTGTCTGTCATTCACTGTACATGTTTGTCCTTTACTGATGTTCACTGTCTGTCCTTCACTGTACATGTTTGTCCTTTACTGATGTTCACTGTCTGTCATTCACTGTACATGTTTGTCCTTTACTGATGTTCACTGTCTTCATTCACTGTATATGTTTGTCCTTTACTGATGTTCACTGTCTGTCATTCACTGTATATGTTTGTCCTTTACTGATGTTCACTGTCTGTCATTCACTGTACATGTTTGTCCTTTACTGATGTTCACTGTCTTCATTCACTGTACATGTTTGTCCTTTACTGATGTTCACTGTCTTCATTCACTGTATATGTTTGTCCTTTACTGATGTTCACTGTCTGTCATTCACTGTACATGTTTGTCCTTTGCTGATGTTCACTGTCTGTCATTCACTGTACATGTTTCTCCTTTACTGATGTTCACTGTCTGTCCTTCACTGTACATGTTTGTCCTTTACTGATGTTCACTGTCTGTCATTCACTGTACATGTTTGTCATTTACTGATGTTCACTGTCTGTCATTCACTGTATATGTTTGTCCTTTACTGATGTTCACTGTCTGTCATTCACTGTACATGTTTGTCCTTTACTGATGTTCACTGTCTGTCATTCACTGTATATGTTTGTCCTTTACTGATGTTCACTGTCTGTCCTTTACTGTACATGTTTGTCCTTTACTGATGTTCACTGTCTGTCCTTAACTGTACATGTTTGTCCTTTACTGATGTTCACTGTCTGTCCTTCACTGTACATGTGTGTCCTTTACTGTACAGGGCAGAGGATGAACCTTCCCTCCCAGTTCTGGATCCCTCGCATCAGGCTGATGATGAAGGCAGAGGATCCCCAGGTGTTTGCCCAGAGAGTGGCAGAGGCCTTTGAGTGCAGGGGGTGTGTGAGGCAGAGCTCAGGTACCACCTCTACGTGGACTGCATGCCCATGGATGGCGTGGGGGAGCTGGACCAGGCCTCACTCAGGAGAATGCAGGAGTGGGCCCAGAGTGCTCCTGGACTCAACACTCAGGCCAGGTGTGTATCATATTGTTATTGTTGTAGTTATTGGTCATTGTGTGGGTGGGGTGGGGGGCTGCACCAGGACACACTGAGGAGAATGCAAGAGTGGGCCCTGGACTGAATGCTTCAGGCCAGGTGTGTATCAATCATATTCATAGGTGTCAACCCAATTTTCCTTTTTTCAAAACTTCCCTTATTGAAAAATAATTTTCCCCTTATTTGAAGCCTGAAAACCGTATACATTTCAGAACACGCAAAACCATGAAAACGTTGCCGTGAATACATTATATTCAAACATCATTTTCATGCAGTTTTGTTATATATATTGAAAAATGGGCAGGGGAGCGTACCTTCCTTTCTCAAAGGACAGGTTTTCCCATTCTTTCAAGTGTCTCCCACTCCCAACTCATGCCTTTTGGGCCACAGGGGGGTTCGTAGAACCGGAAGAATTAACGTCCGCCATTTTCGATTAAAACAACGCTCACACAGAACTGAAGAAACCATGCATGCGCAGATTACCAGAACAAATCGGCCCAGAGTGCTCCTGCGCATGACCGATCATATAGCCTACTGCTTTAATATTTTCCTGTTAACTTAGGCTGCTTGGCGTCCGCGTTTTGTCGTCTGCTATCACAAAATTCTATCACTTCGCGGTTTGTCTCTGATTTCTGATCTGCCCGTATAAATCAGTTTTACCTTGTATTGAAACTGTTATACGGCCGTACAGACCCAAAAATCATGGTTTTCTTACGTACAGCAATACAGGAAAAGCGTTATAGGTTTCACACCTATGTATATTAGAAAATACACTGTTGTTCTTATAATACAATATAATACAATTGTTATTATTATTGTTTCAGCAACATTGACGACTACATGCAGGTGTAGAAAATACACTGTTGTTCTTGCAATACAATATAATACAATTGTTGTTATTATTGTTTCAGCAACATTGACGACTACATGCAGGTGTAGAAAATACACTGTTGTTCTTGCAATACAATATAATACAATTGTTATTATTTTTGTTTCAGCAACATTGACGACTACATGCAGGTGTTGGAAAGGGAGGTAAACATCGACTTCTGTCGCTCCATGAACAGAATCATCTTCGACAAAACCATCCAGGATGACCCCAAGACCTTCGCCTTTGTCAAGGTGCCTCATGGTGTGGCCAAGAAAACACCAACCAGAGGTTAGAAAATGTCATCATCATCATCATTGTCATAATTTGCGTTATCTTCATCAATAGTATCATTGTCGTCGTCGTCATCATCATCATTATGAGTTTCTCCTTCAACAAAAAATTCCTGATTTTGACCTGCGTTCTTACTGTTTTTGTTTGTTTCTTTCATTCTTTCTTCCTCTGCCTCTTTTTCTTTCTTACTTCCTGATGTTTTCCATTGTTGTTCTTTTAGGTTGTTGTGTGGATGTTCCTGTCTGCTCCATGGAAGAACAATACTATGGCTTTGCTTTCAACTGTCTGCTGACTTTACCTGCCCATTTTACCCGGAGGTACCTGCTATTCTATTCCAGGGTGTTGCGCTGACGTGCCTGACTATCCCCTTGATGAACAGTATGATGGCTTTGCCTTCAACTCCCTGCTGACTTTACTTGCTGTTATCTGCTGTGTTATTTATTATTCAGGGTGTTGCACGGACGAGCCTGACTACCCCTTTGACGAGCAGTATGACGGCTTTGCCTTCAACTCCTTGCTGACTTTGCTTGCTGTTATCTGCTGTGTTATTTATTATTCAGGGTGTTGCACGGACGAGCCTGACTACCCCTTTGGCGAACAGTATGACGGCTTTGCCTTCAACCTTCAACTCCCTGCTGACTTTACCTGCTATTATCTGCTGTGGGTTTTTTTGTGCAGGGTGTTGCATGGACGTGCCTGACTACCCCTTTGACGAACAGTATGACGGCTTTGCCTTCAACTCCCTGCTGACTCTGCCGGAGAGCATCCAGGCCATCACCAAAGTGCGGACAGAGTGCAACAGGGTGTCCCACACCATGTCCCTCTACCACATCCCCACCGCCAAGCCCATGAGGCTGGAGGAGTTTGAACAGGCACAGTCACAGGCCACATCCCAGGTATCCGGAATAGCTAGGAGGGGAGAGATAGTGTTATCCATGTAATTATATTATTGTGCAACAGGGTGTCACACACCACCAGTCTGTACCACGTCCCAGGTATCTAGAATAGCTGGGAGGAGAGATAGTGTGATAGTGTAACAGGGTGTCACATGCCATCAGTCTCTACCATATCCCAGGTATCTAGAATAGCTAGGATGATAGATAGTAGTGTGGTAGTGTAACAAGGTGTCACATACCATCAGTCTCTACCATATCCCAGGTATCTAGAATAGCTAGGAGGAGAGAGATAGTAGTGTCATAGTGTAACAGGGTGTCACATACCATCAGTCTCTACCATATCCCAGGTATCTAGAATAGCTAGGAGGAGAGAGATAGTAGTGTCATAGTGTAACAGGGTGTCACATGCCATCAGTCTGCACCATATCCCAGGTATCTAGAATAGCTAGGGGGAGAGAGAGTAGTGTGATAGTGTAACAGGGTGTCACACACTATGCATTTTTTACGTATCCAGAATAGCAAAGCAGAGGGAGGTAGAAAAGGGAACAATTTTGAGGGATGTCGTGATATTGTCCTTGATGAGGAGTGCCTGGTAGCTACCCTTGATTTTGAGGGGTGTGCGTGATGTTGTCCTTGATGAGGAGTGCCTGGTAGCTACCCTTGATTTTGAGGGGTGTGCGTGATATTGTCCTTGATGAGGAGTGCCTGGTAGCTACCCTTGATTTTGAGGGGTGTGTGTGGTATTGTCCTTAGAGTGTCTGGTAGCTACCTTTGATTTTGAGGGGTGTGTGTGGTATTGTCCTTAGAGTGTCTGGTAGCTACCCTTGATTTTGAGGGGTGTGCGTGGTATTGTCCTTAGAGTGTCTGGTAGCTACCCTTGATTTTGAGGGGTGTGTGTGGTATTGTCCTTAGAGTGTCTGGTAGCTACCCTTGATTTTGAGGAGTGTGCGTGGTATTGTCCTTAGAGTGTCTGGTAGCTACCCTTGATTTTGAGGGGTGTGTGTGGTATTGTCCTTAGAGTGTCTGGTAGCTACCCTTGATTTTGAGGGGTGTGCGTGGTATTGTCCTTAGAGTGTCTGGTAGCTACCCTTGATTTTGAGGGGTGTGCGTGATATTGTCCTTAGAGTGCCTGGTAGCTACCCTTGATTTTGAGGGGTGTGCGTGGTATTGTCCTTAGAGTGTCTGGTAGCTACCTTTGATTTTGAGGGGTGTGCGTGATATTGTCCTTAGAGTGCCTAGTAGCTACCCTTGATTTTTAGGGGTGTGCGTGATATTGTCCTTGATTTTGAGGGGTGTGTGTGATATTGTCCTTGATTTTGTGGGGTGTGTGTGATATTGTCCTTGCTGAGGAGTGTCTGGTCGCTCCTCTTGATTTTTTTAGTTGTGCATGGCACTTGAAAATAACGTTTCGTTATCTTCAAAATTGAAAAGTAATGCATTATTTTTTATTTGATCAGTTGGTGTTGTTCTCGAAGGACAGCTGAATCATAACATTATGTGCTGGCAATAGAACAGATCTTGGGGGCCTCAATGAAAGACGATTCAGCATTGTGCTATCGTTGTCATAGGAATATGCCTCAGTGATTATGTCCCTTGTGCTATCTTTGTCATAGGAATAAGCCTCAGTGATTATGTCCCTTGTGCTATCTTTGTCATAGGAATATGCCTCACTGATTATTTCCCTTGTGCTATCTTTGTCATAGGAATATGCCTCAGTGATTATTTCCCCTGTGCTATCTTTGTCATAGGAATATGCCTTACTGATTATTTCCCTTGTGCTATCTTTGTCATAGGAATATGCCTCGCTGATTATTTCACTTGTGCTGTCTTTGTCATAGGAATATGCTTCACTGATTATTTCCCTTGTGCTATCTTTGTCATAGGAATATGCCTCAGTGATTATTTCCCTTGTGCTATCTTTGTCATAGGAATATGCCTCAGTGATTACTTACCTTGTGCTATCTTTGTCATAGGAATATGCTTCACTGATTATTTCCCTTGTGCTATCTTTGTCACAGGAATATGCCTCACTGATTACTTCCCTTGTGCTATCTTTATGATAGCAATATGCCTTACTGATTATTTCCCTTGTGCTATCTTTGTCATAGGAATATGCCTCGCTGATTATTTCCCTTGTGCTGTCCTTGTCATAGGAATATGCTTCACTGATTATTTCCCTTGTGCTATCTTTGTCATTGGAATATGCCTCACTGATTATTTCCCTTGTGCTGTCTTTGTCATAGGAATATGCCTCACTGATTATTTCCCTTGTTGTCACAGGTGGCGTTATTCTTAAAGGATAGCTGGATCATGATGCTTCGTTCCAACATCCAAACATCTCTGAGGGACATTTTATTATCTTTATGACTGAAGAGTGATGTTGGTTGATTATTTCCTTTGCTGTCCTAGGTGGCGCTCTTCCTCAAGGACAGCTGGATCACCTCGCTCCATGCCAACATCCGGACATGTCTGAGAGACATGGGGAAAAGGATGGTTCAACATTTTATTATCTTTATGAATGAAGAATGCAATGGGTTAATGCCCTTGTTGTCCTAGGTGGCGCTCTTCCTGAAGGACAGCTGGATCACCTCACTCCGTGCCAACATCCGGACATGTCTGAGAGACGTGGGAAAAGGATGGTTCAACATCCACGAGACCAACTGGGAGGTCTACCAGATCTCCAAGCTGAAAAAGTTCATGGAGACCGTCAAGTTCATCATGCAGGTTAGTATATTGGCTGATTGCTTGTTGGTTGGTTGGTAAGATAGCTCTTTAACTGCTGTCTGGCTGATTGCTGGTTGGTTGGTTGATAAGATAGCTCGTTAACTGCTGACTGGCTGATTGCTTGTTGTTGGTTGGTTGGTAAGATAGCTCGTTAACTGCTGACTGGCTGATTGCTTGTTGGTTGGTTGATAAGATAGCTCATTAACTGCTGACTGGCTGATTGCTGGTTGGTTGGTTGATAAGATAGCTCGTTAACTGCTGACTGGCTGATTACTTGTTGGTTGGTTGGTAAGATAGCTCGTTAACTGCTGACTGGCTGATTGCTTGTTGGTTGGTTGGTAAGATAGCTCGTTAACTGCTGACTGGCTGATTGCTTGTTGGTTGGTTGATAAGATAGCTCATTAACTGCTGACTGGCTGATTGCTTGTTGGTTGGTTGGTAAGATAGCTCGTTAACTGCTGACTGGCTGATTACTTGTTTGTTGGTTGGTTGGTAAGATAGCTCGTTAACTGCTGACTGGCTGATTGCTTGTTGGTTGGTTGGTAAGATAGCTCGTTAACTGCTGACTGGCTGATTGCTTGTTGGTTGGTTGGTAAGATAGCTCGTTAACTGCTGACTGGCTGATTACTTGTTTTGGTTGGTTGGTAAGATAGCTCGTTAACTGCTGACTGGCTGATTACTTGTTTTGGTTGGTTGGTAAGATAGCTCGTTAACTGCTGACTGGCTGATTACTTGTTTTGCTGGTTGGTTGGTAAGATAGCTTGTTAACTGCTGACTGGCTGATTACTTGTTTGCTTGGTTGGTAAGATAGCTCGTTAACTGCTGACTGGCTGATTACTTGTTTGTTGGTTGGTTGGTAAGATAGCTCGTTAACTGCTGACTGGCTGATTGCTTGTTGGTTGGTTGATAAGATAGCTCGTTAACTGCTGACTGGCTGATTGCTTGTTGGTTGGTTGATAAGATAGCTCGTTAACTGCTGACTGGCTGATTGCTTGTTGGCTGGTTGATAAGATAGCTCGTTAACTGCTGACTGGCTGATTGCTTGTTGGCTGGTTGATAAGATAGCTCGTTAACTGCTGACTGGCTGATTGCTTGTTGGTTGGTTGGTAAGATAGCTGATTAACTGCTGACTGGCTGATTACTTGTTGGTTGGTTGGTTGGTAAGATAGCTCGTTAACTGCTGACTGGCTGATTGCTGGTTGGTTGGTTGGTAAGATAGCTCGTTAACTGCTGACTGACTGATTGCTCGCTTGGTCATAGGAGATCCTAAGACATTGATGAAAACTGTGAAAAGCGTTATTTGCGCTGGTGACATGATCATGTTCATCTTTTCATTGTGGTCATCATATGGAACATGTTTTATGCCCCTTGTTTGTACATTGTAATAGTGTTATGTGACATATGGAACATGTGTTATGCCCCTTGTAATATTGTAATAGTGCTATGTGACATATGGAACATGTGTTATGCCTCTTGTTTGCTGTACGTTGTAATAGTGCTACGTGACATATGGAACATGTGTTATGCCTCTTGTTTGTACATTGTAATAGTGCTATGTGACATATGGAACATGTGTTATGCCCCTTGTTTGCTGTACATTGTAATAGTGCTATGTGACATATGGAACATGTCTTATGCCCCTTGTTTGCTGTACATTGTAATAGTGCTACGTGACATATGGAACATGTGTTATGCCCCTTGTTTGCTGTACATTGTAATAGTGCTACGTGACATATGGAACATGTCTTATGCCCCTTGTTTGCTGTACATTGTAATAGTGCTACGTGACATATGGAACATGTGTTATGCCCCTTGTTTGCTGTACGTTGTAATAGTGCTATGTGACATATGGAACATGTGTTATGCCCCTTGTTTGCTGTACATTGTAATAGTGCTACGTGACATATGGAACATGTCTTATGCCCCTTGTTTGCTGTACATTGTAATAGTGCTATGTGACATATGGAACATGTGTTATGCCCCTTGTTTGCTGTACATTGTAATAGTGCTACGTGACATATGGAACATGTGTTATGCCCCTTGTTTGCTGTACGTTGTAATAGTGCTACGTGACATATGGAACATGTGTTATGCCCCTTGTTTGCTGTATGTTGTAATAGTGCTACGTGACATATGGAACATGTGTTATGCCCCTTGTTTGCTGTACATTGTAATAGTGCTACGTGACATATGGAACATGTGTTATGCCCCTTGTTTGCTGTACATTGTAATAGTGCTATGTGACATATGGAACATGTGTTATGCCCCTTGTTTGCTGTATGTTGTAATAGTGCTACGTGACATATGGAACATGTGTTATGCCCCTTGTTTGCTGTACATTGTAATAGTGCTATGTGACATATGGAACATGTGTTATGCCCCTTGTTTGCTGTGCATTGTAATAGTGCTATGTGACATATGGAACATGTGTTATGCCCCTTGTTTGCTGTACATTGTAATAGTGCTACGTGACATATGGAACATGTGTTATGCCCCTTGTTTGCTGTATGTTGTAATAGTGCTACGTGACATATGGAACATGTGTTATGCCCCTTGTTTGCTGTACATTGTAATAGTGCTACGTGACGTATGGAACATGTGTTATGCCCCTTGTTTGCTGTGCATTGTAATAGTGCTACGTGACGTATGGAACATGTGTTATGCCCCTTGTTTGCTGTGCATTGTAATATTGCTATGTCACATATGGAACATGTGTTATGCCCCTTGTTTGCTGTACATTGTAATAGTGCTACGTGACATATGGAACATGTGTTATGCCCCTTGTTTGCTGTGCATTGTAATAGTGCTATGTCACATATGGAACATGTGTTATGCCCCTTGTTTGCTGTATGTTGTAATAGTGCTACGTGACATATGGAACATGTCTTATGCCCCTTGTTTGCTGTGCATTGTAATATTGCTATGTCACATATGGAACATGTGTTATGCCCCTTGTAATATTGTAATAGTGCTATGTGACATATGGAACATGTGTTATGCCCCTTGTTTGCTGTACATTGTAATAGTGCTACGTGACATATGGAACATGTGTTATGCCCCTTGTTTGCTGTACATTGTAATAGTGCTACGTGACATATGGAACATGTCTTATGCCCCTTGTTTGCTGTACATTGTAATAGTGCTATGTGACATATGGAACATGTGTTATGCCTCTTGTTTGCTGTACGTTGTAATAGTGCTATGTGACATATGGAACATGTGTTATGCCCCTTGTTTGCTGTACGTTGTAATAGTGCTATGTGACATATGGAACATGTGTTATGCCCCTTGTTTGCTGTGCATTGTAATAGTGCTACGTGACATATGGAACATGTGTTATGCCCCTTGTTTGCTGTACATTGTAATAGTGCTATGTGACATATGGAACATGTGTTATGCCCCTTGTTTGCTGTACATTGTAATAGTGCTATGTGACATATGGAACATGTGTTATGCCCCTTGTTTGCTGTACATTGTAATAGTGCTACGTGACGTATGGAACATGTGTTATGCCCCTTGTAATATTGTAATAGTGCTATGTGACATATGGAACATGTGTTATGCCCCTTGTTTGCTGTACATTGTAATAGTGCTACGTGACATATGGAACATGTGTTATGCCCCTTGTTTGCTGTACGTTGTAATAGTGCTACGTGACATATGGAACATGTGTTATGCCCCTTGTTTGCTGTACATTGTAATAGTGCTATGTGACATATGGAACATGTGTTATGCCCCTTGTTTGCTGTACATTGTAATAGTGCTACGTGACGTATGGAACATGTGTTATGCCCCTTGTTTGCTGTACATTGTAATAGTGCTATGTGACATATGGAACATGTGTTATGCCCCTTGTTTGCTGTACATTGTAATAGTGCTACGTGACGTATGGAACATGTGTTATGCCCCTTGTTTGCTGTACATTGTAATAGTGCTACGTGACATATGGAACATGTGTTATGCCCCTTGTTTGCTGTACGTTGTAATAGTGCTACGTGACATATGGAACATGTGTTATGCCCCTTGTTTGCTGTACATTGTAATAGTGCTACGTGACATATGGAACATGTGTTATGCCCCTTGTTTGCTGTACATTGTAATAGTGCTACGTGACGTATGGAACATGTGTTATGCCCCTTGTTTGCTGTACGTTGTAATAGTGCTATGTGACATATGGAACATGTGTTATGCCCCTTGTTTGCTGTACATTGTAATAGTGCTACGTGACATATGGAACATGTGTTATGCCCCTTGTTTGCTGTACATTGTAATAGTGCTACGTGACATATGGAACATGTGTTATGCCCCTTGTTTGCTGTACATTGTAATAGTGCTATGTGACATATGGAACATGTGTTATGCCCCTTGTTTGCTGTACGTTGTAATAGTGCTACGTGACATATGGAACATGTGTTATGCCCCTTGTTTGCTGTACATTGTAATAGTGCTACGTGACATATGGAACATGTGTTATGCCCCTTGTTTGCTGTACATTGTAATAGTGCTACGTGACATATGGAACATGTGTTATGCCCCTTGTTTGCTGTATGTTGTAATAGTGCTACGTGACATATGGAACATGTGTTATGCCCCTTGTTTGCTGTACATTGTAATAGTGCTATGTGACATATGGAACATGTGTTATGCCCCTTGTTTGCTGTGCATTGTAATATTGCTACGTGACGTATGGAACATGTGTTATGCCCCTTGTTTGCTGTATGTTGTAATAGTGCTATGTGACATATGGAACATGTGTTATGCCCCTTGTTTGCTGTGCATTGTAATATTGCTACGTGACGTATGGAACATGTGTTATGCCCCTTGTTTGCTGTATGTTGTAATAGTGCTACGTGACATATGGAACATGTGTTATGCCCCTTGTTTGCTGTACGTTGTAATAGTGCTATGTGACATATGGAACATGTGTTATGCCCCTTGTTTGTACATTGTAATAGTGTTATGTGACATATGGAACATGTGTTATGCCCCTTGTAATATTGTAATAGTGCTACGTGACATGTGGAACATGTGTTATGCCCCTTGTTTGCTGTACATTGTAATAGTGCTATGTGACATATGGAACATGTGTTATGCCCCTTGTAATATTGTAATAGTGCTATGTGACATATGGAACATGTGTTATGCCCCTTGTTTGCTGTGCATTGTAATAGTGCTACGTGACGTATGGAACATGTGTTATGCCCCTTGTAATATTGTAATAGTGCTATGTGACATATGGAACATGTGTTATGCCCCTTGTTTGCTGTGCATTGTAATAGTGCTACGTGACGTATGGAACATGTGTTATGCCCCTTGTTTGCTGTGCATTGTAATAGTGCTACGTGACATATGGAACATGTGTTATGCCCCTTGTAATATTGTAATAGTGCTACGTGACATGTGGAACATGATTTATGCCCCTTGTTTGCTGTACATTGTAATAGTGCTACGTGACGTATGGAACATGTGTTATGCCCCTTGTTTGCTGTGCATTGTAATATTGCTATGTGACATATGGAACATGTGTTATGCCCCTTGTAATATTGTAATAGTGCTATGTGACATATGGAACATGATTTATGCCCCTTGTTTGCTGTACATTGTAATATTGCTACGTGACAGATTGTCTTGATCAGGCAGTGTTGTCAAGAATCGATCGTTAGAATCATGATACAAGTTTTACTGGTCAGTTTCACTCAGATGGTGGTTGATGCCTGTCACTGATTGATGTCCCCTGATGAAGCTAATAATAATAACAATGAGTTGTGCCCCTTGTTTCAGGACTCATTGCGGTTCCTGGTCCAGGACAGTCTGGTCAGTTTCACACAGATGGTGGTGGACGCCTGTCACTCTGTGCTGGCCCTGCCAGAGGACTTTGTCTGGGGCAAAGAGATCATCCTCAGCCCTTACAAGTAGGTCACAAGGTGTTGAGTCATTATTTGTCTAGCTATCATTATTTGGATGCTGTGTTGATTTGTTCATGATAATATCAATGGTTGGTGTAGAGAGGTGTCTGATGGCTCACGAGCGATACAGTGACACGAGGGTATTTGTGATCAAGGATTTATTCAAGCTTCACGTGACAGCGTGGCATGCATATCTCCAGCCAGGTAGGAAGCGGAAGTCGATGTCCCATCCGAATGGTTGTACACATCATATTCGTATACCAGTAGCTTGCACTACAGTTGGTTAATGCCAGAGGACTTTGTCTGGGGAAACAAGATCATCCTCAGCCCTACAAGTAGGTGTTATAGTCATTATTTATCTAGCCATTAGTACTGTTCATGATGTATTGATCTGCTGTTGGACACACTACAGTATACACTACACTACCAGTCTGCCTTCATTACATAATGACGATGATGATGTTGATGATAATGATGATGATGATGATGATGATGATGATGATGATGATGACGATGATGATGATGATGATTTTCAGGCCCAAGAAGAATGCGTTGTTCCTGGTTGATCTGCTGTTGGACACACATGGAGTTCACTACAGCACCAGTCTGCCTTCATTACATGATGATGATGATGTTGATGATTTTCAGGCCCAAGAAGAATGCGTTGTTCCTGGTTGATCTGCTGTTGGACACACATGGAGTTCACTACAGCACCAGTCTGCCTTCCTTTGAGGCCACACTCATCTCCCTCTTTGACAAGGGCATTCTGTCAACACACAACGTACCACAACTAGAAAAGGTATTACTCTGTGTGTGTGTGTGTGTGTGTGTGTCTGTGTGTGAGTGTGTGTGTGTGTGTGTGTGTGTGTGTGTGTGTGTGTGTGTGTGTGTGTGTGAGTGTGTGTGTGTCTGTGTGTGTGTGTGTGTGTGTGTGTGTGTGTGTCTGTGTATGTGTATGTGTATGTGTGTGTGTGTCTGTGTGTGAGTGTATGTGTGTGTGTGTGTGTGTTAGGCCACACTCATCTCTCTCTTTGACAAGGGAATTCTATCCTCACGCAACACGCCCCGGCTAGAGAAGGTATGCATTTGTGGTTCTCTACTCTTTGCACACACATACATGCAGCCATGCACGCACACATGCTCGCACGCATGCATGTACACACACACACACACACACACACACACCACACACAACACACAACACACCACACACCACACACCACACACTACACACAACACACAACCATACAACCACACACACACACACACACACACACACACACACACACACACACACACACACATCAACAGCAGCAAAACTGTATACCCTGCCATTATTTGTGAGCAGATGATGATGATGACAATAATAATACCATTCACAGTACATCCTGGAGGACATTTTCTGGTCGGGGACTCCCCTGTTGGAGTCAGTGGGTGAACACGAGCCTCCGGTGGAGGAGCTGAGGGAGACAGTGAGACAGGCCATCCAGAAAGCTCTGATCCCCCTGAAGGCCTACGCCAGAGAATACGAGAAATACCTGGAGCTCATGAACCTGGACATCAACCAGTACATCAAGTGAGTCAATAGTAGGTCAAATCAGTCATTGTTGTGTTGTGTTTGTTGTATTGTGTTATATAAAGCTCTGATTCTCCTGAAGGCCTACGCCAGAGAATATACGAGAAATACCTTAAGCTGGTGAATCTAAGCATCAACAAGTAAGTCATCGGTAGGTCGTCAGTCATTTAGTATGTCAAGCAAGTCAGTAACAGTGTTATATAAAGTGTACATGAAGTAAGTCATCGGTAGGTCAAGTCAGTCATTTATTGTGTCAAGCAAGTCAGTAACAGTGTTATATAAAGTGATATAGACAGCAAGACTTGCCGCTACACTGCACACAGAATTAGAAGTGAACAAGGGAGAAGAGATGATGATGGCGATGATGATGATGATGATGATGACGATAATGATAACGATGATGATGATGATATAATGATGATGATAATAATTTTATGATGATGATGATATAATGATGATATGATGCTGATGATGATGATGGTGATGATGATGATGATAATGATGATTTTACAGGGAGTATGAAAGTCACAAGCACACAGCAGCAGAGGTGAAGAAGGAGGTAGAGATGATGATATGATGATGATGATGATGATGAAGTGGAGATGATAATGGTGATGATGATGATGATGACTACAGGGAGTATGAAAGTCAGGAGCACACAACAGCAGAGGTGAAGAAGGAAGTGGAAAATAATAATAATGATGATGATGATGATGTGATGATGATGATGATGATGATGATGATATATGATGATGATGATGATGATTCATTACAGGAAGTATGAAAGTCAGGAGCACACAGCAGCAGAGGTGAAGAAGGAGGTGGAGATGATGATGATGATGATGACAGGGAGTATGAAAGTTAGGAGCACACAGCAGCAGAGGTGAAGAAGGAAGTGGAAAATAATGATGATGATGATGATGATGATTCATTACAGGGAGTATGAAAGTCAGGAGCACACAGCAGCAGAGGTGAAGAAGGAAGTGGAAAATAATGATAATTATGATGATGGTGATAATGATGATGATGATGATGATGATGATTCATTACAGGGAGTATGAAAGTCAGGAGCACACAGCAGCAGAGGTGAAGAAGGAAGAAGGAGTGGAAAATAATGATAATGATGATGATGGTGATAATGATGATGATGATGATGATGATTCATTACAGGGAGTATGAATGTCAGGAGCACACAGCAGCAGAGGTGAAGAAGGAGGTGGAGATGCACCTGGAAGAGAAAGAGAAGCTTGAGGCGACCATCCCCAGCAACATCATCATCGGCCCTTTCTGGATCAACACGGACAACACACGCCAGGCACTGAGCAAGAAGAGGAAGGCCTTGAGCAACGCTGTGCTGGAACTGCTGGCAAGGCAGCTCAGAAAACAGGCTGATGATGTGAGTCAGTGTTAATATCATCATCATCATCCTTGTCATCGTCATCACCATCATCATCATCAGATGAAAAGGTCTGAGCAACGCTGTGCTGGAACTGCTGGCAAGGCAGCTCAGAAAACAGGCTGATGATGTGAGTCAGTGTTAATATCATCATCATCATCCTTGTCATCGTCATCACCATCATCATCATCAGATGAAAAGGTCTGAACAACGCTGTGCTGGAACTGCTGGCAAGGCAGCTCAGAAAACAGGCTGATGATGTGAGTCAGTGTTAATATCATCATCATCATCATCCTTGTCATCGTCATCACCATCATCATCATCAGATGAAAAGGTCTGAGCAACGCTGTGCTGGAACTGCTGGCAAGGCAGCTCAGAAAACAGGCTGATGATGTGAGTCAGTGTTAATATCATCATCATCATCCTTGTCATCGTCATCACCATCATCATCATCAGATGAAAAGGTCTGAGCAACGCTGTGCTGGAACTGCTGGCAAGGCAGCTCAGAAAACAGGCTGATGATGTGAGTCAGTGTTAATATCATCATCATCATCCTTGTCATCGTCATCACCATCATCATCATCAGATGAAAAGGTCTGAGCAACGCTGTGCTGGAACTGCTGGCAAGGCAGCTCAGAAAACAGGCTGATGATGTGAGTCAGTGTTAATATCATCATCATCATCCTTGTCATCGTCATCACCATCATCATCATCAGATGAAAAGGTCTGAGCAACGCTGTGCTGGAACTGCTGGCAAGGCAGCTCAGAAAACAGGCTGATGATGTGAGTCAGTGTTAATATCATCATCATCATCCTTGTCATCGTCATCACCATCATCATCATCAGATGAAAAGGTCTGAGCAACGCTGTGCTGGAACTGCTGGCAAGGCAGCTCAGAAAACAGGCTGATGATGTGAGTCAGTGTTAATATCATCATCATCATCCTTGTCATCGTCATCACCATCATCATCATCAGATGAAAAGGTCTGAGCAACGCTGTGCTGGAACTGCTGGCAAGGCAGCTCAGAAAACAGGCTGATGATGTGAGTCAGTGTTAATATCATCATCATCATCCTTGTCATCGTCATCACCATCATCATCATCAGATGAAAAGGTCTGAGCAACGCTGTGCTGGAACTGCTGGCAAGGCAGCTCAGAAAACAGGCTGATGATGTGAGTCAGTGTTAATATCATCATCATCATCCTTGTCATCGTCATCACCATCATCATCATCAGATGAAAAGGTCTGAGCAACGCTGTGCTGGAACTGCTGGCAAGGCAGCTCAGAAAACAGGCTGATGATGTGAGTCAGTGTTAATATCATCATCATCATCCTTGTCATCGTCATCACCATCATCATCATCAGATGAAAAGGTCTGAGCAACGCTGTGCTGGAACTGCTGGCAAGGCAGCTCAGAAAACAGGCTGATGATGTGAGTCAGTGTTAATATCATCATCATCATCCTTGTCATCGTCATCACCATCATCATCATCAGATGAAAAGGTCTGAGCAACGCTGTGCTGGAACTGCTGGCAAGGCAGCTCAGAAAACAGGCTGATGATGTGAGTCAGTGTTAATATCATCATCATCATCATCATCCTTGTCATCGTCATCACCATCATCATCATCAGATGAAAAGGTCTGAGCAACGCTGTGCTGGAACTGCTGGCAAGGCAGCTCAGAAAACAGGCTGATGATGTGAGTCAGTGTTAATATCATCATCATCATTGTCATCGTCATCATCATCACCATCATCATCATCAGATGAAAAGGTCTGAGCAACGCTGTGCTGGAACTGCTGGCAAGGCAGCTCAGAAAACAGGCTGATGATGTGAGTCAATGTTAATATCATCATCATCATTGTCTTCATCTTCATCATCATCATCATCATCATCATTATCATCATCATCATTATCATCATCATCATCAGAGGAAGGCCTTCTGCAATGCTGTGCTGGAACTGCTGGCAAGGCAGCTCAGAAAATAGGCTGATGATGTGAGTCAGTGTTAATATCATTATCATCATGATCATTGTCATCGTCATCATCATCATCATCATCATCAGATGAAAAGGTCTGAGCAACGCTGTGCTGGAACTGCTGGCAAGGCAGCTCAGAAAACAGGCTGATGATGTGAGTTAATGTTAATATCATCATCATCATCGTCTTCATCTTCATCATCATCATTATCATCATCATCATCATCATCAGAGGAGGAAGGCCTTCAGCAATGCAGTGCTGGAACTGCTGGCAAGGCAGCTCAGAAAATAGGCTGATGATGTGAGTCAGTGTTAATATCATCATCATCATCTTCATCATCTGTTTTTGTAACCTGGAAATGACAAACTAAGGCTGACACTCTCATGTTACAGAGTTGATTCTAGGGCGCGGGATTGGTACAATCCCCCCAAAATCTGTTCCTTCCCACAATAATCGGGTCTAATCGCGGGCCGACACCCGCATATTTGCAGAACTGCCCGCAGTTTTTACTGATCGCTGCGGGAATTCCTTCATCGTCTGCTAAATTCGTCGTCTACACAAACCGAAAGCATCGAGCAGGAATGAATGATTTCTCGACATTTCATTAGTTCCTTTACAATTTTAGTGTAAATCACCAATCGCGTTCATCTCATTTTACCGACAAGAAGTTGCGAGAGTCCTACCCGCCTTATTGAATTTTCTTCAAAATGAAGCGGACAACGATGCTCTTCGACTTTGAATTTTGTGGCGGCAAAGTAAAAAAAAAAGAAATCCTCTGCCAAACGAGTGTGCAGAAGATGTTGCAGAAACAGTCTCGGAGAAGCAGCCCAAAGATAACGGCACTAGTGCGAGGGAACACCGGTTCCAAGATGAGTGGCTGAAGAAGTGGCCATGGCTAGCGAAGATTGAATCAGCCACCTCCCCCCCCCTTCCCCTCATATCCATTGGACCTGCACCCCTTTTTTCATTCTTAGGGGGGGAATGCCCCCACGTTTTCAAAATCCTAGAATCAGCTCTGATGTTAGTCTCAGCACTGCCTGACTTTATGGGCTACAGGCCTCAATGAGAAGTGTGATATGTCATACTGCCTTGTTTGTTTGTTTGTTTGGTTAATATGTGCAGGGTGTACTATTGACGAGTATATGTTTGGCTTTTGATGTGACAGCTTTGAGAAGACCATTGCTTTTGACGAGACTATAAAGAACACCTACAAATAATAATAAAATAAATCTTCATCGTCAAGCACATGCCAACCATTCCACTCTGAGCGTTATTTCTTCCATTGTGACTAGCTTTTTCATACCCTTCCGCTCAACTCTATGCAATTCTGCTCTTATGAATAAAATCATCAGCTTTTTCTGTGCTCATTCCTGATTAAATGATTGAAATATACTTGTTGTATTTCAGGCGTGTGAGGAGTTCAAGGCCATTGCCCGCAAGCTGTACGACAAACCCAACTGCATTGAGGAGCTGTCTGAGATGAGGGAGTGGATGAAAGGCATCCCTGAGAAACTCAAAGAACACCAGGTCAGCAATGGGTTAAAATAGATGTTGTAGTCAGCAATGGGTTGAAATAGATGTTGTAGTCAGCAATGGGTTAAAATAGATGTTGTAGTCAGCAATGGGTTAAAATAGATGCAAGACAAACCCAACTGCATTGATGAGCTGTCTGAGATGAGGGAGTGGATGAATGGCATCCCTGAGAAACTGAAAGAACACCAGGTGGTTGGGAGAGAGAGAGAGGGGGGGGGGGGAGAGAGAGAGAGGGGGGGGGAGGGATGGGAAGTCTCTGCAGGCTTGTTGCATTGTTTGCAGTTGTGTAGCATTGTATTTAGACGTGTTGGTTTGTAAGTACACTATTGTGTAGTGTTTCATATTGTGTTATCTGTGTGGGGGAGGGGGTGGGGGGTGTTGTATTGTGTTGTGTTGTTTTGCAATATTGTGTTTTAATCAATCAATCAATCAAATATAGTTTGTTGTGCTTCGCTGCACTGTTGTTGCTGCATTGCAGTTTATTCTGTTGAATAGTACCGTATTTTTCAGACTACAAGGCTATACTTTTTCCCCAGCCTGAGACCCCTGCACCTTATAATATGACTGATAATGTAGTAAGACGGTATAATAACACAATGTGAATGTTGTGTCTGTTTGGGGGTGCGTCCTATGGTGTGAGAAATATGGTACTCAGAGGATGCATAGGACATGAGTTGATAGATAAGGCCTGCGCCTTATAATGTGACTAATAATGTAGAAAGACGGTAAAATAACACAATCTTTAACCTGTTAATTAATATCCACCTATTGTTTAATTATATTCACTCATTATATTATCTATCCCATCTGACAGGAGTTGATAGACAAGGCCATGGAGGACTATGAGCTCATTGAGGAGTTCTACTACAACCTCTCCACAGACGACTTCAATGCAAAGTTAGTGTTGCTTTGTGTCTGGAGGTGTCTGTTTGTCTGTTTATTTGTTGTTGTTTTTTTGTCACATGTCCAGCTCAATACAGACGACTTCAATGCAAAGTCAGTGTTGCTTTGTGTCTGGAGGTGTCTGTTTGTCTGTTTATTTGTTCTTGTTTTTTTGTCACAAGTCCAGCTCAGTACAGACGACTTCAATGCAAAGTTAGTGTTGCTTTGTGTCTGGAGGTGTCTGTTTGTCTGTTTATTTGTTGTTGTTTTTTTGGTCACAAGTCCAGCTCAGTACAGACGACTTCAATGCAAAGTCAGTGTTGCTTTGTGTCTGGAGGTGTCTGTTTGTCTGTTTATTTGTTGTTGTTTTTTTGTCACATGTCCAGCTCAGTACAGACGACTTCAATGCAAAGTCAGTGTTGCTTTGTGTCTGGAGGTGTCTGTTTGTCTGTTTATTTGTTCTTGTTTTTTTGTCACAGGTCCAGCTCAATACAGACGACTTCAATGCAAAGTCAGTCACCACTTCTGTCGGCCTTTCTTCCATGCAGAGTTTCTCACCTTGCTTTGCGCTCTTCTCTTTCTTCTCTTCCTTTTCTTCCGAGTCAAAATTCCATTTTTACGAATAGTATTTTCCATCTGCATCACTCGTTTGGGCTTTCTGACACTGTTCTCAGCTCGTTACATTCCTACATCACTGATCGTCAACAGGCAGTCTCTGTCAATGGTGTTTCTTCTAAACCTTCTTCCTTGGTCTATGGGGTACCACAAGGTTCTGTCCTGGGTCATCTACTTTTCATTCTCTACATCTATCCTGTCTCCTCTATTGTTCAACAACGCCTGTTCCTGAAGGACTGGATGACAGAAAACAAACTGAAGCTTAATGAAGACAAATCTGAGCTGATCTTGATCACCCCACCAATCACCCCTCTCTTCCATCCTCCATCAAACTAATTGACTCGTCTATCACTCTCTCTCCTTCTGCCCGCAACCTTGGTGTAACTCTTGATCAAACCCTGTCCTTTCAACAGCATGTCAGCAATATCTGTCGTACTTGTTTTCTTGAACTCCGCCGAATTGCTTCTATCCGCCATCTCCTCTCGGAAGATACCACAAAAACTCTTGTCTGCACATTTGTACTATCTCGCCTTGATTACTGTAATGCTCTCTTGTCTGGCTCCCCCTTTCATCTCATCAACAACCTTCAAAAAGTTCAAAATCGTGCTGCCTGCCTCATCTTCCGCTCTTCTAAATATGACCATGTATGTATGTCCATTGCTCTGTTCTCTCCACTGGCTCCCTGTTCACCAAAGAATATCCTACAAGATTGCCTCTCTCTGCTTCAAATCTATCGAGTCTTCCTGCCCTGAATATCTCACTGATCTGTTGCATCTCTACACACCGTCTCGAGCTCTGCGTTCGTCATCTGACACCCATCTGTATTGTATCCCCACTAAAACCTTTGGTCAACCCTCTTTCGCCTATCAAGCTCCTGTTACTTGGAATCAGTTGCCTCGCTCTCTCAGATACTCATCCTCTCTGCCCACATTCAAATGCCATCTCAAAACTTATCTGTTTCCTAAATAACTACTAATCCCTTCCTTCATGACTTGGTGTGTGCATGTCTGAGAGTGAATGTCTGCATTTGGTGCACACACATAATTATCTGTGTGAGTGTGTGTCCACGTGTGTATGTTCGTGAGTGTGCGCACGCTCATGTGCGTGTGTGTGTGTGTAATTGTGTGTCTGTTTGTCTGACCGTCTTTGGGTGTTTGTGTAATTTTGATTTCCCATTCTTTATGCTGTATGTTAAATATTATTATATGTGGTGTTATATGTGTATATTATATTTTTATATTGTCAACGCCTAGGGCATTGAATGGATCAGGCATGCTAAATGTTCAAATCTGGAATGATTTGATAAGAAGGGTTTGGATTGGCTGTTTGTGTTTGTCAGGTGGACGGCTGTTGGCTAGTTCCTGGGGATGATTTGATAAGAAGGATTGCGATTGGCTGTTGGTGCTTGTCAGGTGGACTGCCATTGGCTAGTTCCTGGAATGTTCAAATCTGGAATGATTTGATAAGAAGGGTTTGGATTGGCTGTTAGTGTTTGTCAGGTGGACAGCCATTGGCTAGTTCCTGGGGATGATTTCATAAGGAGGGTTGTGATTAGCTGTTGGTGTTTGTCAGGTGGACTGCCATTGGCTAGTTCCTGGGGATGATTTCATAAGGAGGGTTGTGATTAGCTGTTGGTGTTTGTCAGGTGGACTGCCATTGGCTAGTTCCTGGGGATGATTTCATAAGGAGGGTTGTGATTAGCTGTTGGTGTTTGTCAGGTGGACTGCCATTGGCTAGTTCCTGGGGATGATTTCATAAGGAGGGTTGTGATTAGCTGTTGGTGTTTGTCAGGTGGACTGCCATTGGCTAGTTCCTGGGGATGATTTCATAAGGAGGGTTGTGATTAGCTGTTGGTGTTTGTCAGGTGGACTGCCATTGGCTGGCCTCACAAGATCGAGTGTCAGATGGAGCAGACGTCATTGCAGCAAGACGAAGACCAGGAACGATTCCACAAACTGCAGATGTCCGACCAGACCAACTTTGAAGATCGCCTGGATACACTGCAGGTGTGTGTGTGTGTGTGTGTGTGTGTGTGTGTGTGTGTGTGTGTGTGTGTGTGTGTGTGTGTGTGTGTGTGTGTGTGTGTGTGTGTGTGTGAGAGGTGTGTGTGTGAGGTGTGAGTGTGTGTGTGTGTGTGTGTGTGTGTGTGTGTGTGTGTGTGTGTGTGTGGTGTGTGTCTCTGTGTGTGTGTGTGTGAGGTGTGTGTCTGTGTGTGTGTGTACGTGTGTGCCTCAATGCTGTGTTGTGTATACTTTAAAAAGTTTTAATAATAAATAATAATAATGAGGAAAATGTATATAGCGCCCATCCTACTATGTAGGCTACAGGGCGCTTTACACAGAATTGAAATGGAATAAAAAACATGAAACAAAAATCCAATAACATGAGCAGACAAAACCATACTGGTATATGCACACAATGCACATAACAATCAGCAACAACAACTGCTACTACTACTACTACTACTACTACTACTACTACTACTACTACTACTACTACTACTACTACTACTACTACTACTACTACTTATAATAAGCCTAAAACAAGTATGCATTGTATTAACTAGATTGTAGTAAGATTTCAGAAGACTGACAGCAGTAAGATAAGATAAGTGACGTTGTACACCTTGGCTTTTTGTGAATAGCTGTGACTGTCAAACTGGGAGGCATTTGATGGTGCTGCAGCCAAAGGGATTAGTTGATCTTTAGTGAATAGCTGTGACTGTCAAACTGGGAGGCATTTGATGGTGCTGCAGCCAAAGGGATTAGTTGATCTTTAGTGAATGACTGTGATGGTCAAACTGGGAGGCATTTGATGGTGCTGCAGTCAAAGGGATTAGTTGATGTTTAGTGAATGGCTGTGACTGTTAATCTGGGAGGCACTTGATGGTGCTGCAGCCAAAGGGATTAGTTGATCTTTAGTGAATGACTGTGACTGTCAAACTGGGACGCATTTGATGGTGCTGCAGCCAAAGGGATTAGTTGATCTCTGGGGACGACATTGTATGCCAACTGTGCTAAAGTCCTTAATTAGCTGGGAAAGTGGGATGTGCACTGAACAATGTTTCTTCACTGTAAACCAATACTAGCCCAGCCCTCCCCAGTAGGACTTGCCTCTTCAGCTATTTGGAAGTAGTAATGGGATCATTCTGACTGACACACACAACTGTCCTGGAATAATATGTGGGGGTGGGGGTGGAGTTTACATTGTGCCTTGGATCAAGGCAGGTAACTTTGGTGTGTGGTCGAGGGAGCTAATCATGTTTCCGTCAACAGATGGTGGTGGGATGAACATTGTGCGTTAGATCAAGGTAGATAATCTTGGTGTGTGGTAAAGGGAGCTAACTGGTATTTCCGTCGACAGATGGTGGCGGGATGAACTTTGTGCGTTAGATCAAGGTAGATAATCTTGGTGTGTGGTAAAGGGAGCTAACTGGTATTTCCGTCGACAGATGGTGGCGGGATGAACTTTGTGCGTTAGATCAAGGTAGACAATCTTGGTGTGTGGTAAAGGGAGCTAACTGGTATTTCCGTCGACAGATGGTGGTGGGATGAACATTGTGCGTTAGATCAAGGTAGATAATCTTGGTGTGTGGTAAAGGGAGCTAACTGGTATTTCCGTCGACAGATGGTGGTGGGATGAACATTGTGCGTTAGATCAAGGTAGATAATCTTGGTGTGTGGTAAAGGGAGCTAACTGGTATTTCCGTCGACAGATGGTGGTGGGATGAACATTGTGCGTTAGATCAAGGTAGATAATCTTGGTGTGTGGTAAAGGGAGCTAACTGGTATTTCCGTCGACAGATGGTGGCGGGATGAACATTGTGCGTTAGATCAAGGTAGATAATCATGGTGTGTGGTAAAGGGAGCTAACTGGTATTTCCGTCGACAGATGGTGGTGGGATGAACATTGTGCGTTAGATCAAGGTAGATAATCATGGTGTGTGGTAAAGGGAGCTAACTGGTATTTCCGTCGACAGATGGTGGCGGGATGAACTTTGTGCGTTAGATCAAGGTAGACAATCTTGGTGTGTGGTAAAGGGAGCTAACTGGTATTTCCGTCGACAGATGGTGGTGGGATGAACATTGTGCGTTAGATCAAGGTAGATAATCTTGGTGTGTGGTAAAGGGAGCTAACTGGTATTTCCGTCGACAGATGGTGGCGGGATGAACTTTGTGCGTTAGATCAAGGTAGACAATCTTGGTGTGTGGTAAAGGGAGCTAACTGGTATTTCCGTCGACAGATGGTGGCGGGATGAACATTGTGCGTTAGATCAAGGTAGATAATCTTGGTGTGTGGTAAAGGGAGCTAACTGGTATTTCCGTCGACAGATGGTGGTGGGATGAACATTGTGCGTTAGATCAAGGTAGATAATCTTGGTGTGTGGGAAAGGGAGCTAACTGGTATTTCCGTCGACAGATGGTGGTGGGATGAACATTGTGCGTTAGATCAAGGTAGATAATCATGGTGTGTGGTAAAGGGAGCTAACTGGTATTTCCGTCGACAGATGGTGGCGGGATGAACATTGTGCGTTAGATCAAGGTAGATAATCATGGTGTGTGGTAAAGGGAGCTAACTGGTATTTCCGTCGACAGATGGTGGCGGGATGAACATTGTGCGTTAGATCAAGGTAGATAATCATGGTGTGTGGTAAAGGGAGCTAACTGGTATTTCCGTCGACAGATGGTGGTAGCAGGCATGGCTGCCCACTCTGAGATCCAGAAGGGCCACGAGATAGCCAATGAGATGCGTCGTGTCAACAAGCAGCTGAAAGAGGCTCAGGGATTGGCTGTCACCTACAACAATCGTGAGCGACTCTTTGGCATGCCTGTGACCAACGTGAGTTATGGTTCTTGGATAGAGTTTGCACCCGGGCATTGTATGGCATTGTGCTCTGTAACTGTTTGACAATGTTTACTGTGTTTGCACCAGGGAATGTATCGTTTGTTGTTGTTGTTGTTGTTGCAATATGATTGTATCTTTTGTTGTTGTTGTTGTTGTTGCAATATGATTGTGTCTTTTGTTTGTTTGCAGGTATTGTCAACAATGTCATGCATTTGTCGTAACCCTTTCCTTCTGACAGTGAAAGTAAAGTTTTCTTGTGGAAGCAATCTGCTGAAATTATGAATCAAACTCACAATTTCAGATTGTTCTTACAGAGATCAAAATACAACAGAGATTGCATTTCTGTGTGGGTTGTCGCTTCTCACATCCTTTTCTTTGATTGATTAAAGTAATTATATGCTCATGTCTCAACCATATAATACATTTTATTTCAGTTAACTACGATTCACAAGCAATATTCTACTAAATGTTGATGCTGCTTACCTTAAACCTTGTTTTTATACATGGAGTTCTGTTCAGTGGACACAGATTTGCATACAATTAATGTTTAACTGGCTTTAGTGCACTTCAAAGTTTGTGTGTTTGTATTTTGAAATGCTCATTATATAGGCCGAGTGTCTGCTATATAAAGATTCACATAGAATTTTTCACACGATAATAATACAATTAAAATGTTGTGTGTTTGCATTTTCAAACGCACAATGCTGTGACTAACCGTATGTTTTGTGAAGTTTTCTGTTGGAAGGTGTTTCTCTCCTGTTGCTATGGTGATGGTGTTGGTGTGATGGTGGTGGTGGTGGTGGTGTTCGGTCCTTTGCAAGATGGCCACTTTATTGTGCTGTGACAACAAAACAACACAGCCCGTTGCATGTTGCATACTGTTTGCCTGTTGCCTGTTGCACACTGTTTGCATGTTACCTGTTGCACATTGTGTGTTGCATGCTGCGCGCTGCAATCGCCATGTTGCACACTGTTTGCATGCTACTTCTGTTGCACATTGTGTGTTGCATGTTGCACATTGTGTGTTGCATGTTGCACATTGTGTGTTGCATGCTGCACGTTGCATTCGCCATGTTGCACACTGTTTGCATGTTACCTGTTGCATACTGTTTGCCTGTTGCCTGTTGCACACTGTTTGCATGTTACCTGTTGCACATTGTGTGTTGCATGCTGCGCGCTGCATTCGCCATGTTGCACACTGTTTGGATGCTACTTCTGTTGCACATTGTGTGTTGCATGCTGCATGTTGCATTCACCATGTTGCACACTGTTTGCATGTTGCCTGTTGCACATTGTGTGTTGCATGCTGCGCGTTGCATTCACCATGTTGCACACTGTTTGCATGTTACCTGTTGCACATTGTGTGTTGCATGTTGCACATTGTGCGTTGCATGCTGCGCGTTGCATTCACCATGTTGCACACTGTTTGCATGTTACCTGTTGCACATTGTGTGTTGCATGTTGCACATTGTGCTTTGCATGCTGCGCGTTGCATTCGCCATGTTGCACACTGTTTGCATGTTACCTGTTGCACATTGTGAGTTGCATGTTGCACATTGTGCGTTGCATGCTGCGCGTTGCATTCGCCATGTTGCACACTGTTTGCATGTTGCCTGTTGCACATTGTGTGTTGCATGCTGCGCGTTGCATTCGCCATGTTGCACACTGTTTGCATGTTGCCTGTTGCACATTGTGTGTTACCTGTTGCACATTGTGTGTTGCATGCTGCGCGCTGCATTCACCATGTTGCTCACTGCATGTTGCTCGTTTAGTGTGTCGTTATTCAGAATCTTGTCACTGAAAAGGAATTAGATTTAAACATTCACATGAGCAAATTTGATCCTTAAAGATATTGTGTGAAAGCTATTCCCCCCATGGGGATACCAGGGGGTACAAATAGTTCCCCCACCTTCTGGAAGTTCTGTGCTTGTAGTTTCTTCTAATCTGTCACACTCTTTGACTCTGCCTTGCTTACTGTCATCTACTATCTTTCTGCCTTACTGGTCCATTCTCCTGCCTTTGTTCTACAAAAATTTACAAAGATTTTCCCCAACCCAAGACGGATATGCTGGCCCTAACTATTTTTCTTAGTTAGGCGCATAATGGCAGCGTGACGCATCTTCGCTCATTTGACAGGAAACTGAGCAATCAAAGAAGAAAAGAAAGGAGTGTGAAAAGTTTTAATGTTCTTGCATGAAAAGTGCTGTAAATATTACTAACATTCTAAGTAAAGGCTTCAATAAACAGTGGTTTCTTCTTCTTCTTCTTCTTCTCTTGAGGGCCCACAGTCAATGAGCTGACCATTCTGGCTTGTTTTGGTCACAAAGGTTGTTGCTTTATTTCAGAATGTATGGTTATTCAATTCATGATTATCTTTAGTATTAACATTTGTCAAATATTGCTCAAGAAAATGTTTACTCATTTTTGTGATAGAGATTTCTGATAAGGACACGACGCGCATTGCATGTTGCATGATGTGTTTTGTATGTTGCACAATGCATGCTGAGTGTGGCCTGTATTGCCTGCTATGGACTGCTGTGGCAAGCTGATGTCGCTACTCTTTGGTTTGATGGCAGCTCGCAGTGTTTGCAATATCTTTAGGTCCGTCTGTGTTTGCCATGTAATAAAAGTAACGACTTTGTGTTATAATCGAAACCGATTTAAAAGATTGCAGAATTATGTGCTACTGCATTAGAGAATCTATTCCCTCTATTCACTCATATGCATCCTTGTTCTTTTTGTCTCTCCCTTGTTCATCTACCCCGTATGTATGAGCATCAATGATACCTCAGTCCAACACATTGAGTCCCTCAGGATAGTTGGTTTTGAGCTTATGTCTCCAATACCTCTCTCTGCTCTTCCTCTATTCCCTCATATGCATCCTTGTTCTTTTTGTCTTTCCCTTGTCTACCCCGTATGTATGAGTATCTATGATACCTCAGTCCAACACATTGAGTCCCTCAGGATAGTTGGTTTTGAGCTGATGTCTCCAATACCTCTCTCTGCTCTTCCTCCTTGCCACGTCGTCAGTTCTAAGGGGTTCGATCACCGTCACTCTGAGGTCCAGGACAGTGTGGTCGCTGCTCTAGAAATGGCGGGCCACAAGTGTTTCTTTCTTCCGCCCGTTGTTCTGGAAGCACGTCGTGTCTTGATCTGCCACTTTTTTCTTGGTGGGGTCGGTCCCTATGTCCGAACATGTATGCTTTAATTCCTCATAATGTGTCAGTGGTTGTTGTTTGTGTTGATGTCTGTATGTTTTAATTCATCATAATGTGTCAGTGGTTGTTGTTTGTGTTGATGTCTGTATGTTTTAATTCCTCATAATGTGTCAGTGGTTGTTGTTTGTGTTGATGTCTGTATGTTTTAATTCATCATAATGTGTCAGTGGTTGTTGTTTGTGTTGATGTCTGTATGTTTTAATTCATCATAATGTGTCAATGGTTGTTGTTTGTGTTGATGTCTGTATGTTTTAATTCATCATAATGTGTCAATGGTTGTTGTTTGTGTTGATGTCTGTAATGTTTGAATTCATCATAATGTGTCAATGGTTGTTTGTGTTGATGTCTGTATGTTTTAATTCATCATAATGTGTCAGTGGTTGTTGTTTGTGTTGATGTCTGTATGTTTTAATTCATCATAATGTGTCAATGGTTGTTGTTTGTGTTGATGTCTGTATGTTTTAATTCATCATAATGTGTCAATGGTTGTTGTTTGTGTTGATGTCTGTATGTTTTAATTCATCATAATGTGTCAATGGTTGTTGTTTGTGTTGATGTCTGTATGTTTTAATTCATCATAATGTGTCAATGGTTGTTGTTTGTGTTGATGTCTGTATGTTTTAATTCATCATAATGTGTCAATGGTTGTTGTTTGTGTTGATGTCTGTATGTTTTAATTCATCATAATGTGTCAGTGGTTGTTGTTTGTGTTGATGTCTGTAATGTTTGAATTCATCATAATGTGTCAATGGTTGTTGTTTGTGTTGATGTCTGTATGTTTTAATTCCTCATAATGTGTCAATGGTTGTTGTTTGTGTTGATGTCTGTAATGTTTGAATTCATCATAATGTGTCAATGGTTGTTGTTTGTGTTGATGTCTGTATGTTTTAATTCATCATAATGTGTCAGTGGTTGTTGTTTGTGTTGATGTCTGTATGTTTTAATTCATCATAATGTGTCAATGGTTGTTGTTTGTGTTGATGTCTGTAATGTTTGAATTCATCATAATGTGTCAATGGTTGTTTGTGTTGATGTCTGTATGTTTTAATTCATCATAATGTGTCAGTGGTTGTTGTTTGTGTTGATGTCTGTATGTTTTAATTCATCATAATGTGTCAATGGTTGTTGTTTGTGTTGATGTCTGTATGTTTTAATTCCTCATAATGTGTCAGTGGTTGTTGTTTGTGTTAACCCCTTCCCTTTTTTCGTTTGTTTGTTTGCATATTGAAGTTTGTGTTGTTCCCAGCAATGCTATGGTTTTATTGATTATTCTGGTTTGCGTTTTGAATCAGTTCACGTGTTGCACAAAAGCATGGCTAAGTTCTAATTGCACAATTTTCTTTTTTTTCAGCAATGTTTGTAAAGCCGACACCAATTTTGTGTGTCTAATGTCTGTTAGCTCTTGCTTGCTTTCTTTCTGGGTTTTTTTTTACTGCATGCGCTTTGCATGGGCAGTTAAAACAGTATTCAGTGCATGCTGTGGATGTACTATATTTATTTTTATTTTGTATACTGGAAATGTGTTTTTTTAGTTCTGTTTATTTGCTGCATGTTTTCTATGTTGCATCCAGTGTGACGGTTTGCCTGTTGATGTAGAAGTGATGGTGTTCAGTTCAAGGGGCAATCACCAAAGTGTGCTTCCTCAAAGGGAATATAGAAGGCTTATAATACTCTTTGGCTTGTACTCCTTAAATTGTGCACTGGCTTATTTTTATTTCATTAGAGAATTGTATTACTGTATTTTTGGACTATAAGGCGCACCTGATTATAAGGCAATCCCCCCTCCCCCCCAAATTTAACACAAGATTCAAATATTGCTATGATATTTTCTTACTAGATTATTAGTTATATTATAAGGTCTCAGTCTGGAAAAAGTATCGCCTTATAGTCCGAAAAATACAGAATGCACCAACATGTTTTGATGGTCTCTCTAGATGTGTCTGTATCTCTGTTTGTCTTTCAAAACTTGACTTTGTTCTCCCAGCACTGTGACCTTTCTGCAATGACCTTTGCCCTGTGACCTTGGCTCTGTCTGTGTTGTTGCTAGAGTTCCACAGTGGGTAATGCAGACATTGCACTCAGGAAGAGGGAATCTGACCATGGTTGTCAGGGGACAAAAAGTGGGTGGGATTGGGAAAGACAGAAAGGCAGAGGAAAAAGGGAAGGAAGGAGACACCCAAAGGACAGGTTGGAGGCAGAAATGTCTCAGTGCTGTTTTCTGGTCATGTCAGGGTTGGAGGCAGAAAGGTCTCAGTGCTGTTCTCTGGTCATGTCAGGGTTGGAGGCAGAAAGGTCTCTTTGTGTCGGTTCTTACTCAGTCAAAACAGTTATATTCCTTTTTTCCTGTTTTGATTTTAAGTTAGAACCAAGACAAAGATGCTACAGGGTGTCCTAAATGTGATGCATCAAAGGAATGTTAAAAGCCTATTGACTGGTACAAATCACAATTCATTTCAAAAGCGCTTCAAAGTGGCTCCCATTAATGATTGTGCTCTGAAGTTAGCTACACGCTTGTCCGTGTCCATCACAGTTGGAGTCACAAATGTTCACTTGGGGACAAATGGAGACCATGGTGTTGCTGTATTGTTTGTAAGCCATCCGACACACACCACAAACAAATGCAAAAAAGAACATATCGCACTTCCCCTTTGTTGCATGACTTTTGGAACACCCTGTGCTGCTGTTTCTGTCTGTGTGTGGAGCCAGCCTGTATGTTGCTGCCAGCTGCATGTGTGAGCTGCTGTAGTAGCAGTGCTGTGCTAGTTTCTTTAGAACTGTTGTGTGAGCTGCTGTATGTGTAGTGGCCTGGGCCATTGTCCTATGTGTGTAGTAGCCTCGCTGTACCAGTAGGGCCTTGTTTTGTTGGTGTAGTATGACAAGCTGGTCAAGCTTGTGAAGGACTTTGAGCCATACCGCAACCTGTGGGTCACGGTCAGCGACTGGCTACGCTGGCAGGAAAGCTGGATGAACGACCCTTTGACCTCTATCAACGCCGAGGAAGTTGAGAAGAACGTCATGGACGCCTACAAGACCATGCACAAGTCTGTCAAGATCTTCTCCGAGATTCCAAGTAGGTCGTGGGGATGGTAAGATATAAACCATGCACAAGTCTGTCAAGATCCTCTCTGAGATTCCAAGTAGGTCATGGGGATGGTAAGATATAAACCATGCACAAGTCTGTCAAGATCCTCTGAGATTCCAAGTAGGTCGTGGGGATGGTAAGATATAAACCATGCACAAGTCTGTCAAGATCCTCTGAGATTCCAAGTAGGTCGTGGGGATGGTAAGATATAAACCATGCACAAGTCTGTCAAGATCCTCTGAGATTCCAAGTAGGTCGTGGGGATGGTAAGATATAAACCATGCACAAGTCTGTCAAGATCCTCTGAGATTCCAAGTAGGTCGTGGGGATGGTAAGATATAAACCATGCACAAGTCTGTCAAGATCCTCTGAGATTCCAAGTAGGTCGTGGGGATGGTAAGATATAAACCATGCACAAGTCTGTCAAGATCCTCTGAGATTCCAAGTAGGTCATGGGGATGGTAAGATATAAACCATGCACAAGTCTGTCAAGATCCTCTGAGATTCCAAGTAGGTCGTGGGGATGGTAAGATATAAACCATGAACAAGTCTGTCAAGATCCTCTCTGAGATTCCAAGTAGGTCATGGGGATGGTAAGATATAAACCATGCACAAGTCTGTCAAGATCCTCTGAGATTCCAAGTAGGTCATGGGGATGGTAAGATATAAACCATGCACAAGTCTGTCAAGATCCTCTCTGAGATTCCAAGTAGGTCGTGGGGATGGTAAGATATAAACCATGCACAAGTCTGTCAAGATCCTCTCTGAGATTCCAAGTAGGTCGTGGGGATGGTAAGATGTGCTGAGGACAAGCGTTTTTGTCAGATTTTGGTTTTGTTTTTTTCTCTTATTCTTATTCATGGGTTTTTGCATTCTTTCTCTGCCTATAAGACCTTCACAAGTCCGTACAGATTTACTCTCAATCAGATCTTGCGCAGAGGTATTTGAGGACAGAAAGGAGGGGGCCTCTTGGATCAATTTGAATATTCACTATGACTCTTCATTCATGATTTTCCAAGAGTCCAAGTACGTCTGGCTGCAGGGGAAAAAAATAAAAATAAGTCTTTTTTATTTTATTGTAGTGCAAACTGGTCAAGCGTTTCACCAACATTCCAAATATGTTTTGGAGGTGGGTGGTTATGTGTGGGTGGTTTTTTTTTGGGGGGGACATCCATTAGATACTTCTTCTGGTTTATGTAACATTGGCTCAGCAGTTGGCAGACCAGTTTATATGGAAGAGTTCCCGCCAGCAGCTTTATATGAACTAAATATATTTGTAATCAACCTAGCAGCTCTTGCTTAAAATATGTTAGAAATGCTGATGCAATTTTATTTTGTACTTTTAATGTTCTTTATGGTGATAAAGACAATAAAGAATTGTGAACTGTTTTCTAAGTGAAGTGTGTGAGATATTTCTGCTCATTCCCATTTATGATGTGTTTTCCTGCAGACGTCCAGGAAGTTGCATCAGAGATCAAGGGTATGATCGAGGATTTCCGCCCGTACATCCCCTTAATCCAGGGCCTGAGGAACCCTGGGATGAGAAACAGACACTGGGAACAGGTAATTATTGTCATCATCATCATCATCATCATCGTGATCATCATCATCGTTATCATAATCATCAACATCAGCACCATTATTGTCATCATCATCGTCATCATCAACAATAACAACTACGATCATAAAATTGGCTTGATAGGATGATTTATTCCATCGTTCATGGTAACTAGATCTGGACCTCGATTTGTATAACACAGACAATGTATGGCTATATTTATCATAGATGGAAATTTAAGTAATTCCTAGAAATTGGTTCTAGTTAACAAAGTAAGAAAGTATTCAAATATTAGGATGAGGCGCATACTTTACACAATAAAATAAAACGTTTATGATGAAAATGGCGTTGTTTAAAGAATGATAGGTATTCTGTGTTGCTTCCATCTGTCAGAGGAGCTTGGTGAATTAGACTAGGATAGGTTGGAATAAATAATAATAATAATTAATAATGCTTATATAGCGCATAATCTTGCAAAGCAACTCAATGCGCTTTTCACTCACCATTCGTACAAACATTTCTAACAGACTGATTCACGTATCCTCACCATACATCTCTATGAATAGGACAGGCTATGACAATACAATGCGATAAGTTGATGGTGGGATTCAATATCATACAATTTTGTCATTTCCAGCTGTCAGAGCTGGTTTCCACAGTGTCTGGAGATGTTGATATGAAATGACAGTATGATTTTATATGCTGCAATATTATAACAATACTGTATATCATTGTTTTCCAGCTGTCAGGAGAGCTGGTTTCCCAAGTGTCTGGAGATGTTGATATGATATGACAGTATGATTTTATATGCTGCAATATAATAACAATACTGTATGTTATTGTTTTTCAGCTGTCAGAAGAGCTGGGTTTTCCCAAGTGTCTGGAGATGTTGATATGATATGACAGTATGATTTTATATGCTGCAATATCATAACAATACTGTATGTCATGCTTTTTCAGCTGTCAGAAGAGCTGGGTTTCCCCATCCGACCCAAGGCCAACCTGACTTTCTCCAAGTGTCTGGAGATGAACCTTCAGGACCACATCGCTGTCATCTCTAAGGTGGCCGAGGTGGCCGGCAAAGAGTACTCCATTGAACAGGTCAGTGCATTATTATTATCATTACTATTATTAACATGATGATGTCTGGAGATGAACCTTCAGGACCACATCGCTGTCATCTCTAAGGTGGCCGAGGTGGCCGGCAAAGAGTACTCCATTGAACAGGTCAGTGCATTATTATTAGCATTACTATTATTAACATGATGATGTCTGGAGATGAACCTTCAGGACCACATCGCTGTCATCTCTAAGGTGGCCGAGGTGGCCGGCAAAGAGTACTCCATTGAACAGGTCAGTGCATTATTATTAGCATTACTATTATTAACATGATGATGTCTGGAGATGAACCTTCAGGACCACATCGCTGTCACCTCTAAGGTGGCCGAGGTGGCCGGCAAAGAGTACTCCATTGAACAGGTCAGTGCATTATTATTAGCATTACTATTATTAACATGATGATGTCTGGAGATGAACCTTCAGGACCACATCGCTGTCATCTCTAAGGTGGCCGAGGTGGCCGGCAAAGAGTACTCCATTGAACAGGTCAGTGCATTATTATTAGCATTACTATTATTAACATGATGATGTCTGGAGATGAACCTTCAGGACCACATCGCTGTCATCTCTAAGGTGGCCGAGGTGGCCGGCAAAGAGTACTCCATTGAACAGGTCAGTGCATTATTATTAGCATTACTATTATTAACATGATGATGTCTGGAGATGAACCTTCAGGACCACATCGCTGTCATCTCTAAGGTGGCCGAGGTGGCCGGCAAAGAGTACTCCATTGAACAGGTCAGTGCATTATTATTAGCATTACTATTATTAACATGATGATGTCTGGAGATGAACCTTCAGGACCACATCGCTGTCACCTCTAAGGTGGCCGAGGTGGCCGGCAAAGAGTACTCCATTGAACAGGTCAGTGCATTATTATTAGCATTACTATTATTAACATGATGATGTCTGGAGATGAACCTTCAGGACCACATCGCTGTCACCTCTAAGGTGGCCGAGGTGGCCGGCAAAGAGTACTCCATTGAACAGGTCAGTGCATTATTATTAGCATTACTATTATTAACATGATGATGTCTGGAGATGAACCTTCAGGACCACATCGCTGTCACCTCTAAGGTGGCCGAGGTGGCCGGCAAAGAGTACTCCATTGAACAGGTCAGTGCATTATTATTAGCATTACTATTATTAACATGATGATGTCTGGAGATGAACCTTCAGGACCACATCGCTGTCACCTCTAAGGTGGCCGAGGTGGCCGGCAAAGAGTACTCCATTGAACAGGTCAGTGCATTATTATTAGCATTACTATTATTAACATGATGATGTCTGGAGATGAACCTTCAGGACCACATCGCTGTCACCTCTAAGGTGGCCGAGGTGGCCGGCAAAGAGTACTCCATTGAACAGGTCAGTGCATTATTATTAGCATTACTATTATTAACATGATGATGTCTGGAGATGAACCTTCAGGACCACATCGCTGTCACCTCTAAGGTGGCCGAGGTGGCCGGCAAAGAGTACTCCATTGAACAGGTCAGTGCATTATTATTATCATTACTATTATTAACATGATGATGTCTGGAGATGAACCTTCAGGACCACATCGCTGTCACCTCTAAGGTGGCCGAGGTGGCCGGCAAAGAGTACTCCATTGAACAGGTCAGTGCATTATTATTAGCATTACTATTATTAACATGATGATGTCTGGAGATGAACCTTCAGGACCACATCGCTGTCACCTCTAAGGTGGCCGAGGTGGCCGGCAAAGAGTACTCCATTGAACAGGTCAGTGCATTATTATTATCATTACTATTATTAACATGATGATGTCTGGAGATGAACCTTCAGGACCACATCGCTGTCACCTCTAAGGTGGCCGAGGTGGCCGGCAAAGAGTACTCCATTGAACAGGTCAGTGCATTATTATTAGCATTACTATTATTAACATGATGATGTCTGGAGATGAACCTTCAGGACCACATCGCTGTCACCTCTAAGGTGGCCGAGGTGGCCGGCAAAGAGTACTCCATTGAACAGGTCAGTGCATTATTATTAGCATTACTATTATTAACATGATGATGTCTGGAGATGAACCTTCAGGACCACATCGCTGTCACCTCTAAGGTGGCCGAGGTGGCCGGCAAAGAGTACTCCATTGAACAGGTCAGTGCATTATTATTAGCATTACTATTATTAACATGATGATGTCTGGAGATGAACCTTCAGGACCACATCGCTGTCACCTCTAAGGTGGCCGAGGTGGCCGGCAAAGAGTACTCCATTGAACAGGTCAGTGCATTATTATTAGCATTACTATTATTAACATGATGATGTCTGGAGATGAACCTTCAGGACCACATCGCTGTCACCTCTAAGGTGGCCGAGGTGGCCGGCAAAGAGTACTCCATTGAACAGGTCAGTGCATTATTATTAGCATTACTATTATTAACATGATGATGTCTGGAGATGAACCTTCAGGACCACATCGCTGTCACCTCTAAGGTGGCCGAGGTGGCCGGCAAAGAGTACTCCATTGAACAGGTCAGTGCATTATTATTAGCATTACTATTATTAACATGATGATGTCTGGAGATGAACCTTCAGGACCACATCGCTGTCATCTCTAAGGTGGCCGAGGTGGCCGGCAAAGAGTACTCCATTGAACAGGTCAGTGCATTATTATTAGCATTACTATCTCCCCGTGGGGATACTGGGGGGTCTTTTGTAAAAATAGTTCCCCCACCTTCTGGAAGTTCTGTGCTTGTAACTTCCTCTAATCTGCCTCTCTCTTTGACTCTGCCTTTTCCCTTTGCTTTCTATTATCTACTATCTTTCTGACTTGCTGGCCCATTCTCATGCCTTTTTTTCAAAACAATCTTCCAAATAATGTTTCTCCTTTGAGCTCCTCCGAAATCGGAATGTGCCGGCTGTACGTAGCGGGGAGACCAGTGAAAACTGAAAACCGGACAACTACGTACATTACCCATTATGGCCATATGGCCTGGGAATGCAGAAGAAGAATAAGAAGAATCATTACTATTATTAATATGATTCGCCTTGGCTTAAGGCTGTGTCAGACCAATTGACATAAGCTAGAACGCCAAGGCTACATCAAAATGTTGTTATGCTCTGCATAGTAGTGCAGGGATTGTCTTTAGCCATCACAAGCTCCTAGCATAACATCATCAGTCTAAAATCCTCCAAAGTCAGAGTGTGGCTGCCCACGTGGCGGGGTAATAAAAAACGGGTTATACACATAATATTCTCATCCCTAATTGGTGCATTTGTACCATCATGTTCAAGTGCTTTGGCTGTTTGGATGATCCTTGGAGTCTTTTAGCCAGGGTTCAACTACAGCAACAACATTAATGCGATGATGCATGGAGATGAATCTTCAGGATGACACTGCTGTCATCTCCAAGGAGGCTGAGATTACTGGCCAAGAGTATTCCATGAACAAGCCCAGTTACTGTTGTTACTACTAGCATTATCATTGTAACAACATGAAGAAAGCTTAAACTGTGTGCATGCGTGGATGTCTGTCTGTCTGTCTGCACATGTACGTGCATGTTTCAGATGCATTGGAGTATTTCGATGACTGCGGCGTAGGCTAACATGATATCCATGCATTCAGGCCTTGCAGTACTTTGATGACTGCTGCGTAGGCTAACATGATATCCCTGCATTCAGGCCTTGCAGTATTTCGATGACTGCTGCGTAGGCTAACATGATGTCCCTGCATTCAGGCCTTGCAGTACTTTGATGACTGCTGCGTAGGCTAACATGATGTCCCTGCATTCAGGCCTTGCAGTACTTTGATGACTGCTGCGTAGGCTAACATGATGTCCCTGCATTCAGGCCTTGCAGTATTTTGATGACTGCTGCGTAGGCTAACATGATGTCCCTGCATTCAGGCCTTGCAGTACTTTGATGACTGCGTAGGCTAACATGATATCCATGCATTCAGGCCTTGCAGTATTTTGATGACTACTGCGTAGGCTAACATGATGTCCCTGCATTCAGGCCTTGCAGTATTTTGATGACTGCTGCGTAGGCTAACATGATGTCCCTGCATTCAGGCCTTGCAGTATTTTGATGACTACTGCATAGGCTAACGTGATATCCATGCATTCAGGCCTTGCAGTATTTTGATGACTACTGCGTAGGCTAACATGATATCCATGCATTCAGGCCTTGGACTAATGAAGAGCTTGTTTTTGTATGTTTTATCAGTTAGCTGTTGATAACAATTGACAGGATGCTGATTCTTCTTCTTCTTCTTCTTCTTCTGTGATCCCAGGCCATATGGCCATAATTGGTTAGGTACATATGTGTCCGGTTTTTAGTTTTTCACTGGTCCCTTCACTGCGTACAGCCGACATTCTGATTTCGGAAGAGCTCAAAGGAGAAAAAAATATTTGGAAGATTTTTTTTTGAAAAGGCAGGAGAATGAGCCAATAATCAGAAAGATAGCAGATGATACTAGAAAACAAAGGGAAAAGGCAGAATCAAAGAGAGTAGCAGATTAGAGGAAGTTACAGGCACATAATTTCCAGAAGGTGGGGGAACTATTTTTACAAAAGACCCCCCGGTATCCCCACAGGGAAACTGGATGCTGATAACTGTTAACTCTATATAGAAACTGGCACCTACATCATTAATAACTACTGAACTGATGCTGGTAACAATTTACTGCTATGTCGACAAGCCTTGGACGAGACGTTAACTTTAAAAGAACATGCACCTAGATCATCAACAACTATTGAACTGATGCTGATGACAATTGGTGTTTCCAGGCCTTGGACAAGATGGAGAAAGACTGGGAGCCAGTGCTGTTCGACATTCTGCCCTACAAGGAGACCGGCACGTACATCGTGAAGACGTCAGAGGAGACCAATCAGCTGCTGGACGACCACATCGTCATGACGCAGAGCATGTCTTTCTCTCCTTACAAGAAGCCCTTTGAAGAGCGCATCTCCAAGTGGGAGAGCACCCTGCGAACCACACAGGTATTGTTGCCGTTTAGCCACACAGGTATTGTTGCCGTTTAGCCACACGGGTATTGTTGCTGTTTGGTCACACAGGTATTGTTGCCGTTTTTTTGGTGTTTGTTTTTGGTTCTGTGTGCTGTTAGACTGTTCAGTTGTGTACTGTTACGGACTATAAGGCGCACCTGATTATAAGGCCAAAATTTAACAGATTTCAGATGTTGTCTCTTTTTTTTTACCATTTATAAGTCACATTATAACTACTTATATAAGGTGCAGGGTTTTCAATCTGGGGGAAAAGTATCGCCTTATAGTCTGTAGAATACAGTACTTGTGTGATTTTTGGAAAAAGGGATAGTAGACATAGTGTACAACTGTCCATTTATTGGATTTTCTTTTAGGAAACATAAAAGATGCAAACATAGTGTACTGTACATTTATTCAATATGTTTTTAGGAAACATAAGAGATGCAAGTTTATCAGTCACTTTATGTTACTTTACAGTTGCTTGATTTTGGTTTAAGGTTTGTCTTTCAAAGCATGTTATGCTCATGGCAAGAAATAAATGATTAAAATTGTTTGGGCCATGACATGAAATCCTCATCAACGTAGACTTGCAACACAGATGTTTAAAAAAAGTCACAATATTTTGTTGGAAGTCATCTGTAGCTGTGAATAGATCGATATTCACTGTTATTCATTGTTATTCATTGTTATTAATTGATATTCATTGTTATTCATTGATATTCATTGTCATTCATTAATATTAATTTGTTATTCATTGATATCCAGTGTTATTAATTGATATTCATTGTTATTCCTTGATATTCATTGTTATTCATTGTTACTCATTCATAGTCATTGTTATTCATTGATATTCATTGTTATTCATTGATATTCACTGTTATTCATTGTTATTCATTGATATTCACTGTTATTCATTGATATTCATTGTTATTCATTGATATTCATTGTTATTAATCGATATTCATTGTTTACGTTTATCTGAATCATACTTTTTCCCAGGGTGTGTTGGATGAGTGGCTCAACTGTCAACGGTCATGGCTATATCTACATCATCATGATGTTATGTATCATTATCATCATGGTATTATGCATCATTATCATCATGGTATTATGTATCATTATCATCATAGTATTATGCATCATTATCATCATGGTATGCATCATGGTATTATGTATCATTATCATCATAGTATTATGTCTCATTATCATCACAGTATTATGTGTCATTATCATCATGGTATTATGTATCATTATCATCATGGTATTATGTGTCATTATCATCATGGTATTTTGTATCATTATCATCATGGTATTATGTATCATTATCATCATGGTATATGTATCATTATCATCATCATCATTATGATGGTATGTGTCATTATGATAACAGTATTATGTGTCATTGTGATAACAGTATTATGCATCATTATCATAACAGCATTATGTGTCATTATGATAACAGTATTATGTGTCATTGTGATAACAGCATTATGTGTCATTATGATAACAGCATTATGTGTCATTATGATAACAGTATTATGTGTCATTGTGATAACAGTATTATGCATCATTAAGATAACAGCATTATGTGTCATTATGATAACAGCATCATGTGTCATTGTGATAACAGCATTATGTGTCATTATAATAACAGCATTATGTGTCATTATGATAACAGTATTATGTCATTATGATAACAGTATTATGACAACAGTATCATGTGTCATTATGATAACAGTAGTATGTGTCATTATGATAACAGTATTATGTGTCATTATGATAACAGTATTATGTGTCATTGTGATAACAGTATTATGCATCATTATGACAACAGTATTATGTGTCATTGTGATAATAGTATTATGTGTCATTGTGATAACAGTATTATGCGTCATTACGACAACAGTATTATGTGTCATTGTGATAACAGTATTATGTGTCATTATGATAGCAGCATTATGTGTCATTGTGATAACAGTATTATGCGTCAGTACGACAACAGTATTATGTGTCATTGTGATAATAGTATTATGTGTCATTGTGATAACAGTATTATGCGTCATTACGACAACAGTATTATGTGTCATTGTGATAACAGTATTATGTGTCATTATGATAGCAGCATTATGTGTCATTATCATCATGGTATAATGCGTCAGTATGATAACAGTAGTATGTGTCATTATGATAACAGTAGTATGTGTCATTATGATACCAGGATGTGCTGGATGAGTGGTTGAACTGCCAGCGGTCCTGGCTGTACCTGGAGCCCATCTTCAGCAGTGAAGACATCAACCGCCAGCTGCCCGTGGAGTCCAAGAGATACCAGACCATGGAGAGGATCTGGAGGAAGGTCATGAAGAACGCCAAGGAAAACCCACAGGTGTGTATGTGTGTGTGTGCAGACAATCGTCTGCTGGACAATCTTCGTGAATGATGGTGATGATGATGATGACAGGTGATCACGCTGTGTCCTGACAATCGTCTGCTGGACAATCTTCGTGAGTGCAACAAGCTGCTGGAACAGGTGCAGAAAGGACTCAGCGAATACCTGGAGACCAAGCGTAACTCCTTCCCACGATTCTACTTCCTGTCTGACGACGAACTCCTCGAGATCCTGTCACAGACCAAAGACCCAACCGCTGTGCAGCCTCATCTGAGGAAATGCTTTGAGAACATCGCGCGGGTAAGAAAGGGTCAATGTCGTAAGTTTAACTCATTAAGTGTGAAGATCCTGTCACAGACCAAAGACCCTACCGCTGTGTAGCCTCATCGGAGGAAATGCTTTGAGAACATTGCACGGGTAAGACAGGGTTAATGTCGTTAATTTAACCCATTAGGTCTGGAGATCTTATCATAGACTAAGGATCCAACTGCCATGCAGCCCCATCTGAGGAAATGCTTTGAGAACATCGTGCTGGTAAGAAAGGGTTAATTTTGAGGAATGGTTAAGTTTACTTTCCACAGTCGTGTCACAGACCTAGGATCTGAGCTCCATGTCCATGTTTTCAGAACATCCATGGGGTAAGGGAGGGTTAATTGTACAGATAGGGTTAATTTTTAAGGTGTGTTAGGTTTTAACTAATATAATCATCATCCATTGTAACCCTGACAATCCTGCACAGCCAAAGCTTCTGTATTTGACACTTTTTTGTTGTTTTACAAATATACCGGTACTGTCTCAAATTTTGATTTTTTGTTTGCCAAGTTATGTTATTGTTTTTCATTGTCAAAAATGGTGATGATTTGTTCTGGCATCTGTTGAAGGATATCATAAACAGTGATGAACTTTATTGTCTGCTGCGAGTCGACAGGCTGGAGAAAATGATCCAACAAGTCAGTCGACAGGCTGGAGAGAATGATCCAACAAGTCAGTCGACAGGCTGGAGAGAATGATCCAACAAGTCAGTCGACAGGCTGGAGAGAATGATCCAACAAGTCAGTCAACAGGCTGGAGAGAATGATCCAACAAGTCAGTCAACAGGCTGGAGAGAATGATCCAACAAGTCAGTCGACAGGCTGGAGAGAATGATCCAACAAGTCAGTCAACAGGCTGGAGAGAATGATCCAACAAGTCAGTTGACAGGCTGGAGAGAATGATCCAACAAGTCAGTCGACAGGCTGGAGAGAATGATCCAACAAGTCAGTCGACAGGCTGGAGAGAATGATCCAACAAGTCAGTCGACAGGCTGGAGAGAATGATCCAACAAGTCAGTCGACAGGCTGGAGAGAATGATCCAACAAGTCAGTCAACAGGCTGGAGAGAATGATCCAACAAGTCAGTCAACAGGCTGGAGAGAATGATCCAACAAGTCAGTCGACAGGCTGGAGAGAATGATCCAACAAGTCAGTCGACAGGCTGGAGAGAATGATCCAACAAGTCAGTCAACAGGCTGGAGAGAATGATCCAACAAGTCAGTCAACAGGCTGGAGAGAATGATCCAACAAGTCAGTCAACAGGCTGGAGAGAATGATCCAACAAGTCAGTCGACAGGCTGGAGAGAATGATCCAACAAGTCAGTCAACAGGCTGGAGAGAATGATCCAACAAGTCAGTCGACAGGCTGGAGAGAATGATCCAACAAGTCAGTCGACAGGCTGGAGAGAATGATCCAACAAGTCAGTCGGCTGGAGAGAATGATCAGGCTGGAGAGAATGATCCAACAAGTCAGTCAACAGGCTGGAGAGAATGATCCAACAAGTCAGTCGACAGGCTGGAGAGAATGATCCAACAAGTCAGTCAACAGGCTGGAGAGAATGATCCAACAAGTCAGTCAACAGGCTGGAGAGAATGATCCAACAAGTCAGTCAACAGGCTGGAGAGAATGATCCAACAAGTCAGTCGGCAGGCTGGAGAGAATGATCCAACAAGTCAGTCAACAGGCTGGAGAGAATGATCCAACAAGTCAGTCGACAGGCTGGAGAGAATGATCCAACAAGTCAGTCAGGCTGGAGAAAATGATCCAACAAGTCAGGCTGGAGAGAATGATCCAACAAGTCAGTCGACAGGCTGGAGAGAATGATCCAACAAGTCAGTCGACAGGCTGGAGAGAATGATCCAACAAGTCAGTCGACAGGCTGGAGAGAATGATCCAACAACTCAGTCAACAGGCTGGAGAGAATGATCCAACAAGTCAGTCAACAGGCTGGAGAGAATGATCCAACAAGTCAGTCGACAGGCTGGAGAGAATGATCCAACAAGTCAGTCGACAGGCTGGAGAGAATGATCCAACAAGTCAGTCGACAGGCTGGAGAGAATGATCCAACAAGTCAGCTGAACTTTTGTAGCATCTCAGATCACCGTCGGGTGTGCACATTTCCTATTAATGTTTGTGTGCATCAATGTTTTCAGCTTTCCATAATTCGAAAACTTGACTGCTGTGAAATGAAATTTTAGTTTCTTCACTTTCGCCTTACAGGATATTGATGTGTATCGTTCTTTTTTTATCTGTGTTTACTTCAGCTGCGGTTTGAGGACGACCTGAAGATCACCAAGATGTACAGTGGGGAGGGGGAGAGTGTGGACTTCAGGGAGAGCCTCTACCCCACGGGCAATGTGGAGGACTGGATGTGTGAGATTGAACGCATCATGAAGGAGAGCTTGCGAGTCATCATCAAAGACTCACTGCAGGACTACAAGACTGTGAGCTTTTTCATTATATTGTGTTATAGTGTGGTGTGGTGGATTGTATTGTAGTGTGGTGTATTGTATTGTAGTGTGGTGTATTGTATTGTAGTGTGGTGTATTGTATTGTAATGTGTGTATTGTATTGTATTGGTGTATTGTATTGTAGTGTGGTGTATTGTATTGTAGTGTGGTGTATTGTAGTGTGGTGTATTGTATTGTATTGTGGTGTATTGTATTGTAGTGTGGTGTATTGTATTGTAGTGTGGTGTATTGTAGTGTGGTGTATTGTATTGTATTGTGGTGTAGTGTATATTGTGGTGTGGTTGTATTGTAGTGTGGTGTATTGTAGTGTGGTGTATTGTATTGTATTGTGGTGTATTGTATTGTAGTGTGTGGTGTTGTATTGTAGTGTGGTGTATTGTATTGTAGTGTGGTGTATTGTATTGTAGTGTGGTGTATTGTATTGTATTGTATTGTATTGTAGTGTGGTGTATTGTATTGTAGTGTGGTGTATTGTAGTGTGGTGTATTGTATTGTAGTGTGGTGTATTGTATTGTAGTGTGGTGTATTGTATTGTAGTGTGGTGTATTGTATTGTAGTGTGGTGTATTGTATTGTAGTGTGGTGTATTGTAGTGTGGTGTATTGTATTGTAATGTGGTGTATTGTATTGTAGTGTGGTGTATTGTATTGTAGTGTGGTGTATTGTAGTGTGTATTGTAGTGTGGTGTATTGTATTGTAGTGTGGTGTATTGTAGTGTGGTGTATTGTAGTGTATTGTAGTGTGGTGTGGTGTATTGTATTGTAGTGTGGTGTATTGTATTGTAGTGTGGTGTTGTATTGTGGTGTATTGTATTGTGTGGTTGTATTGTAGTGTGGTGTATTGTATTGTAGTGTGGTGTATTGTATTGTAGTGTGGTGTATTGTATTGTAGTGTGGTGTATTGTATTGTAGTGTGGTGTATTGTATTGTAGTGTGGTGTATTGTATTGTATTGTGGTGTATTGTATTGTAGTGTGGTGTATTGTATTGTAGTGTGGTGTATTGTATTGTAGTGTGGTGTATTGTATTGTAGTGTGGTGTATTGTAGTGTGGTGTATTGTATTGTAGTGTGGTGTATTGTATTGTGGTGTATTGTAGTGTGGTGTGTATTAGTGTGGTGTATTGTAGTGTGGTGTATTGTAGTGTGGTGTATTGTATTGTAGTGTGGTCTATCCCACAGGGAATGTGGAGGACTGGATGTGTCAGATTGAAAGCATCATGAAGGAGAGTCTGAGACTCATCATCAAAGACTCACTGGAGGACTACAAAGCTGTAATCTTTGTTAATGTAATGTAGTCTAGTGATGTGTAGTGTCATTTATCCCATTAAAAAATGTGGAGCAATGGATGTGTCAGATTAGATGCCTCGTGAAACAGAGTTTGAGACTCATCATCAAAGACTCACCGGAAGACCATAAGACTGTGAGGATTTTATTATACTATTTTGTACTGTACTGTAGTGCAGTGCAGTGTAGTGTAATGTAATGTAATGTAGTGTAGTGTAGTGTAAGTGTGTGTGATGTAGGGTGCTTTATGGACTATGTGTATGATATAGGATGTGTTATGGACTCTGTGTGATATAGGATGTGTTATGGACTCTGTGTGTGATATAGGATGTGTTATGGACTCTGTGTGTGATATAGGATGTGTTATGGACTCTGTGTGGTATAGGATGTGTTATGGACTCTGTGTGGTATAGGATGTGTTATGGACTCTGTGTGTGATATAGGATGTGTTATGGACTCTGTGTGTGATATAGGATGTGTTATGGACTCTGTGTGTGATATAGGATGTGTTATGGACTCTGTGTGATATAGGATGTGTTATGGACTCTGTGTGATATAGGATGTGTTATGGACTCTGTGTGTGATATAGGATGTGTTATGGACTCTGTGTGATATAGGATGTGTTATGGACTCTGTGTGTGATATAGGATGTGATATGGACTCTGTGTGCATAGGATGTGATATGGACTCTGTGCGATATAGGATGTGTTAGGACTCTGATGATATAGGATGTGCTATGGACTCTGTGTGGTATAGGATGTGCTATGGACTCTGTGATCATATAGGATGTGTTATGGACTCTGTGTGGTATAGGATGTGTTATGGACTCTGTGTGATATAGGATATGTTGTATTGCTGTGTGATATAGGATGTGCTATGGACTCTGTGCGTGATATAGGATGTGTTGTATTGCTGTGTAAGGAGTGGTGTTGATGTGGCTGGTGCAGGTGGTGATTGTCAGACCTACTGTTAGTGATGACAGTGATGATATTGATAATGATATATAATGTTGTATTTGCAGTGTGATGTTGATGTGGCCGGGGCAGGTGGTGATTGTCAGACCTACTGTTAGTGATGACATGGATGATATTGATAATGATATATAATGTTGTATTGCAGTGTGATGTTGATGTGGCCGGGGCAGGTGGTGATTGTCAGACCTACTGTTAGTGATGACATGGATGATATTGATAATGATATATAATGTTGTATTGCAGTGTGATGTTGATGTTGCCGGGGCAGGTGGTGATTGTCAGACCTACTGTTAGTGATGACATGGATGATATTGATAATGATATAATGTTGTATTGCTGTGTGATCATATGGAGTGGTGTTGATGTGGCTGGTGCAGGTGGTGATTGTCAGACCTACTGTTAGTGATGACGTCGATAATATTGATAATGATATTGATAATGATATAATGTTGTATTGCAGTGTGATCGTAAAGAATGGTGTTCATGTGGCCGGTGCAGGTGGTGATTGTCAGACCTACTGTTAGTGACGACATGGATGATATTGATAGATATATAATGTTGTATTGCTGTGTGATCTACTGTCAGTGATGACAGCGATGATATTAATAATGATATAGTGTTGTATTGCTGTGTGATCCTTGTGGCAGTACCATAGCCAATGAGGTTTAACCGAGGCGTGGTTACTGCTACAGATATCTGTATTATTAACAAAAAATCGGGACTTTACTGGTGATGTTGCCTCCAGGCATTGGCTCCAGTATTGTTCCCACCATCTTTTTATTTACAAATGCCCCACATGGCCGAAAGGCCGAAGAGGGCGTAAAACCCTATATTCATTTTTTTGCTGTGTGATCGTAAGGAGTGATGTTGATGTTGCTGGGACAGGTGGTGATTGTTAGACCTACTGTTAGTGATGACATCGATGATATTGATAATGATATATAATGTTGTATTGCAGTGTGACCGTAAGCAGTGGTGTTGATAATAGTATATAATGTTGTATTGCTGTGTGATCGTAAGGAGTGGTGTTGATAATGATATATAATGTTGTATTGCTGTGTGATCGTAAGGAGTGGTGTTGATGTGGCCAGGGCAGGTGGTTATCGCGTGCTGTCAGATCTACTGCTGGTCATGATATTATTTATATATGTATTGATATTCATATTGATTCCATCCCTAAACCCAGAGGAAGTCAATAGATGAAATATCGGACATTTTTTGTATCATGTTTGTTTGTGTGGTTTTAGCCTTAATGTATTGATAATGACATATAATAATGTTGTATTTCAGCGTGATCGTACGGACTGGGTGCTGATGTGGCCTGGGCAGGTCGTTATCGCAGGCTGTCAGACCTACTGGAGTTCAGAGGTCACAGAAGCCTTGGAGACCAACACCCTCAACGACAGGTTAGATAACTCTACTGCCTGCTATCTCTCTTCTCTCCCCTCTTAACACCCTCAGTGACAGGTTAGATAACTCTACTGTCTGCTATCTCACTTCTCTCCCCTCTTAACACCCTCAATGACAGGTTAGATAACTCTACTTTCTGCTGTCTATCTTCTCTCCCCTCTTAACACCCTCAATAACAGCCCCGTCAGGTTAGATAACTCTACTGTCTGCTGTCTATCTTCTCTCTCCTCTTAACACCCTCATGTTAGATAACTCCATTGTCTGCTGTCTCTCTTCTCTCCCCTCTTAACACCCTCAGTGACAGATAACTACTGTCAGATGAGCGCTATATTACATTGTATTTTTTTCTGTCTTCAGATAGCTTGACATTTCCAAGAGGAGCGTTATATTACATTGCAATTCTTTCTGTCTTCAGATACCTTGACATTTCCAAGATGAGCGTCATATTTCATTGTGTTTTCTTCCTGTCTTCAGATACCAGATCCTGTTGTCCCAGTTGGATGACCTTCGCTCCCTGGTACGTGCTGACATTTCCAAGATCGGGCGGATGACACTCAGCGCCCTCATCGTCGTCGAGGTTCACGCCAGAGACGTCGTGGCCAACATGGTGAAAGAGGACATCAGCAGCGCCAACGCCTTTGAGTGGATCAGCCAGCTGAGGTTAGTTCACCCTCCTTCTGGAAGGTCTCTGTTGTAGTGTATAGTGTATTGATTTAAGGGTCACGCCAGAGACGTCGTGGCCAACATGGTGAAAGAGGACGTCAGCAGCGCCAACGCCTTTGAGTGGATCAGCCAGCTGAGGTTAGTTCACCCTCCTTCTGGAAGGTCTCTGTTGTAGTGTATAGTGTATTGATTTAAGGTTCACGCCAGAGACGTCGTGGCCAACATGGTGAAAGAGGACGTCAGCAGCGCCAACGCCTTTGAGTGGATGAGCCAGCTGAGGTTAGTTCACCCTCCTTCTGGAAGCTCTCTGTTGTAGTGTATAGTGTATTGATTTAAGGTTCACACCAGAGATGTCGTGGCCAACATGGTGAAAGAGGACGTCAGCAGCGCCAACGCCTTTGAGTGGATCAGCCAGCTGAGGTTAGTTCACCCTCCTTCTGGAAGCTCTCTGTTGTAGTGTATAGTGTATTGATTTAAGGTTCACGCCAGAGACGTCGTGGCCAACATGGTGAAAGAGGACGTCAGCAGCGCCAACGCCTGAGTGGATGAGCCAGCTGAGGTTAGTTCACCCTCCTTCTGGAAGCTCTCTATTGTAGTGTAAGTCTATTGATTTAAGGTTCACGCCAGATATGTCGTGGCCAACATGGTGTACGTGTGTGTGTGTGTTTGTATGTGTGTGTGTGTGTGTGTGTGTGTTCATGCTTTGTCTCTGTGACATGTCAAGCTGCTCTGGCTGTTATTGCTATTGCCATTGTGATTTTAATTGGTCATGCATATTTGATGGTAAATTTCAACAAACTACACCAGAGTGCTGTCAACTCTTCATTGATTTTGATAGTGCATGCATTTTATTGGATTATTTTCAGACATTACTGGCTGGAGGATGACAATTTGTACCAGCGAGCAGTGAACGCTCAGTTCCCCTATGATGATGATATTATTGTTGTTATGGTTGGTGTTATTCAGATATGATGATGATATTTTGTTGATATGGTTGGTGTTATTCAGATATGATGATATTTTGTTGATATGGTTGGTGTTATTCATATATGATGATGATATTTTGTTGATATGGTTGGTGTTATTCAGATATGATGATGATATTTTGTTGATATGGTTGGTGTTATTCAGATATGATGATATTTTGTTGATATGGTTGGTGTTATTCATATATGATGATGATATTTTGTTGATATGGTTGGTGTTATTCAGATATGATGATGATATTATTGTTGTTATGGTTGGTGTTATTCAGATATGATGATGATATTTTGTTGATATGGTTGGTGTTATTCAGATATGATGATGATATTTTGTTGATATGGTTGGTGTTATTCAGATATGATGATGATATTTTGTTGATATGGTTGGTGTTATTCAGATATGATGATGATATTTTGTTGATATGGTTGGTGTTATTCAGATATGATGATGAAATTTTGTTGATATGGTTGGTGTTATTCAGATATGATGATGATATCATTGTTGTTATGGTTGGTGTTATTCGGATATGATGATGATATCATTGTTGTTATAGTTGGTGTTATTCAGATATGATGATGATATAATTGTTCTTATGGTTGGTGTTATTCAGATATTACTGGCTGGAGGATGACAATCTGTATCAGCGAGCAGTGAATGCTCAGTTCCCCTATGCCTACGAATACCTGGGCAACACTGGACGACTGGTCATCACACCACTGACCGACAGGTAGGATGATTAACCCTTTCACTGCTTGTAGTGCTATAAAAAGTATAATATAATTAAACATCCAAACGAAATAATAGGTGTGTAGCCATAGTTGCAACAACTCTTAGAATAACTAGCTGACCTCATTCTGCCTATTCTATCACTTATGCTCTTCACGTGCACAGTGCATGCCACACTCTCCATTGGTCAGTCTGGCACCAAACCACGCTGCCTCACTCCTTCACGTGCATCCCGCTCTGTCTCTGTCTGCTCTATCACTGGTGCTCTTCACGTGCACAGCGTATGCCACACTCTCCATTGGTCAGTCTGGCACCATCCCACTCTGTCTGCTCTATCACTGGTGCTCTTCACGTGCACAGCGTATGCCACACTCTCCATTGGTCAGTCTGGCACCATCCCACTCTGTCTGCTCTATCACTGGTGCTCTTCACGTGCACAGCGCATGCCACACTCTCCATTGGTCAGTCTGGCACCAAACCACGCTGTCTCTCCCATCCCACTCTGTCTGCTCTATCACTGGTGCTCTTCACGTGCACAGCGCATGCCACACTCTCCATTGGTCAGTCTGGCACCAAACCACGCTGTCTCTCCCATCCCACTCTGTCTGCTCTATCACTGGTGCTCTTCACGTGCACAGCGCATGCCACACTCTCCATTGGTCAGTCTGGCATCAAACCACGCTGTCTCTCCCATCCCACTCTGTCTGCTCTATCACTGGTGCTCTTCATGTGCACAGCGCATGTCACACTCTCCATTGGTCAGTCTGGCGCCAAACCACGCTGTCTCTCCCATCCCGCTCTGTCTGCTTCTACTCTCTCTCCTACTGTACAGGCTATCAGCAGCAAGCCTTTGTCTCTGTGTTCCATGCTTATTCTGTAAACTGTGTAGTGTGAATAAACGTGTTGACTACATGATCCTTGTAGTCAGTTGTGTTTCCTCTGGATGTAATGTATGTGTCTGTGAACCCACAACAACAACAACAACAACAACAACAGTCAACTTACTATACTGCTGCCTATTAGTTGTACTTGTGCTGCCAGTTTGCTGTGCAATTTTGGAACGTGCCAAACTCGCTACTTTGTGCCAACGTCGGCGGCAAGTACTGAAGCATTACAGAGGACGTATCTATACGTCATTGACACTGAAGAGGTTATGTTATTGTTGAACGTTCTTTTTATATTGTACTTGTATGGACAAGGGGTTCAGTATTTTTTGTTTAAAATAGAAAAATAATAATATGAGCATCTTTGGCCGAATTAAAGAAAGAAAAAAATTGAAGGCCTGTCATTTGTCTGTGTGTGCTATGTTTGAAAGCCACGCTGTTCTCATTGCATGTTTTCCTAGTGTTACTAGATAATTGATAAAACATGTCCATTTGAACGTTAATGAATTTACCATGGCGTTCTGTAATATCCCTCACACCGTTCTTTTGATCAGTGAAATGAATGGTTTCTTATTGCGTGTGTTGCTTCATGTTCAGGCATGACCTGACTGCCTGGAGCTGTTCACTCAAAGTGTGGTGGAATGTACCACGTCAGTCTGTAGTGAAATGGCCTTTGCTGTCGACGGGGCTATAATTTTAATCTTAATCTTAATCAGTCTGTAGTGTTCTCGTTGTTAATAATTAATTTGAGTTCACAATCATTTTTCATTCTGTACTTTTGCTGTGTTTTGTTGTTCAGGTGTTACCTGACGCTGACTGGAGCTCTCCATCTGAAGTTTGGTGGTGCCCCTGCCGGACCTGCCGGTACTGGAAAGACTGAAACCACCAAGGTGACACACAGAGAGAGAGAGAAAGAGAGAGAGAGAGAGAGAGAGAGAGAGAGAGAGAGAGAGAGAGAGAGAGAGAGAGAGAGAGAGAGAGAGAGAGGAAGGGAGAGATAGAAAGCCGGAGACAGAGAGAGAGACGATAGACAGTCAGACAGTCTGAGAGATACAGAGAGAAATGTTTGAATAATGCATTATTTCATGTAAGCATTGGGCATAGATTTTGTTATCCTGTATATGTGGACAGTTGACGTGAGTTGTTATATAAGAATAGAACACTGAAATAGCTCATCATCTTTTAAATGGTTTTATAGTTAGGAAGCAAAGAAAATTGGTTTATCTTTTATTTTGATTTTGTTTCCCCACAGGATGTAGCCAAGGCATTTGCCATCTAGTATGTGGTGTTCAACTGTATTGATGATGACGATGATGATGATAGCAATGATGATGATGATGATATTGCCGATGTCTACAGGATTTAACCAAGGCATTTGCTATCTAGTATGTGGTGTTCATCTGTATTGATGATGACGATGATGATGATAACAATGATGATGATAATAATATTGACAATGTCTACAGGACTTGGCCAAGGTGTTTGCCATCTAGTATGTGATGTTCAGCTGTATTGATGATGATGATGATGATTATAATATTGACGATGTCTACAGGACTTGGCCAAGGCATTTGCCATCCAGTGCGTGGTGTTCAACTGCTCTGACCAGCTGGACTTCATGGCCATGGGCAAGTTCTTCAAGGGACTGGCCAGGTAAAGGATTCATCATAGCCCACCCCTCTCCTCTAGTGCTGTACATGTTGTGTATTATGTGTTGAGGACTTCCTGGCCATGGGCTGACCAGGTAAATGTGTGATACACAGCCCATCCCTGTATTGTGCCACCATGTACAGCAAAAGCAATGTAGCAGGCTGCGTTCACTGTGTTATGTTCAGATCACAACTGAACACAACAGCTTTCATGCGCACGGCTAAAATGTCAATCTGATTGTTCAAGATGGATCACAAAACATTGACAGTAGGTCATAAGTGAATCAGCTTACTTTCCATAGTGAATGTCATTGCTTGCTTGTTGTTGTTATTGTTGTGTATGTTATGATTGCATTGAATATTTACCTTCACAGGCTGTTTTACACTGAGATGTGGCTACTGTGTTGTTGCATTGTTTGTATTTTTTTTTTATTCGGCTGGGTTGTTTTTTTGTCATTCTTCAGTGTTGCATTTGTGTTTTACAGAAAGTTGTTTTGTTTTCTTTTTAATTCCATTTTATACATTGATATCTCTTTCATAGTGGAACAAAAATGAGATAAAGCTCAATATTGTCACTTACTTTTTGTTATTACTTGTCAGTTTTAGTTGATGCTTTGCAAGAATTGATTTATCATGGAAAATGTTAGTGTTGGACTCAACTTTTCCCATGAGGTTTGGCGTCACTAATACTGTTTGCTATCTGCAGTTGAACCAAAGACATGGACATCAAGTTGATTCACCTCACATCAATGCATGCGCATGGTTCACATTTTTGTCGATTTACCAATGGTTTTCAGTGCATGGGCGTGTTTTGATGAGTTCAACCGCATTGACATTGAAGTGTTGACAGCGTGTGCTTATGTGTGCATGTTTCACCTCGTGTTATTCGCCAGTGTGTGTGCATGTGTCACTGCTCTATGTTCACCGACAGTGCTGGAGCCTGGGCATGTTTTGATGAGTTCAACCGCATTGACATTGAAGTGTTGACAGTGTGTGCTTATGTGTGCATGTTTCACCTCGTGTTATTCGCCAGTGTGTGTGCATGTGTCACTGCTCTATGTTCACCGACAGTGCTGGAGCCTGGGCATGTTTTGATGAGTTCAACCGCATTGACATTGAAGTGTTGACAGCGTGTGCTTATGTGTGCATGTTTCACCTCGTGTTATTCGCCAGTGTGTGTGCATGTGTCACTGCTCTATGTTCACCGACAGTGCTGGAGCCTGGGCATGTTTTGATGAGTTCAACCGCATTGACATTGAAGTGTTGACAGTGTGTGCTTATGTGTGCATGTTTCACCTCGTGTTATTCACCAGTGTGTGCGCATGTGTCACTGCTCTATGTTCACCGACAGTTCTGGAGCCTGGGCGTGTTTTGATGAGTTCAACCGCATTGACATTGAAGTGCTGTCAGTTGTGGCCCAGCAAATCACCACCATCCAGAAGGCACAGCAGCAACGGGTAAATAATGAGAGAGAGAGAGACAGAGATATTGATTGATATGTTGTCAGTTGTGGCCCAGCAAATCACCACCATCCAGAAGGCACAGCAACAATGGGTAAATAACGAGAGAGAGAGAGACAGAGGCAGAGACATTGATATGTTGTCAGTTGTGAAAACGAGAGAGAGAGAGAGAGACAGAGACATTGATATGTTGTCAGTTGTGGCCCAGCAAATCACCACCATCAAGAAGGCACAGCAACAACGGGTAAATAAAGAGAGAGAGAGAGAGAGAGAGAGAGAGAGAGAGAGAGAGAGAGAGAGAGATTTTTGACAAGCATGCAAACCAGATAAGAACAGTAGAAGGCTATGCCATGTAATGAGATAGTTTTATGTTTTGACGCAATAGTAATTTAGTTTAATAGTCTAGACTATCACATTGTGGTGTTTAGCTCCGGGTGCTTTACATAGCTTTGACAGGTACCAGCATACATGTTTCATAATAATGCTAGAATAACAATACAAACTCTCAACTTTGCTACTTTCCATCTGCAATCTAGATCTATCCAGTGTCCACTGAGTGATGCATTGCATAGATAGATCTAACCAGGACAGTTTAAACATAGACTATCTTTGAGTGTCTTTGGTTTAAATAAAGGGGTAATTAAATCGAAGGGTGGGGGTGGGGGGTTAGGGCATTCAGTGCTTTAATTAATCCAGACTGAGATAGTCTGACTCTTGACTAATATAAAACTGCAATTTCATGATAGAATCTGATATAAATCATATACAGACAAACTTCTATTTTAAGACTTCCAAAATGTCCGGAAAAATCAGTCGTAAATTGGAGGGGTCGTATGACGGAGGTTTTCACTGGCAGCCGTAGAAAGAAAAAGTTCAGCACAGTTCATACTCTCTTCTTCATGCACACATACAATGACATATTAAAACTGGATTTGGGTCTTTCCAACTCCATAGGATTGTGCAATCGATATTACAGTTTCACTTTGCCGACTTCTTTTAATCACCTCCACTCTCGTCCAAAGTCAGTGGTTTTCTTTTTCAAAGTCAGTGGTTTTCGTGCTTTTCCTACGCTCTCCGCCATCTTTTCTACAACAAGGGAAGCGACTCCGCTTTCAGGCCCTTGATCGTGGTGGTTTCCCTTTGCTCGAAGTCTATGCAGACGACAGCAACGGTTGTAAAAACCAACAAAATGGCGGTCGTAAGTCGCGTTTTAGAGGAAGTCGTTTAAGAGAGGTCGTTTACATAGTAAAATGCATCTGTGCCAACAAATCCGGTCTCAAATGAGAGGTGGTCGCTTAACAGAGGGTCGTAAAATAGGGGTTTGTCTGTATATAAAACAAATCTGATTCTTTGCACATTCCTGCCGCTGTTCATTTCCCCCTCCCACTCCCACCCTTGTCCCCCTCCTCAAACCTTTTGAAGTCAAACAGCAGAATAGGATTGGCAGAGCAATGTAGATCTAGGAGCCTATGGCCACAACGCTTGAAAACACAACAGGCCATTGAAGCTTTTTGAGTTATTTGGGGAATAATTATGACAAACCAGTTTAAGTACAACAAGGCAGTAAATCGTAAATGAATTAACAAAGAAAGAAATTAAGTCGAAAGACAAGACAAGTGTTGATTTTCTTGATTAATTTTCTTTCAAGAACTCCACTGTTTGAGCATAGTGATGTAATAATTATGTAAACTATTCCTTTATTGGGGGGGGGGGGGGGGGGGGGGGGGCTTTAACTTGATGCTTGTGAAGCTGATATTATAAAAATTGTGACATTCCGTAATGAAAATGTTAAATGTAATGTAAATTGAAAGAATATGCAATGTTAACATAATTATGCAGATGCATTAAAACAGTTTTCATCGCCATAATGTACATTTAAGGCTGAAATGCCTTGCCCTTGTGGTGTCTCACGTTACGAGCAGACGTTTTCAGGCCAGTCAATACAAGTGTATTTTTTCTATGTTGTGAGAATCTCATCAATTTTATTTTTACACTATCATAAAAAAGAAAGAAAAAGCTATAACAATCAAACAAAAAATTATTTTTCTAAACACTTTTATTTTTTGGCACATATGTTGTGCTTTTGGATCACAACTTGGGAGACTGGCCCAGTTCTATGTGCACCCCTCACTTCAGCACTCTGCTGTTGGTCTGTGCAGTTGGATCGCTTCATTTTTTAGGGGGGTTCACGTGTTATGTAATGCTGTGTGCAGTGGGACCTGTTTATTTTTGAGGGGGGTTCACGTGTTATGTAATGCTGTGTACAGTTGGACTGCTTCATTTTTGAGGGTGGGTGGGTGGGTGGTGACATGTGTTGTATAATGCTTTGTGCAGTTGGACCGGTTCATTTTTGAAGGGGGTTCATGTGACCTGTGTTCTGTTTTGTGCAGTTGGACCGGTTCATTTTTAGGGGGGTTCATGTGTGCTATGTTCTATTTTGTGCAGTTGGACCGGTTCATTTTTAGGGGGGTTCATGTGTGCTATGTTCTGTTTTGTGCAGTTGGACCGGTTCAGTTTTGAGGGGGGTTTATGTGTGCTATGTTCTGTTTTGTGCAGTTGGACCGGTTCATTTTTAGGGGGGGTTCATGTGTGCTATGTTCTGTTTTGTGCAGTTGGACCTGTTCAATTTTGAGGGGGGTTCATGTGTGCTGTGTTCTGTTTTGTGAATTGGACCGGTTCATTTTTAGGGGGGGTTCATGTGTGCTATGTTCTGTTTTGTGCAGTTGGACCGGTTCATTTTTGAGGGCGTGGAGCTGGTTCTGAAGGCATCCTGTGCTGTGTTCATCACCATGAACCCTGGGTATGCCGGCCGTACAGAACTGCCTGACAACCTGAAGGTGAGACACAGACAGAAGGAGGTAGACAGTTAGAGACAGAGAGTTACAGAGGCAGAGAGAGTTAGAGACAGAGAGTTACAGAGGCAGTGAGAGTTAGAGACAGAGAGTTACAGAGGCAGAGAGAGTTAGAGACAGAGAGTTAAAGAGGCAGAGAGAGTTAGAGACAGAGAGTTACAGAGGCAGAGAGAGTTAGAGACAGAGAGTTACAGAGGCAGAGAGAGTTAGAGACAGAGAGTTAAAGAGGCAGAGAGAGTTAGAGACAGAGAGTTAAAGAGGCAGAGAGAGTTAGAGACAGAGAGTTAAAGAGGCAGAGAGAGTTAGAGACAGAGAGTTAAAGAGGCAGAGAGAGTTAGAGACAGAGAGTTAAAGAGGCAGAGAGAGTTAGAGACAGAGAGTTAAAGAGGCAGAGAGAGTTAGAGACAGAGAGTTAAAGAGGCAGAGAGAGTTAGAGACAGAGAGTTAAAGAGGCAGAGAGAGTTAGAGACAGAGAGTTAAAGAGGCAGAGAGAGTTAGAGAGACAGAGTTAAAGAGGCAGAGAGAGAGAGAGAGAGAGAGAGAGAGAGTTAAGAGAGGCAGAGAGAGAGAGAGACAGAGAGTTAAAGAGGCAGAGAGAGAGAGAGACAGAGAGTTAAAGAGGCAGAGAGAGAGAGAGACAGAGAGTTTAAAGAGGCAGAGAGAGTTAGAGACAGAGAGTTAAAGAGGCAGAGAGAGAGAGAGACAGAGAGTTAAAGAGGCAGAGAGAGAGAGACAGAGAGTTAAAGAGACAGAGAGTTAACAGAGAGCAAAGAGGCAGAGAGAGAGAGACAGAGAGTTAAAGAGGCAGAGAGAGAGAGAGACAGAGAGTTAGAGAGTTAGAGAGACAGAGAGAGAGAGAGAGAGACAGAGAGTTAAAGAGGCAGAGAGTTTAAAGAGGCAGAGAGAGAGAGAGAGAGAGAGAGAGAGAGAGAGAGAGTTAAAGAGGCAGAGAGAGAGAGAGACAGAGAGTTAAAGAGAGCAGAGAGAGAGAGAGAGAGAGTTAAAGAGGCAGAGAGAGAGAGAGACAGAGAGTTAAAGAGGCAGAGAGAGACAGAGAGAGAGAGAGAGAGAGAGAGAGTTAAAGAGGCAGAGAGAGAGAGAGAGACAGAGAGTTAAAGAGGCAGAGAGAGAGAGAGAGAGAGAGTTAAAGAGAGAGAGAGAGAGACAGAGAGTTAAAGAGGCAGAGAGAGAGAGACAGAGAGTTAAAGAGGCAGAGAGAGAGAGACAGAGAGTTAAAGAGAGAGAGAGAGAGAGAGAGAGAGTTAAAGAGGCAGAGAGAGAGAGAGACAGAGAGTTAAAGAGGCAGAGAGAGAGAGAGACAGAGAGTTAAAGAGGCAGAGAGAGAGACAGAGAGTTAAAGAGAGAGAGAGAGAGTTAGAGAGAAAGAGGGAGAGAGAGAGAGAGAGAGAGAGAGAGAGAGTTAAAGAGAGATTTAGAGGCAGAGAGAGAGACAGAGAGTTAAAGAGGCAGAGAGAGAGAGAGAGTTAAAGAGGCAGAGAGTTAAAGAGAGAGAGAGAGAGACAGAGAGTAAAAGAGGCAGAGAGAGAGAGAGAGAGAGTTAAAGAGGCAGAGAGAGAGAGAGAGAGAGTTAAAGAGTTAGAGAGAGAGAGACAGAGAGAGATAAAGAGGCAGAGAGAGAGAGAGACAGAGAGTTAGAGAGAGAGAGAGAGAGAGAGAGAGAGAGGCAGAGAGTTAGAGAGAGAGAGAGGTAGAAGAGGCAGAGAGAGAGAGACAGAGAGTTAAAGAGGCAGAGAGAGAGAGAGAGACAGAGAGAGAAAGAGGAGAGTAGAGAGAGAGAGAGAGACAGAGAGTTAAAGAGGCAGAGAGAGAGAGAGACAGAGAGTTAAAGAGGCAGAGAGAGAGAGACAGAGAGTTAAAGAGGCAGAGAGAGAGAGAGACAGAGAGTTAAAGAGGCAGAGAGAGAGAGAGACAGAGTTAAAGAGAGAGAGAGAGAGAGACAGAGAGTTAAAGAGGCAGAGAGAGAGAGAGAGACAGAGAGTTAAAGAGGCAGAGAGAGAGAGACAGAGAGTTAAGAGGCAGAGAGAGAAAGAGAGTTAGAGAGAGAGAGAGAGACAGAGAGTTAAAGAGGCAGAGAGAGAGAGAGAGAGAGAGTTAAAGAGGCAGAGAGAGAGAGAGAGAGAGAGAGAGAGTTAAAGAGGCAGAGAGAGAGAGAGAGAGAGAGAGAGAGAGAGTTAAAGAGGCAGAGAGAGAGAGAGAGAGAGTTAAAGAGGCAGAGAGAGAGAGAGACAGAGAGTTAAAGAGGCAGAGAGAGAGAGAGAGAGAGAGAGAGAGTTAAAGAGGAGAGAGAGAGAGAGAGAGAGACAGAGAGTTAAAGAGGCAGAGAGAGAGAGAGAGAGAGACAGAGAGTTAAAGAGGCAGAGAGAGAGAGAGAGAGAGAGTTAAAGAGGCAGAGAGAGAGAGAGAGAGAGAGTTAAAGAGGCAGAGAGAGAGAGAGACAGAGAGTTAAAGAGAGAGAGAGAGAGAGAGAGTTAGCAGGCAGAGAGAGAGAGACAGAGAGTTAAAGGCAGAGAGCAGAGAGAGAGAGAGAGAGAGAGAGTTAAAGAGGCAGAGAGAGAGAGAGAGACAGAGAGTTAAAGAGGCAGAGAGAGAGAGAGACAGAGAGTTAAAGAGGCAGAGAGAGAGAGAGACAGAGAGTTAAAGAGGCAGAGAGAGAGAGAGAGAGAGTTAAAGAGGCAGAGAGAGAGAGAGAGAGAGTTAAAGAGAGAGAGAGAGAGAGAGAGAGAGAGTTAAAGAGGCAGAGAGAGAGAGAGAGAGAGTTAAAGAGGCAGAGAGAGAGAGACAGAGAGAGTTAAAGAGGCAGAGAGAGAGAGAGAGACAGAGAGTTAAAGAGGCAGAGAGAGAGAGAGAGAGAGAGTTAAAGAGGCAGAGAGAGAGAGAGAGAGAGTTAAAGAGGCAGAGAGAGAGAGACAGAGAGTTAAAGAGGCAGAGAGAGAGAGAGAGAGAGAGTTAAAGAGAGGCAGAGAGAGAGAGACAGAGAGTTAAAGAGGAGAGAGAGAGAGAGAGAGAGAGAGAGAGAGAGAGAGAGGCAGAGAGAGAGAGACAGAGAGTTAAAGAGGCAGAGAGAGAGAGAGAGACAGAGAGTTAAAGAGGCAGAGAGAGAGAGAGAGACAGAGAGTTAAAGAGAGAGAGAGAGAGAGAGACAGAGAGTTAAGAGACGAGAGTTAGAGAGAGAGAGAGAGAGAGACAGAGAGTTAAAGAGGCAGAGAGAGAGAGAGAGAGAGAGTTAAAGAGGCAGAGAGAGAGAGAGAGAGAGTTAAAGAGGCAGAGAGAGAGAGAGAGAGAGAGTTAAAGAGGCAGAGAGAGAGAGAGAGAGAGAGTTAAAGAGGCAGAGAGAGAGAGAGACAGAGAGTTAGAGAGAGAGAGAGACAGAGAGTTAAAGAGGCAGAGAGAGAGAGAGACAGAGAGTTAAAGAGGCAGAGAGAGAGAGACAGAGAGTTAAAGAGGCAGAGAGAGAGAGAGAGAGAGAGTTAAAGAGGCAGAGAGAGAGAGAGAGAGACAGAGAGTTAAAGAGGCAGAGAGAGAGAGAGAGAGAGTTAAAGAGGCAAGAGAGAGAGACAGAGAGAGAGAGAGAGAGAGAGTTAAAGAGGCAGAGAGAGAGAGACAGAGAGTTAAAGAGGCAGAGAGAGAGAGACAGAGAGTTAAAGAGGCAGAGAGAGAGAGAGAGAGAGAGGCAAAGAGGCAGAGAGAGAGAGAGAGAGAGTTAAAGAGGCAGAGAGAGAGAGAGACAGAGAGTTAAAGAGGCAGAGAGAGAGAGAGAGAGAGTTAAAGAGGCAGAGAGAGAGAGAGAGACAGAGAGTTAAAGAGGCAGAGAGAGAGAGAGAGAGAGTTAAAGAGGCAGAGAGAGAGAGAGACAGAGAGTTAAAGAGAGAGAGAGAGAGACAGAGAGTTAAAGAGGCAGAGAGAGAGAGAGAGAGTTAAAGAGGCAGAGAGAGAGAGACAGAGAGTTAAAGAGGCAGAGAGAGAGAGACAGAGAGTTAAAGAGGAGAGAGAGAGAGAGAGAGAGAGTTAGAGAGAGAGAAAGAGGCAGAGAGTTAGAGAGAGAGAGAGAGAGAGAGTTAAAGAGGCAGAGAGAGAGAGAGAGAGAGTTAAAGAGGCAGAGAGAGAGAGAGAGAGAGTTAAAGAGGCAGAGAGAGAGAGAGAGACAGAGAGTTAGAAGAGAGACAGAGAGTTAGAGAGAGAGAGAGAGAGAGAGTTAAGAGAGGCAGAGAGAGAGAGAGACAGAGAGTTAAAGAGGCAGAGAGAGAGAGAGAGAGAGAGTTAAAGAGGCAGAGAGAGAGAGACAGAGAGTTAAAGAGGCAGAGAGAGAGAGAGAGAGAGAGTTAAAGAGGCAGAGAGAGAGAGAGAGAGAGTTAAAGAGGCAGAGAGAGAGAGAGAGAGAGAGTTAGAGAGAGAGAGAGAGAGAGAGAGAGAGAGAGAGAGAGAGAGTTAAAGAGGCAGAGAGAGAGAGAGAGAGAGTTAAAGAGAGAGAGAGAGAGAGAGAGAGTTAAAGAGAGTTAAAGAGGCAGAGAGAGAGAGAAGACAGAGAGTTAAAGAGGCAGAGAGAGAGAGAGAGAGAGAGAGAGTTAAAGAGGCAGAGAGAGAGAGACAGAGAGTTAAAGAGGCAGAGAGAGAGAGAGACAGAGAGTTAAAGAGGCAGAGAGAGAGAGAGACAGAGAGAGAGAGAGAAGAGAGAGAGAGAGAGAGAGAGAGAGTTAAAGAGGCAGAGAGAGAGAGAGACAGAGAGTTAAAGAGAGAGCAGAGAGAGAGAGAGAGAGAGAGTTAGAGAGAGTTAGAGGAGAGAGAGAGAGAGAGAGAGAGTTAAAGAGGCAGAGAGAGAGAGAGAGAGAGTTAAAGAGAGAGCAGAGAGAGAGAGAGAGAGAGAGAGAGACAGAGAGTTAGAGAGAGAGAGAGAGAGTTAGAGGCAGAGAGAGAGAGACAGAGAGAGTTAAAGAGGCAGAGAGAGAGAGAGACAGAGAGTTAAAGAGGCAGAGAGAGAGAGAGAGAGTTAGAGAGTTAAAGAGAGAGAGAGAGAGAGAGAGAGAGAGAGAGAGAGTTAAAGAGGCAGAGAGAGAGAGAGAGAGTTAGAGAGTTAAAGAGGCAGAGAGAGAGAGAGACAGAGAGTTAAAGAGGCAGAGAGAGAGAGAGAGAGAGTTTAAAGAGGCAGAGAGAGAGAGAGACAGAGAGTTAAAGAGGCAGAGAGAGAGAGAGAGACAGAGAGTTAAAGAGGCAGAGAGAGAGAGAGAGAGAGAGTTAAAGAGGCAGAGAGAGAGAGAGAGAGGAGAGTTAAAGAGGCAGAGAGAGAGAGAGACAGAGAGTTAAAGAGGCAGAGAGAGAGAGAGAGAGAGAGTTAAAGAGAGAGAGAGAGAGAGAGAGAGAGTTAAAGAGGCAGAGAGAGAGAGAGACAGAGAAAGATA
>CM065694.1:37847720-37867720 GCA_017654935.2 Phymorhynchus buccinoides
GTCTCTCTCTTGTGATGCCAAATCTTGGTACAAAAGATAGTTACCACTTTCAACTATCCTGAAAACAGCTCAGCTCTCTATCTCTCTCTCTCTGTGTCTCTCTCTTGTGATGCCAAATCTTGGTCCAAAAGATAGTTACCACTTTCAACTATCCTGAAAACAGCTCAGCTCTCTATATCTCTCTCTGTGCCTTTGTCTCTCTCTTGGATTTTCTGACACCAAAATTCTGGCATGAAAATTGTCACCATTTTAAACTGTCTTCAGACACCAAGAATGTGCCCCCTCCCCTTCCCTAAATTGTCTGCACTCTGAAAGTGTGTATGTTTGACTGTCATATGTACAACGAAGAGTGTGAATTTTGTACTGTGCATGTGATGGTGTTCTGTTGTTTAAAATAAATGCTGTATCTATACTGTATGTTTCAGGACTGCTATGACTTTGGCATGCGTGCGTTGAAGAGTGTGATTTCTGTGTTATGATGCGTTATGTATTGTATATCATGCTATGTATTTCAGGACCACTATGACTTTGGCATGCATGCGGTGAAGAGTGTGATTTCTGTGTTGTGATGTGTTATGTATTGTATATCATGCTATGTATTTCAGGACCACTATGACTGGCATGCATGCGGTGAAGAGTGTGATTTTTGTGTTATGTTGTGTTATGTATTGTATATCATGCTATGTATTTCAGGACCACTATGACTTTGGCATGCGTGCGGTGAAGAGTGTGATTTCTGCTGCTGGCAACCTGAAGAGACAGTCACCTGACATGGATGAAGTGAGTACTGATTTATCCTGTAAGCAATCCTTCAGGAAATGACCTCTCCTAAACTGAATAACACTTGTACTGTCTTAGATGTTAGATTCAAAGTTGATTACCTTTTCTGATCTCGTTCAGTGTTGGAATAGCTTGCCATGTTGTGTAGAATCAACAAATGAACATTGATGACCTGTTCTGTCCCCTGCGGGGATACCGGGGGGTCTTTTGTATAAATAGTTCCCCCACCTTCTGAAAGTTCTGTGCTTGTAAGCTTCCTCTAATCTGTCACTCTCTTTGACTCTGCCTTTTCCCTTTGCTTACTGTCATCTACTATCTTTCTGCCTTACCTGGTCCATTCTCCTGCCATTTTTCATGAAACTTTTTCAAAAACATTTCCTCCTCCAGCCGAAGTCGGACTTGCTGGGCCTAACTATTTCTTAGTTAGGCGCATAATGGCAGCATGACGCATCTGCGCTCATAATTGACAGGAAACTGTCTGAGCGATCGAAGAAGAAGAAGATGACCTCTTCTGATCTCGTTCAGTGTTGGAATAGCTTGCCATGTTGTGTAAAATCAACAAATGAACACATCTTTTGGATCAGGATCCTTTATTTTTTTAAATAATGTTGTGTATGTTATTTTTATTTCATAGGTGTATATTTTTAGATCAAATATAAACGACCATACCACTCATGCCTCTAATTTTGAAGGTAAAAAAGCTCTGATATCAGATTAAGTTTTAAGAAAGGAAGGATTGAAAATAGCCTAAATTTCACCAATTACTATTGCTGTAACTAATGCGTTTTGATATTCCAGATCCCCCGTGGGGATACCGGGGGGTCTTTTGTATAAATAGTTCCCCCACCTTCTAGAAGTTATGTGCTTGTAACTTCCTCAAATCTGTCACTCTCTTTGACTCTGCCTTTTCCCTTTGCTTACTGTCATCTACTATCTTTCTGCCTTACCCGGTCCATTCTCCTGCCATTTTTCATGAAACACTTTCAAAAACATTTCCTCCAGCTGAAGTCGGACTTGCTGGGCCTAACTATTTCTTAGTTAGGCGCATAACGGCAGCATGACACATATGCGCTCATAATTGACAGGAAACTATCTGAGCGATCGAAGAAGAAGAAGAAGAATAAGATATTCCAGACAATGATGATGACATTGTTGATGATTACAATGACCCATTTCAGGAGCTGATCGCGTTACGAGCTATCCGTGATGTCAACGTCCCCAAATTCTTGGTGGATGACCTCAAACTGTTCAGTGGCATCGTGTCTGATCTCTTCCCCAACATCAAGTGAGTTATCACCATAATAATAATAATAATAATAATAATAATAGTACAGTGGAACCTCCCTTATCAGACCTCCCATTATAAGACTCCCTCCCATATAAGACCTACTTCTCTGAGGCATTGCCCTTCTTTGTAAGTATTAAATTTACTTCCCTTATAAGACCCCTCCCTTATAAGACCTCATTTTGGATGATTTTTGAAGGTCTTATAAAGGAGGTTCCACTGTATTAACAATGATAATAAAAGATTATAAAGCTCACCCCCTAAATTTCACACACAATTTGGATTTTGTTATAGTTTCTTACGATATTATTAGTCACATTATAAGGTGCAGGGGTCTCAGTCTGGGGAAAAAAGTGTCACCTTATAGCAACAATGCTGCAGAGGCTGCTGGCTGCCAAGCGATTTTTGTTATTATAGTTTCTTACGATATTATTAGTCACATTATAAGGCGCAGGGGTCTCAGTCTGGGGAAAAAGTATCACCTTATAGTCAACAATGCTGCAGAGGCTGCTGGCTGCCAAGCGATTTTTGTTATTATAGTTTCTTACGATATTATTAGTCACATTATAAGGTGCAGGGGTCTCAGTCTGGGAAAAAAGTGTCACCTTATAGCAACAATGCTGCAGAGGCTGCTGGCTGCCAAGCGATTTTTGTTATTATAGTTTCTTACGATATTATTAGTCACATTATAAGGCGCAGGGGTCTCAGTCTGGGAAAAAAGTGTCACCTTATAGCAACAATGCTGCAGAGGCTGCTGGCTGCCAAGCGATTTTTGTTATTATAGTTTCTTACGATATTATTAGTCACATTATAAGGCGCAGGGGTCTCAGTCTGGGGAAAAAAGTGTCACCTTATAGCAACAATGCTGCAGAGGCTGCTGGCTGCCAAGCGATTTTTGTTATTATAGTTTCTTACGATATTATTAGTCACATTATAAGGCGCAGGGGTCTCAGTCTGGGAAAAAAGTGTCACCTTATAGCAACAATGCTGCAGAGGCTGCTGGCTGCCAAGCGATTTTTGTTATTATAGTTTCTTACGATATTATTAGTCACATTATAAGGCGCAGGGGTCTCAGTCTGGGGAAAAAAGTGTCACCTTATAGCAACAATGCTGCAGAGGCTGCTGGCTGCCAAGCGATTTTTGTTATTATAGTTTCTTACGATATTATTAGTCACATTATAAGGCGCAGGGGTCTCAGTCTGGGGAAAAAAGTATCACCTTATAGCAACAATGCTGCAGAGGCTGCTGGCTGCCAAGCGATTTTTGTTATTATAGTTTCTTACGATATTATAGTCACATTATAAGGTGCAGGGGTCTCAGTCTGGGAAAAAAGTGTCACCTTATAGCAACAATGCTGCAGAGGCTGCTGGCTGCCAAGCGATTTTTGTTATTATAGTTTCTTACGATTTATTAGTCACATTATAAGGCGCAGGGGTCTCAGTCTGGGAAAAAAGTGTCACCTTATAGCAACAATGCTGCAGAGGCTGCTGGCTGCCAAGCGATTTTTGTTATTATAGTTTCTTACTATATTATTAGTCACATTATAAGGCGCAGGGGTCTCAGTCTGGGAAAAAAGTGTCACCTTATAGCAACAATGCTGCAGAGGCTGCTGGCTGCCAAGCGATTTTTGTTATTATAGTTTCTTACTATATTATTAGTCACATTATAAGGCGCAGGGGTCTCAGTCTGGGAAAAAAAGTGTCATTATAGCAACAATGCTGCAGAGGCTGCTGGCTGCCAAGCGATTTTTGTTATTATAGTTTCTTACGATTTATTAGTCACATTATAAGGCGCATTCTCAGTCTGGGGAAAAAAGTGTCACCTTATAGCAACAATGCTGCAGAGGCTGCTGGCTGCCAAGCGATTTTTGTTATTATAGTTTCTTACGATATTATTAGTCACATTATAAGGAGCAGTTCTCAGTCTGGGAAAAAAGTGTCACCTTATAGCAACAATGCTGCAGAGGCTGCTGGCTGCCAAGCGATTTTTGTTATTATAGACGATATTATTAGTCACATTATAAGGTGCAGGGGTCTCAGTCTGGGAAAAAAGTGTCACCTATAGTTGCTGCATTGCTGGCTGCCAATTTTTGTTATTATATTTTCTTACGATATTATTAGTCACATTATAAGGTCAGGGGTCTCAGTCTGGGAAAAAAGTTCACCTTATAGCAACAATGCTGCAGAGGCTGCTGGCTGCCAAGCGATTTTTGTTATTATAGTTTCTTACGATATTATTAGTCACATTATAAGGCGCAGGGGTCTCAGTCTGGGAAAAAAGTGTCACCTTATAGCAACAATGCTGCAGAGGCTGCTGGCTGCCAAGCGATTTTTGTTATTATAGTTTCTTACGATATTATTAGTCACATTATAAGGCGCAGGGGTCTCAGTCTGGGGAAAAAAGTGTCACCTTATAGCAACAATGCTGCAGAGGCTGCTGGCTGCCAAGCGATTTTTGTTCCCTGTGTCAGATTTCCATGGGTCACCATGTTTAATCTTATATATATTTTCGAAAGCTGTATGTGTGTGTGTGTGTGTGTGTCCCTTATGCACGGCCACAGTTCTCAACCGATCGACACCAAATTTGGTTTCAAGCATCCTTGGCACCCTCTGAAGGTCATGTTGTCCTTACTTTTCGGAAGCCTCCACCAAGAACGAAGCGCGAAGGGCGAGAAGTCGAACCGCGCGCAAAGCGCAAGGACTCGAAGCACTGAGTCTTTAAACCTATGTCTCATGTGCCAAGGGTTCCACAGCTAGTAAAGTATATTACACAACCTAGTTGGTGTATCTCTATGTAAATTGCATGGTATGAGTGAGAAATGAATAAAGATTGATGCACATGTTGTTTTTGTTTTCATACATTATGCAAACAATCTGTTATTTTATGAGAAAGTGTCAAAAATGCCTTTCTGAATGGCGGCAAGTAGGTGGTATCGGGAATTTGCCGTCGATGATTGAGGGTATTGTTACTAAAATCGGTCATCCAGCTATAAATATTAACCAATCGGCTTGAAACTTGGCACTTAATAGGATTAGATAGTGCTTAACGCACATGCGCGACAAGATATTTCTATCTTGTTTCAAAGGAGAGTTCCACTGTTTTGAATTTGAGCGATTGTTTTTGACGAGCACTCCTTGTTTAAGTTGCCATTTCAATTTTTCTCTTTTGATCGGATTCGTCTGTCCTTGTTCTACAAAATCCAACTTACTTTTTCTCAATAGGAATAAAATTACACTGGGTTTCTCTCTCTCTCTCTCTCTCTCTCTCTCTCTCTCTCTCTCTCTCTCTCTCTCTCTCTCTCTCTCTCTCTCTCTCTCTCTCTCTCTCGCTCTTTCTCTGTCCCTCTTACCTTGCCTTGAGCAGTGTTATTTTATCATATAGCTGATTCAGCTGTCAGCAATGTCTACAGAATGGTGCTGCAGGACTGTGGTTCAGCTGTCACAATGTCTACAGAATGATGCTGCAGGACTGTGGTTCAGCTGTCACAATGTCTACAGAATGATGCTGCAGGACTGTGGTTCAGCTGTCACAATGTCTACAGAATTATGCTGCAGGACTGTGGTTCAGCTGTCACAATGTCTACAGAATTATGCTGCAGGACTGTGGTTCAGCTGTCACAATGTCTACAGAATTATGCTGCAGGACTGTGGTTCAGCTGTCACAATGTCTACAGAATGCTGCTGCAGGACTGTGGTTCAGCTGTCACAATGTCTACAGAATGATGCTGCAGGACTGTGGTTCAGCTGTCACAATGTCTACAGAATGATGCTGCAGGACTGTGGTTCAGCTGTCATAATGTCACAGCTCATTGACTATGGAGCTCTGGAGACTTCTCTCAGAAAGATGATGATGATGATGATGCTGCTAATGATGACGATGATGATGACGATGATGATGATGATGATGATGATGATGATGTTTCTACATTCAGGGAACAGGCCATTGACTATGGAGCTCTGGAGACTTCCCTCAGAAAGAACTGTCTGAAGGCTGGACTGAAAGATGTCGATGGTGAGTGAACTGTGTGTGTGTGTGTGTGTGTGTGTGTGTGTGTGTGTGTGTGTGTGTGTGTGTGTGTGTGTGTGTGTGTGTGTGTGTGTGTGTGTGTGTGTGTGTTTAAGAACAATTGAACACAATTTTAATGTTTCAGGCCTCTGGCCTATAACATAGGAGGTGCGGTGCACACAAAAAACGAAATGATAATAAATGTATAATAATTAATATACTAATAGGATCAATCATAAATGTTGCTTATTACATCTGAGGCAAGAGTTCTTCTCTTTTCCTCAGTGCATAGTAGATGTACATAGCAATATCCCCCTTTTCTAAAAATCATAACTTTAGTTTTATTTAAATTATCTTTTAGACCCAGTTTATTAGACGCTACTTGCAAATTATTTATTTGGTTTTGTAAACCTGAAGGTGTAGAGGAAATCAAAGCTATATCGTCTGCGAAAAGCAAAAGGAAAATTACTTTTAAGCCAGGTAGAAATTGAAAACCGTGCTTCCCTTTATCATTTACTTCCTCTGCCACTTCTGTTATGAGTAAAGAAAAGATCAGGGGAGATAACAAGCACCCTTGCCTTAGGCCGCCTGGGCATTCGAAGAACTCCGATATCTCAGAGCCCCATTTCACGTGTGTGTGTGTGTGTGTGTGTGTGTGTGTGTGTGTGTGTGTGTGTGTGTGTGTGTGTGTGTGTGTGTGTGTGAGAGAGAGAGACAGAGAGAGAGAGACAGACAGACAGACAGACAGACAGACAGACAGACAAACAAAAATGAAAACGAGCATGAGATAAGCAAGTTACATGCTTTTTTCCACCTAACCCTGACAGACAGACAGAGAGTGCGGAAATGCCCCATGGCTGCCTTGTCTATTTGTTCAGCAAATGGAGTGCCCTGTGGCCCAAATTCAGGCTTCATGAACCTTTTCCAAGCGGTTTGGACGTGTGTGAGTGATGGGGATTCGCTTCCCTGCTGACGTATTGTTCGCAGACGTCATGTGGAAAATCCGAACAAGACTGACTTAAAAAAATTCCTTGTCATTTCTCTCTATGGTCTACGGGAAGCAACAAGTTTTAGGGATATCTTGGGAGGGTTGACTTTGTACTCTGCCACAGTTTGAATACTAGCGGTTGGTCTACGTGCAGGAATGCGCGCTGTAATAGGAGAACTGTTATCAGATTCCTAGGGCGCTGAGTACCAGAGACATTCCAGACACAGGAAGTGGGTATCCTTTGTACATAAACTAAAGAAGTGAATGTGTACTGTGGAGCACGTTTTTAGATGGGGCAGATTATGCTGTACATAATGGGGGGTTTCCAGCGGATTTCTAAACACTTTACAATTACGAACATTTGGTCATTGATGAACGGGAGGGGGGGGGTTCCATGCGACCAGGAAACCCCCTATTATCCGTTCCTGTTATAGGATGACGTGGAAAGGTATAAATAATGATAGAGAAGACTAAAAACAAATAAGCATCAGCATTTTTGGCCTGTTTTACCTTTTGTTTGGTGTTATAAAAACGGAACATTTTTTTTTTTACTCTGTTACCCTTGTTACTTTCAGAGATAAGCACGACCAGACAGTACCACCTAATGATTTATTTCTACCATAACCGTTCAGTTCAGTGTTTGCTCTTTCTGGTGATGCCAAACACTTTATTGTCAGCATTGGTTTAGCTATCGCGAAAAAAAATCAGAAATGTGCTGAAATCTGCCGTCTACAGGGAACAGGCGGCAGCTGTGGGTGCCTGTCTGCGGGGAAGTGTTTCTCTGGCACAGATTACGTCGGCATAGTGTTAAGCAATGCATTAAGCTGTAGGAGACAGTATTGTGTCACAGTATTATTGTTTTATGTTGTTGTTTTTACCTTGCAGGCTTCACCCAGCTTTATAAGACAGTACTGTGTCACAGTATTATTGTTTCATATTGTGCAGGCTTCACCCAGCTTTATAAGACAGTACTCTGTGTCACAGCAATATTGTTTCATGTTGTTGTTTTTGCCTTGCAGGCTTCACCCAGCTTTATAAGACAGTACTCACAGCAATATTGTGTCACAGCAATATTGTTTTATGTTGTTGTTTTTGCCTTGCAGGCTTCACCCAGCTTTATAAGACAGTACTGTGTCACAGCAATATTGTTTTATGTTGTTGTTTTTGCCTTGCAGGCTTCACCCAGCTTTATAAGACAGTACTGTGTCACAGCAATATTGTTTCATATTTGGGTTTTTTAATTTGCAGGCTTCATCAAGAAGTGCATTCAGCTGTATGAGACCACAGTTGTGAGACACGGCCTGATGTTGGTGGGACCCACCACCTCTGGAAAAACAAAGGTATGTGTGTTGTGATGATGGTGGTGATGATGATGAGGGTGATGACGATGATGAGGGTGATGGTGATGATGAGGGTGATGATGATGATGGTGATGATATAGACCACAGTCGTGAGACACGGCCTGATGTTGGTGGGACCCACCACCTCTGGAAAACAAAGGTATGTGTGTGGTGATGATGATGATGATGAAGATGATAGTGATGATGAAGATGATGGTGATGAAGATGATGATGGTGGTGATGATGATGATGGTGATGATGTGAGACCACAGTGATGTGTCCCAGTCTCATTTATTATGTACATTTCTATAGCGCTTATTCATCAAAGCTCGTGCTGGTGGGTTAACCACCTCTGGTGTTTCTGTTGTATTTTCAGTAAGCACCTATATGAATTTATTAACAGATATGATGAGGTGTTTGATACAGTTAAAGTTTAGGGAGAAATATATTGTGTGAATCTGGGTGTGTTCAGTGCTGAGACGCTGCAGAAGACCCAATGTGTGTAATTACACTGAAGGAGAGTCCTTTGTGCGTGTGTACTGCTGTGTGTTATATATCATCAGATAGTATTATGTATTGTGGTTTGATTCCTTCCAGTGCTATGAGACGCTGCAGAACGCTCAGTCAACATTGAAGAGAGATATGTCACCCTCAGGGGAGCCCTTTGTGTGTGTACTGTGGTGTGTTGTATATCATCAGATAGTATTATGTATTGTGGTTTGATTCCTTCCAGTGCTATGAGACGCTGCAGAAGGCTCAGTCAACACTGAAGGGAGAGATGTCACCCTCAAGGGAGCCCTTTGTGTGTGTACTGCGGTGTGTTGTATATCATTAGATAGTATTATGTATTGTGGTTTGATTCCTTCCAGTGCTATGAGACGCTGCAGAAGGCTCAGTCAACATTGAAGGGAGAGATGTCACCCTCAGGAGAGCCCTTTGTGTGTGTACTGTGCTGTGCAATGTGTCATTCTATATTACTATTGATTCAATGATTTGATTCCTTCCAGTGCTATGAGATGCTGCAGAAGGCTCAGTCAACACTGAAGGGAGAGATGTCACCCTCAGGAGAGCCCTTTGTGTGTGTACTGTGCTGTGCAATGTGTCATTCTATATTACTATTGATTCAATGATTTGATTCCTTCCAGTGCTATGAGACGCTGCAGAAGGCTCAGTCAACACTGAAGGTAGAAATGTCACCCTCAGGAGAGCCCTTTGTGTGTGTACTGTTGTGTGCAATGTGTCATTCTATATTACTATTGATTCAATGATTTGATTCCTTCCAGTGCTATGAGATGCTGCAGAACGCTCAGTCAACATTGAAGGGAGAGATGTCACCCTCAGGGGAGCCCTTTGTGTGTGTACTGTGGTGTGCAATGGTCATTCTATATTACTATTGATTCAATGACTTGATTCCTTCCAGTGCTATGAGATGCTGCAGAAGGCTCAGTCAACACTGAAGGGAGAGATGTCACCCTCAGGGGAGGCCTTTGAGAACACCCTGACCTACATCGTGAACCCCAAGTCCATCACCATGGGACAACTCTATGGAGAGTTTGACATGCTCACACATGAATGGTCAGTAGAATATGTGTCATAATGACGTTGGTAATGTGTACTATATGATTGTGTAGTGTGTTACAATATCAACACCCTGACCTACATTGTGAACCCCAAGTCCATCGCCATGGGACAACTCTATGGAGAGTTTGACTTGCTCACTCATGAATGGTCAGTAGAATATGTGTCATAATGACGCTGGTAATGTGTACTATATGATTGTGTAGTGTGTTACAATATCAACACCCTGACCTACATTGTGAACCCCAAGTCCATCGCCATGGGACAACTCTATGGAGAGTTTGACTTGCTCACTCATGAATGGTCAGTAGAATATGTGTCATAATGACGCTGGTAATGTGTACTATATGATTGTGTAGTGTGTTACAATATCAACACCCTGACCTACATTGTGAACCCCAAGTCCATCGCCATGGGACAACTCTATGGAGAGTTTGACATGCTCACACATGAATGGTCAGTAGAATATGTGTCATAATGACGCTGGTAATGTGTACTATATGATTGTGTAGTGTGTTACAATATCAACACCCTGACCTACATTGTGAACCCCAAGTCCATCGCCATGGGACAACTCTATGGAGAGTTTGACATGCTCACACATGAATGGTCAGTAGAATATGTGTCATAATGACGCTGGTAATGTGTACTATATGATTGTGTAGTGTGTTACAATATCAACACCCTGACCTACATTGTGAACCCCAAGTCCATCGCCATGGGACAACTCTATGGAGAGTTAGTAGAACATGTGATGTAATGGCATGAATGGTATGTACTGTGTGTACTGTGTTACAATATCAACACCCTGACTTAAGTTGTAAACCCCAGGTTGATTGCCACAGGACAACTAAGGAGAGTTTGACATGCTCACACATGAATGGTCAGTAGAACATGTGATGTAATGACATGAACGGTATGTACTGTGTGTACTGTGCTACAATATCAACACCCTGACTTAAGTTGTAAACCCCAGGTTGATTGCCACAGGACAACTAAGGAGAGTTTGACATGCTCACACATGAATGGTCAGTAGAACATGTGATGTAATGACATGAACGGTATGTACTGTGTGTACTGTGCTACAATATCAACACCCTGACTTAAGAAGTTGTAAACCCCAGATTGATTGCCACAGGACAACTAAGGAGAGTTTGACATGCTCACACATGAATGATCAGTAGAATATGTGTCATAATGACACTGGTAATGTGTACTACAGTTGAACCTCCCTTATAAGACCCCCCATTATAAGACTCCCTCCCACATAAGACCTACTTTTCTGAGACATTGCCCTTCTTTGTAAGTATTAAAATTACCTCCCTTCCCTGCCTTATAAGATGGGAGGAGGGGTGAGAGGGGGGGGGAGGGGGAGTGGATGGGGAGGGAGGGGGGAGGGAGTGGGGGGCAGGGGACAGTGGGTTGTGTTATGTTTACTTGCGGTGTGTTTTCGATATTAATGCTATTCATTCTTTTATTGATTAATTTCGTAGAGATATATGGTGATAATACGTGAGCTAGTCGTTTAGAAATGTTTGTATAATGTGTATCTTGTTGCTGATAGTATGAATGGTGAGTGAAAGCGCATTGAGTTGCTTAGCAGAGATTATGTGCTATATATGCATTATTAATTATTATTATTATTATTATTATATATTTACATACATTAACATACATTTGCACTGTGTTTCAGGACTGACGGCATCCTGTCCACACTGATCCGTGTTGGTTGTTCGGCTGGGGACAATGACAAGCGGTGGTACCTGTTTGACGGCCCTGTGGACGCTGTGTGGATTGAAAACATGAACACTGTGCTGGACGACAACAAGAAACTGTGTCTGAGCTCTGGAGAAATCATCAAACTCACTGAGGTAGGCTGGTGTGTTGTTCTGTATTGTATTGTATTGCACTGTACTGCACTGTACTGTATGTTTTTGTATTGTATAAAACATGAACAACGTGCTGGATGACAACAAAAACCTGTGTCTGTTAAGGTTTACTTTATACGATGCACATTGAAAGCACTCATGGATCTTGGGTTAAATGCTCAATGGTTTTCAGACTGCACCTTATACGATGCACATTGAAAACACACATGGATCCTGGGTTAAATGCTCAATGGTTTTCAGACTGCACCTTATACGATGCACATTGAAAACACACGTGGATCTGGGGTTAAATACTCAATGGTTTTCAGACTGTACTTTAGATGATGCACATTGAAAACACACATGGATCTGGGGTTAAATGCCAAATGGTTTTCAGACTGTACTCAATAGGTTTTGCACAAATGCTCCCACCCAAAGATTGTGTTTAGCTATGTTGACAGCAAATTATCATGTGAAACGTAATAGTAACGATGTTTAGCATTTTAGATTATGATCTTAATTTCTGTGCCCCGCAAATGACCATGATGTTTAACATATTAAATAATGATGCTAATTTCTGTGTGCAGCAAAGACGATGATGTTTGAGGTGTGAGATAGACACCTATGCTATAAGCTTGACATTGTGTCCTTTTTTTGTGCCCAGCAAATGACAGTGATGTTTGAGGCGTGAGATAGACACCTATGCTATAAGTTTGACATTGTGTCCTTTTTTTGTGGCCAGCAAATGACGATGATGTTTGAAGCGTGAGATAGACACCTATGCTATAAGCTTGACATTGTGTCCTTTTTTTGTGGCCAGCAAATGACAATGATGTTTGAGGTCGCTGACCTGGCAGTGGCCTCCCCTGCCACAGTGAGTCGGTGCGGGATGGTCTACCTTGAGCCGTCCTACATTGGCCTCGAGCCCTTCGTCGAGTGCTGGCTGAAAAAACTGCCTGATGTCATCTATGAACACAAAGACACCTTCCAGGATCTGTTTGACTACTTCATGCAGGTATATTATATATCATATTATACTATAATGTATCATATAGTGTAGCGCTGGCTGAAAAAACTGCCTGGTGTCATCTATGAACACAAAGACACCTTCCAGGATCTGTTTGACTACTGCATGCAGGTATATTATATATCATATTATACTATAATGTATCATATAGTGTAGCGCTGGCTGAAAAAACTGCCTGACTCATCTATGAACACAAAGACACCTTCCAGGATCTGTTTGACTACTTCATGCAGGTATATTATATATCATATTATACTATAATGTATCATATAGTGTAGCGCTGGCTGAAAAAACTGCCTGATGTCATCTATGGACACAAAGACACCTTCCAGGATCTGTTCATTCACTACTTCATGCAGGTATATTATATTACCATCTTTTTCGGACTATAAGGCAATAGTTTTTTTTTCTCAGACTGACACTCCCGCGCCTTATAATGTGACTAATTATATAGTAAGAAAATAGAACAAAATCTGAATTTTGGGGGTGCGGCTTATAGTCCAAAAAATATGGTACCTTGTGTTATATTGTGTAGCGCTGGCTGAATAAACTGCCTGACGTCATCTATGAACACAAAGACGTTTTCCAGGATCTCTTTGACTACTTCATGCAAGTCTGTTCGTCTGTCTGTCTGATTTTCTGAGCTTGTTAACATCGAAATGTTATTTTTTAATATGCATTATTCAGTGTGCAAAATATGGCAACAAAGAAAGTTGGAAGAGAACTCCTCGAATCAGAGATAAAGAAAACTTATCAAACAGATACGGCCTTCATAGCAAAGCAAAGAACTGTGCATGCATCAAGCCATTTGTGGACAAGTGAAAAGAACACAACTGCATGCTGTCCATTGCAGCCAGCACTGAAGTTCCTGCGCAGAAACATGAAGGAGATCGTGGAGACCATTGACGGACAGCTGGTCTTCTCCATTGTCAAACTGCTGGACTGCTTCTTCTCTCCCTTCATCCCCAAAGAGGTAACGGCCCTCGCTTTGCAGTTCACTGCTCTTGATTTTAAACACTCAGACGTTTTGATGAATTTTATGCACATATAATTTAAGGTTTAACCCCTTGATTGATGGAGAAAAAAAGAAGAAGAAAGTTCAACGACATAAAGAACTGTTAAATCAGTTTAGGGTAAAAAGAGAAATAACATAATCGATCTGAAAAATAGGTTGACGATATAGCCCTCTGAATGATTGAAAAGTAAAAAATTATATCGACAATAAACTTTACCATGCAGCAATCAAGGGGTTAGTTTTATTTTGGCTGTGCATTGTTTTGTTTTTTGTGCTGATTGTGCATGGCTGAATTTTAAACTGCTGATGTATTTCACCTTGAAGTGTGGTGTGCTTGTAACATTGTTGCTGTTTCAGATTGATGTAGCACTGCATGCATTGTGGTTAGGGCATAGGTGTCAACCCAATTTTTAAAAACTTCCCTTATTGAAAAATAATTGTTCTCTTATTTCAAGCCTCAAAACCGGATAAATTTCAGAACAGGCAAAACCATAAAAAAATTGCCGTCAATACATTATATTCAGACATCGTTTTCATGCAGTTTTGTTATATATATTGAAAAAATGGGAAGGGGAGCATACCTTCCTTTCTCAAAGGACAGGTTTTCCCATTCTATCAAGTGTCTCCCACTCCCAACTTGTGCCTTTTTGGCCACAGGGGGGTTCGTAGAACTGGAAGAATTAGCGTTTGCCATTTTCGATTCAAACAACGCTCACACGGAAGTTATGAACAAAACCATGCATGCGCAGATTATCAGAGCAAATCGAACAAATCGCTCTCTGCGCATGACCGATCATCTAGCCTACTGCTTTCGTTTTCCTGTTCGGCTGCTTTGCGTCTGCGTTTTGTCGTCTGCTATCACAAAATTCTATCACTTTGCAGTTTGTCTCTGATTTCTGATCTGCCCGTATAAATCAGTTTTACCCGTATTGAAACTGTTATACGTCCGTACAGACCCAAAATCATGGTTTTCCCGTACAGCAATACGGGAAAACCATATAGGTTGACACCTATGTTAGGGTGTGTTAGGTCCAGTGACACTCTTGGTATATGTGAATGCTTTCATTAGACAGAGAAAACTGGGCACTACATCCGTCCTATTTTGTTAGATGTTTGATTAGGGTGTGTTAGGTCCAGTGACACTCTTGGTATCTGTGAATGCTTTCATTACCCCTTTCGCCGCAAGCCATTTTTTGGCCCCAAAAATCCCATTAAACTTGCCTGGGTAGAGAAAAAAATAATATCTGCAATATTGGGAATTCCTCTATGACATATATAGCATTAGGCCTATCCTTGCCTCCCAAAATTACGAAAATAGGGTCTTCAGATAACAGGCCCCGATTTGATGCTTTTTAGTGACATGGGTGTTGAACCATTGTGGTGCAAAAATACGACATTGGCGGCGAAAGGGTTAAACAGAGAAAACTGGGCAATACAGTGGAACCTCCCTTTTAAGACCTCCCATTATAAGACTCCCTCCCACATAAGACCTACTTCTCTGAAACATTGCCCTTCTTTGTAAGTATTAAAATTACCTCCCTTACAAGACCCCTCCCTTATAAGACCTCATTTTGGTTGATTTTTGAAGGTCTTATAAGGGAGGCTCCACTGTACATCCATCTTAATTTCTAGATGTGATCGCTTAATGTAATCCCATGATTCATCCTAAGATTTGAATGATTGCGCTAAGAGCTCGGTTAGAAAACATTCTCCAGCATAACTTGAAGATGAACAATCGTTATCATGATTAGTGTTGCCATTTTTATTGTCATGGACATCGCCTGTCATCGTTGTTATTGTTTTAACATCCACATGCACGTTGTTTCATTGTAGGAGGGGGTGAGTTTGACAGTTTGACTGGTGACAACATCTCTGTGTCTGTTCCCCCATCTCTTTCAGTCTCTTTGTCTCTGTCTCCATCTCTTCACTCTGTCCTGTTCATCCATCTCCCTGTCTCTTTGTCTCTTTCTGTCTCTATCTCTTTCTGTCTCTTTGTCTCTGTTTCTTTCTCTCCATCTCTTTCTGTCTCTTTGTCTCTGTTTCTGTCTCTCTATCTCTTTCTGTCTCTTTGTCTCTGTTTCTGTCTCTATCTCTTTCTGTCTCTTTGTCTCTGTGTCTGTCTCTCCATCTCTTCACTCTGTCCTGTTCATCCGTCTCCCTGTCTCTTTCTGTCTCTTTGTCTCTGTGTCTGTCTCTCCATCTCTTCACTCTGTCCTGTTCATCCGTCTCCCTGTCTCTTTGTTTCTGTTTCTGTCTATCTCTTTCTGTCTCTTTGTCTCTGTTTTTGTCTCTCTATCTCTTTCTGTCTCTTTGTCTCTATTTCTGTCTATCTCTTTATGTCTCTTTCTGTCTCTCTATCTCTTCACCTTGTTCATCCATCTCCCTGTCTCTTTCTGTCTCTTTGTCTCTGTCTCCATCTCTTCACTCTGTCCTGTTCATCCGTCTCCCTGTCTCTTTCTGTCTCTTTGTCTCTGTGTCTGTCTCTCCATCTCTTCACTCTGTCCTGTTCATCCGTCTCCCTGTCTCTTTCTCTCTTTTTGTCTCTGTCTCTGTCTCTCCATCTCTTCACTCTGTCCTGTTCATCCGTCTCCCTGTCTCTTTCTGTCTCTTTGTCTCTGTCTCTGTCTCTCCATCTCTTCACTCTGTCCTGTTCATCCGTCTCCCTGTCTTTTTCTGTCTCTTTGTCTCTGTGTCTGTCTCTCCATCTCTTCACTCTGTCCTGTTCATCCGTCTCCCTGTCTCTTTCTGTCTCTTTGTCTCTGTGTCTGTCTCTCCATCTCTTCACTCTGTCCTGTTCATCTGTCTCCCTGTCTCTTTCTGTCTCTTTGTTTCTGTTTCTGTCTCTATCTCTTTCTGTCGCTTTGTTTCTGTTTTTGTCTCTCTATCTCTTTCTGTCTCTTTGTCTCTATTTCTGTCTCTATCTCTTTATATCTCTTTCTGTCTCTCTATCTCTTCACCTTGTCTTGTTCATCCGTCTCCCTGTCTCTTTCTGTCTCTCATTCTCTCTCTCTCTCTCTCTCTCTCTCTCTCTCTCTCTCTCTCTCTCTCTCTCTCTCTCTCTCTCTCTCTCTCTCTCTCTCTCTCTCTCTCTCTCTCTCTCTCTCTTTCTGTCTCTTTTTCTCCTCTTTCTCCTTTGCTCTCTCTTTCTATTCCTCCCTCCCTCCTCTCTATCTTTCCTGTCTTTCTTTGTCTCCGTCATCCTTTTTAATCTGTCCCTCACTCTCTCCTTAAGACGAAGTTTTTTGGCGTCCTTGTTACTGTTAACTGTTTTGCAGTTACCTAGTTCCGTGTTCTTTTAACTCAAGTCTCTGAAAGTGAAGATGGGGACAGAACCCGCCCCAAAAAAAACCCACCATAATTTAAAATTGCTGCTGCATGTATAAAAAAACCAACAACCTCTACAGTGGAATATTAAAATGTTGGATAATAACCGTGAACACGGGTTTGGTTAGTTGTTTGGTTGGCTTACCCTGGCTAAAAGACTCCAGGGATCATCCCAACAGCGAGAAGCACTTGAACACTAAGGTACAAATGCATCAGCTAGGGATGAGAACATTACGTGTGTGACCGTTTTTGATTACCCCGCCATGTGGGCAGCAACACTCCGTCTTCGGGGGATTTTAGACTGATGATGTTATGCTGGGAGCTTGTCATGGCTTAAGACAATCCCCACACAACCATTCAGAGCATAACAACATTTTGATGTAGCCTTGGTGTTCTAGCTTATGTCAACTGGTCTGACACAGCCTCATGCGAAGGCATGAACACGGGTTTAATTGGGGAACTAACAATTCTTCAGATTGTCAAAATACCTAATTGTGTGCTGTGTGATTTTTATGTTGCTTGCTGTTGTTGATTTTTGTTGGTAAAAGTTGGTTTGGCTTTATATTACGGTGTGTTACCGCTTGTTGTTGTGAATGGTTAACCCCTTCGCTGCCGCCTACTACTTGCGCATACGCCGCCGGTTTGCCGCGCGATTTTTGAACGCAGCAATATCGCTACTTATAGCGGCGACGTATGCATATCGCTACTTAGCGGCGACGTATATATACGTCGGTGGCATGTACTGAAGTGCTACAGAGGACGTATGTATATGTCGTGGGCAGCGAAGGGGTTAATGTTGGTGTTTGGTTTGACCTAACATGGACTAAACCCGTGCTGTGTTCCACTCTGCATATTCCACTCCCTCCGCCACCCCCCTCCGACTCCGTTACATGCGCGTGTGTCTTTGTGACGCGCGCGCGTCACTGCTTTCTTGCGGGTGACCTTGATGCTTGACCTTGGTGGGTGACCTTGATGTTTGACCTTGGTGTTACAGGCCGGACACAGAAAAGTGGTAAGACTTTTGGCAACAAAATAATATGGAATGCAGGGAGAGTGTAAAATAATTATAGAAAGGCGCTATAGAAATACAGCAATTATTATTATTATTATTATTATTATTATTATTATTATTAAAAAGATTGTGTTTTTTGGCTTTAGCAACAGAAGACAGCTTTGTGTTAACTGGGCCTTGGTAGACGGCTTTGTAGGCCTGTTGCTTTTGTTGCGGCATGTGGAAACAGTTTATGTTGCTTGCTTTCATTTTGTTTGGGTAGTGAAAATAAGCGTTTGCTCAGGCTACAATCTGGTTTGAAGGATTTTTCAGAGAATGGATTTAGAATCAGCTCAGCTCTACTTCCTTTATTAAATACTGCAACCCCATTGCTGTTCTATCATTGCCTCTCTCTGTTTTTGTTTTTTTTACCAAACCTGGTCTTCTTCTGACTGTTGTGTGTGGGGGTTAACAGCCTTTCTCTTTCCCTGGTAATTGTTTGGCCTGGGGGTGTGGTTCTGTGTGGTGGGTGAGGGGGGATGCTTTGGCTTATTAGCCACTGCATGGGTTGTGGTTGATGGCTGAACATGGGTGGTTGGCTTATTAGCACACACGCATGCATGCACACACGCATGCACATACACACACACACACACACACACACACACACACAAGAAAAGCTGTAAACTGATTGTTGATGCTGACCGAGCTGTACAGGGTATTACAACTGTGATACGTTGCAACTCTGATGCGTGACAACTCTGATATGTTACAACTCTGATACGTGATAACTGTGATACATTGCAACTCTGATATGTTACAACTCTGATGCGTGACAACTCTGATATGTTACAACTCTGATACGTGATAACTGTGATACATTACAACTCTGATACATGACAACTCTATGCATTGCAACTCTGATACATGACAACTCTGATACATTACAACTGTGATACATTACAACTCTGATACATGACAACTCTGATACAACTGTGATACATCACAACTCTGATACATAACAACTCTGATACAACTGTGATACATTACAACTCTGATATGTTACAACTCTGATGCGTGACAACTCTGATATGTTACAACTCTGATACGTGATAACTGTGATACATTACAACTCTGATACATGACAACTCTATGCATTGCAACTCTGATACATGACAACTCTGATACATTACAACTGTGATACATTACAACTCTGATACATGACAACTCTGATACAACTGTGATACATGACAACTCTGATACATGACAACTCTGATACATGACAACTTTGATACATTACAACTCTGATACATGACAACTCTGGTACATGACAACTCTGATACATTGCAACTCTGATACATGACAACTCTGATACGTTACAACTCTGATACGTTACAACTCTGACACGTTACAACTCTGACACGTTGCAACTCTGACACGTTACAACTCTGATACGTTACCACTCTGACACGTTACAACTCTGACACGTTACAAATCTGATATGTTACAACTCTGATACATGACAACTCTTATACGTTACAACTCTAATACGTTACAACTCTGATACGTTACAACTCTGACACGTTACAACTCTGATACATTACCACTCTGACACGTTACAACTCTGATACGTTACAACTCTGATATGTTACAACTCTGATACATGACAACTCTTATGCGTTACAACTCTGACATGTTACAACTCTGATAAGTTACAACTCTGATACGTTACAACTCTGATGCAAGGGGAAATCAGTCTGTGCTAAGAGTGTTTCATTTGTTTGATTGGTTGTACTTTA
>CM065694.1:37872720-37875220 GCA_017654935.2 Phymorhynchus buccinoides
ATATATTACAGGTGCTGAACGTGGGACCAACAGGCACAGGCAAAACGATGACCATCTCTGACAAACTGGCGCGTAACATGGCCAAGGAGTACATCCCTGACTTCATCAACTTCTCTGCAAAGACCTCCGCCAACCAAGTGCAAGACCTCATTGACGGGAAACTGGACAAAAGGTCTGTTAAAGTGTTTATCTCTCTGTCTGTCTGTCTGTCTTTTTAATACCTCCGCCAACCAAGTGTCTGTCAAGACCTCATTGACGGGAAACTGGACAAAAGGTCTGTTAAAGTGTTTATCTCTCTGTCTTTTTAAGACCTCCGCCAACTAAGTGCAAGACCTCATTGATGGGAAACTGGACAAGAGGTACAACTCTGTGTGTGTGTGTGTGTGTGTGTGTGTGTGTGTGTGTGTGTGTGTGTGTGTGTGTGTGTGTGTGTGTGCATGCCTGCCTGCCTGCCTGCCTGCCTGCCTGCCTGTATAAGTTTGTTGGTTCTTCTTGAATTAGCTTTATTTACTCAGGTGCTAGTTAAGCAGACATCCTTGAAGCAGTTTGGCTAAAAATGTGTTTATCTCTTAACAAACAATGAAAAGTGATGATGATGATGATAACGACAATGATGATGATGCAGTTTGGCTGAAGATGTGTTTATCTCTTAACAAACAATGAAAAGTGATGATGATGATGATAACAACAATGATGATGACGATGAACATGCCTGATGAGATGATGATGATGATGTTGATGATAATGACAATGATGATGATGACGATGTTTTCACAGACATAAAGGAGTGTTTGGCCCTCCCCTGGGCAAGTACTTCATGTTCTTCATCGACGATCTGAACATGCCTTTGTGTGAGATGATGATGATGATGTTGATGAAAATGATAACAATGATGATGATGACGATGTTTTCACAGACGTAAAGGAGTGTTTGGCCCTCCTCTGGGCAAGTACTTCATGTTCTTCATCGACGATCTGAACATGCCTTTGTGTGAGATGATGATGATGATGTTGATGAAAATGATAATAATGATGATGATGACGATGTTGTCACAGACGTAAAGGAGTGTTTGGCCCTCCCCTGGGCAAGTACTTCATGTTCTTCATCGACGATCTGAACATGCCGGCACGGGAGGTGTACGGTGCACAGCCCCCCATAGAGCTGATCCGGCAGTGGATGGACTTCAGGGGGTGGTACGACCGCAAAGCCATCGGTCAGTTGGACTTGTTTTTAAACAGAATCAGAATCAGAATCAGAATCAATGTTTATTGCCCTTTAAAACCAATACAAGGTTTTATATGACACTAATAAATATTATAACAATAACGGTAATAATAACAACTGTGTATAAAGTTTTAATTACGTAACATTTTTGCTTAACTTATGATATTTTTGTAGCCTACTTCTTATCATTTTTTATAACTTTCTTTGTACTGGTTGCGATTTCCGCAATCTGGTGGACGTGACTGCTTGAGGCAATTGAGGCGATTGATTGAGACAACTGTGTATATATTTTGCAAGCTCACTTACAAAACATGAACTATAATAAACATGAACTCTATGCTACAAAGATTTATATGCTCACAGACTTATGATATTTTTGTAGCCTTGATATTTTTTGTATGATCAGACGATTTCCGCAATCTGGTGGACGTGAACTTTGTCACATCACAGCCTAATATCATTATTGCCATTATAAAATAATTATTGATTTGTTTCCCTTCAGGCGATTTCCGCAATCTGGTGGACGTGAACTTTGTCACATCACAGCCTAATATCATTATTGCCAATATTGTTTCCCTTCATCATTATTGCCATTATAAAATAATTATTGATTTGTTTCCCTTCAGGCGATTTCCGCAATCTGGTGGACGTGAACTTTGTGTGCGCCATGGGTCCCCCCGGGGGAGGCCGCAACCCTGTGACCCAGAGACTGCTGAGGCACTTCAACTTCCTGACCTTCACCGAGATGGAGGACCCCTCCAAGAGGAAGATCTTCACCACCATCCTGAGATCGTGGATCAGTGAGTTGTTATTGATGATTATTATTATTATTATCATTATTATTATTATTTTATTATTATTATTATTATTATTATTATTATTATTATTATTATTATTATTATTATTATTATCATATTGACTGTTGAGGCATTTCAACTTCCTGACATTTGCCAAAATGGAGGATCCATGGAAAAGGAAGATACTGAGATTGTGGATCAGTGAGTTAGAATTCTTAGTCTTTTTCTCTTATTCGTCATTATGATGATTACGACTGTTGAGAGTTCTTAACTTTTTTAAGCAACATCTATCATCATCATCTTCCCCATTCAGTTATGTTTATGATTTAAGGGATGTGGGGGTGGGGTGGGGTGTTACAGCTGACCATTTGCAACCTTCTTGTTTGTCACTGTGTGGTTCAACATAACAGGGTCTGAACATCAGTTGATTGTGTGACCAAATGTGCACACCTGTATTGCTTGCTGAAACATAGAGCTGG
>CM065694.1:37877720-37882720 GCA_017654935.2 Phymorhynchus buccinoides
AAGTAAGACTATGGCCCAGATGTATGGCTTAGAAGGTAACCCTTGAATAAGACAACTGAGTTTTGAATGTCGCACAGACTTCCTTGATTGTAAAATATTCAAAATAAAATGCTTAAAAGTTTTTTTTTGCGAACCTGGTTTCCAGATCTGACCAATTTAGTGATCATACAATGATGAGACCTTTTAAAATATGTGTATGGAGCTACAGACTTTTTAGGTCTGTAGTACACCATGAAAGCGGTAAAGTCAATCAAGATTGTCTCCAAGATTGATGGTTTGACAGACAGAGAATCTGATGGTGATTGTATCCAAGATTGATAGTTTGACAGACAGAGAATCGGTGATTGTCTCCATGATTGATAGCTTGACAGACAGTGAATCTGATGGTGATTGTCTCCATGATTGATAGTTTGACAGACAGAGAATCAGTGATTGTCTCCATGATTGATAGCTTGACAGAGTGAATCTGATGGTGATTGTCTCCAAGATTGATAGCTTGACATATAGAATCTGATGGTGATTGTCTCCATGATTGATAGTTTGACAGACAGAGAATCTGATGGTGATTGTCTCCATGATTGATAGTTTGACAGACAGAGAATCTGATGGTGATTGTCTCCAAGATTGATAGTTTGACAGACAGAGAATCTGATGGTGATTGTCTCCAAGATTGATAGTTTGACAGACAGTGAATCTGATGGTGATTGTCTCCATGATTGATAGTTTGACAGACAGTGAATCTGATGGTGATTGTCTCCAAGATTGATAGTTTGACAGACAGAGAATCTGATGGTGATTGTCTCCAAGATTGATAGTTTGACAGACAGTGAATCTGATGGTGATTGTCTCCAAGATTGATAGTTTGACAGACAGAGAATCGGTGATTGTCTCCATGATTGATAGCTTGACAGACAGTGAATCTGATGGTGATTGTCTCCATGATTGATAGTTTGACAGACATAGAATCTGATGGTGATTGTCTCCATGATTGATAGTTTGACAGACAGAGAATCTGATGGTGATTGTCTCCAAGATTGATAGTTTGACAGACAGAGAATCTGACGGTGATTGTCTCCAAGATTGATAGTTTGACAGACAGAGAATCTGACAGTGATTGTCTCCAAGATTGATAGTTTGACAGACAGTGAATCTGACGGTGATTGTCTCCAAGATTGATAGTTTGACAGACAGAGAATCTGACGGTGATTGTCTCCAAGATTGATAGTTTGACAGACAGTGAATCTGACGGTGATTGTCTCCAAGATTGATAGTTTGACAGACAGTGAATCTGATGGTGATTGTCTCCAAGTCTCTGTGCATAGTTTGACAGACAGTGAATCTGAAAGTGATTGTCTCCAAGATTGATAGTTTGACAGACAGTGAATCTGTCTCTGTGTGATTGTCTCCAAGATTGATAGTTTGACTCTGTGCAGTGAATCAACCAGTGAAAAACAAAGTATGTGTCTTTCTTGTCTCTGTGCATAGTACTATAGATCAACCAGTGAAAAACAAAGTTTGATATGTGTTTCTTGTCTCTGTGCATAGTACTATAGATCAACCAGTGAAAAACAAAGTTTGATATGTGTCTTTCTTGTCTCTGTGCATAGTACTATAGATCAACCAGTGAAAAACAAAGTTCATCAGTGGTTTGACTGACATAGAATGCAATACTTATTCATGTCTGTATCTCCTCCCAGAGCATCAAAGACCTGCTGGGTCTGTGCTAGCACAAGAGCTGTCGGGTTTACCAGGACTGTCCGGTGAAGGACGAAGATGGACACTGGTTTGATGGGTGTAGAATATTACAATAATGCCTGACTGTACTATCTCCATGCAGAGCACCAAAGACCTGCTGGGTCTGTGCTCGCACAAGAGCTGTCGGGTTTACCAGGACTGTCCGGTGAAGGACGAAGATGGACACTGGTTTGGTTGGTGTAGAATATTACAATAATGCCTGACTGTACTATCTCCATGCAGAGCACCAAAGACCTGCTGGGCCTGTGGTACCATGAGAGCTGCAGAGTGTACCAGGACCGTCTGGTGAACGACGAGGATCGGCAGTGGTTTGACAAACTGCTGGGGGAGAAGATGGAGGCCGACTTTGGCATGAAGATGGAGGAGGTGGTCACCATGCAGCCCTTCCTCTACGGAGACTTCATGACACAGACCGTGGACAACAGACCCTATGTGTTCCTGGATGATCATGACAAGGTAAGGTGGTACAATCATGCAGCCCTTCCTCTATGTGTTCCTGGATGATCATGACAAGGTAAGGTGGTAAAATTATGCAGCCCTTCCTCTACGGAGACTTGATGACACAGACTGTGGACAACAGACCCTATGTGTTCCTGGATGATCATGACAAGGTAAGGTGGTACAATCATGGAGCCCTTCCTCTATGTGTTCCTGGATGATCATGACAAGGTAAGGTGGTAAAATTATGCAGCTCTTCCTCTACGGAGACTTGATGACACAGACTGTGGACAACAGACCCTATGTGTTCCTGGATGATCATGACAAGGTAAGGTGGTACAATCATGCAGCCCTTCCTCTATGTGTTCCTTGATGATCAGGACAAGGTGAGAAACAGAGACAGAGTGAGACAGTGACAGACAGAGAGACAGAGATAGAGACTTGATGACACAGACGGTGGACAACAGTCCCTGTGTGTTCCTGGATGATCAGGACAAGGTGTGTCCTCACTGATGTCGATGTGCAGGGTGGCCAATGTGTGGGATGTGCAGAGAGAGATGGTGAGGGAGGGGGGGGGGGTCTAGGTGATCATGGGAGGACATCTTGAGAGTGTAAAGCAGAGAATCATGATGATGGTGATGGTCATGATGATAATGATGATGATGATCGTCATGATGATGATGATGATGATGGTGATGATGGTCATGATGATGATGATGATGATGTTGGTGATCATGCTAATGATGATGATGGTGATGATGATGATGATGATGATGATGGATGATGATGATGGTGATGATGATGATGATGATGATGATGATGATGATGATGATGATGATGATGATGGTGATGATGATGATGATGATGATGATGATGATGGTGGTCATGATGATGATGATGACGATGTTGACAGGTTGTCAAGGTGGTAGAAGACTATCTGGAAGACTACAATCAGATCAACATGCCTCAGATGAGGCTGGTCCTGTTCATGGATGCCATCAAGCATGTGTGTCGCATCGCACGCGTCATCCGTCAGCCTCTGGGCAACGCTCTGCTGCTGGGCATGGGGGGGTCAGGACGACAGTCACTGACACGACTCGCCGCTCATCTGTGAGTCAGTCCATCCTTCTGTCTGTCTGTCTGTTCGTCTGTCTGTCTGTCCATCTGTCTTCTGTCTGTCTCTGTCTGTCTGTCTGTCTGTCCTGTCCGTCTGTCTGTCCATCTGTCTGTCCATCTGTCTGTTGGTGACTCTTTTGTCCACCTCTTGCTTTGCTTCAGGGGCTGGTTGGTTCGTGAAAACAGTCATTGATACTACTGGATGCTCACCTGTCTGTCTGTCTTCTGTTTGTCCATCTGTCTGTCTATCTGTCTTCTGTCTGCCTTCCTGTCTGTCTGTTTGTTTGTCTGTCTTCCTGTCTGTCTGTCTGTCTGTCTGTCTGTCTGTCTTCCTGTCTGTCTGTCTTCCTGTCTGTCTGTCTTCCTGTCTGTCTGTCTTCCTGTCTGTCTGTCTTCCTGTCTGTCTGTCTGTGTGCATTAGTCCTTCAGCATCCTCTGGGAGCTGGTTTTCTTTGGGGGATGTGTTACCTTGTTAGGATTAACTTAGGTGATGACAGTCCTGACATGGCCATAGCAGTTGATGTTAGGGTATGATACGGTTTAAACCTTAGGTGATGACAGTCCTGACATGGCTTTAGCAGTTGATGTTAGGGTATGATACGGTTTAAACCTTAGGTGATGACAGTCCTGACATGGCCATAGCAGTTGATGTTAGGGTATGACACAGTTTGAGCCTTAGGTGATGACAGTCCTGACATGGCTTTAGCAGTTGATGTTAGGGTATGATACGGTTTAAACCTTAGGTGATGACAGTCCTGACATGGCCATAGCAGTTGATGTTAGGGTATGATACGGTTTGAACCTTAGGTGATGACAGTCCTGACATGGCCATAGCAGTTGATGTTAGGGTATGATACGGTTTGAACCTTTGGTGATGACAGTCCTGACATGGCTTTAGCAGTTGATGTTAGGGTATGATACGGTTTGAACCTTAGGTGATGACAGTCCTGACATGGCTTTAGCAGTTGATGTTAGGGTATGATACGGTTTGAACCTTAGGTGATGACAGTCCTGACATGGCTTTAGCAGTTGATGTTAGGGTATGACACGGTTTGAACCTTAGGTGATGACAGTCCTGACATGGCTTTAGCAGTTGATGTTAGGGTATGACACAGTTTGAACCTTAGGTGATGACAGTCCTGACATGGCTTTAGCAGTTGATGTTAGGGTATGATACGGTTTGAACCTTAGGTGATGACAGTCCTGACATGGCTTTAGCAGTTGATGTTAGGGTATGATACGGTTTGAACCTTAGGTGATGACAGTCCTGACATGGCCATAGCAGTTGATGTTAGGGTATGATACGGTTTGAACCTTAGGTGATGACAGTCCTGACATGGCCATAGCAGTTGATGTTAGGGTATGACACAGTTTGACCTTAGGTGATGACAGTCCTGACATGGCTTTAGCAGTTGATGTTAGGGTATGACACAGTTTGAGCCTTAGGTGATGACAGTCCTGACATGGCTTTAGCAGTTGATGTTAGGGTATGACACGGTTTGAACCTTAGGTGATGACAGTCCTGACATGGCTTTAGCAGTTGATGTTAGGGTATGACACGGTTTGAACCTTAGGTGATGACAGTCCTGACATGGCCATAGCAGTTGATGTTAGGGTATGACACAGTTTGAACCTTAGGTGATGACAGTCCTGACATGGCTTTAGCAGTTGATGTTAGGGTATGACACTAT
>CM065694.1:37892720-37897720 GCA_017654935.2 Phymorhynchus buccinoides
AAGTGTGTAGTTAGTTAGGTGCTCAGTCGAACGGTAGCTGAGCAATTTAAATTGAAAGACAACTAGTGTCAGTGTGTAGTTTCTCCACAGCACAAAGCAAAGAGGAACACTCTTTACTAGGCTATACTCTTCAAGCCTTGCTGCACTGCTGCGCGCGTGTGTAGTAAGCAAGCTGCCAGCGACCAAATAGAACTTTGGCTGTAGCAGCCCACTTGTGAAATCCTGCCTGCGTGCTACCTTTGCTGCCGCGTGAAGTCTTGCTACGGTCAAGGAATGGGAGGGAGGGATGGATGGGGAAGGAAGGAGATTCAAAAGAGGAGGAGGTGAGTGGGTTTCACGATAGCGCATATGTGGGAACTAAACGATCCAAATTGAACGGCCGTGGAGAGAGAGAGAGAGAGGTGCATCTTCTCCAAACTGATCGGCATGAAGAAGATGGAGCTGAGCACCGCCAGGAAACGACTGAAAATTGGCCTGGACAAGGTGAGAGAGAGAGAGAGAGAGAGAGAGATGGAGATGGAGAGAGAGAGAGAGAGAGAGAGAGAGAGAGAGAGAGAGAGAGAGAGAGAGGTGCATCTTCTCCAAACTGATCGGCATGAAGAAGATGGAGCTGAGCACCGCCAGGAAACGACTGCAAATTGGCCTGGACAAGGTGAGAGAGAGAGATGGAGAGAGAGAGAGAGAGAGAGAGGGAGAGAGAGAGGGAGAGACAGGTGCATCTTCTCCAAACTGATCGGCATGAAGAAGATGGAGCTGAGCACCGCCAGGAAACGACTGAAAATTGCCTGGACAAGGTGAGAGAGAGAGATGGAGAGAGAGAGAGAGAGATGGAGAGAGAGAGAGAGAGAGAGAGAGAGAGAGAGAGAGAGAGAGAGAGAGAGAGAGAGAGAGAGGGAGGACAGGTGCATCTTCTCCAAGCTGATCGTCATGAAGAAGATGGAGCTGAGCACCGCCAGGAGAAGACTCAAGATTGGCCTGGACAAGGTGAGACAGAAAGAGAGAGAGACACAGAGAGAGAGAGAGAGAGAGAGAGAGGGATAGATAGAGGGAGGAAGAGAGAAAGAAGAGATAGAGGGAGGGAGAGAAAGGGGAGGGGGTGCATATTCTCCAAACTGATTTGCATGAAGAAGATGGAGCTAATCACAGCCAGGAAGAAAAGACTGAAAATTGATTGGTCTGGACAATATGAGAGACACTTCAAACTTCACACTTCAACTTCAAATACTTTATTTTACAAGGATAAGAATGTAGGCTGGGCCTAGTCTTCCATTCTGTCCTTGACACACAGAGAGAGAGAGAGAGAGAGAGAGAGAGAGAGAGAGAGAGAGAGAGAGAGGGAGGGAGGGGTGCATCTTCTCCAAACTGATCGGCATGAAGAAGATGGAGCTGAGCACTGCCAGGAATTGACTCAAGATTGGCCTGGACAAGGTGAGACAGAAAGAGATAGAGACAGAGAGAGAGAGAGAGAGAGAGAGAGAGAGAGAGAGAGAGGGGGATAGATTGAGGGAGGAAGAGAGAAAGAAGAGATAGAGGGAGGGAGAGAAAGGGGAGGGGGTGCATCTTCTCCAAACTGATCGGCATGAAGAAGATGGAGCTGAGCACTGCCAGGAAAAGACTGAAAATTGATTGGTCTGGACAAGATGAGAGACACTTCAAACTTCAAATACTTTATTTTACAAGGATAAGAATGTAGGCTGGGCCTAGTCTTCCATTCTGTCCTTGACACACACAGAGAGAGAGAGAGAGAGAGAGAGAGAGAGAGAGAGAGAGAGAGAGAGAGAGAGAGAGGTGCATCTTCTCCAAACTGATCGGCATGAAGAAGATGGAGCTGAGCACCGCCAGGAATTGACTGAAAATTGGCCTGGACAAGGTGAGAGAGAGAGAGAGAGAGAGAGAGAGAGAGAGGGGGGGGGGAGAGAGAGAGAGAGAGAGGTGCATCTTCTCCAAACTGATCGGCATGAAGAAGATGGAGCTGAGCACCGCCAGGAATTGACTGAAAATTGGCCTGGACAAGGTGAGAGACCGAGAGAGAGAGAGAGAGAGGGGGGGGGGGGGGGGGAGGGAGGGGTGCATCTTCTCCAAACTGATCAGCATGAAGAAGATGGAGCTGAGCACCGCCAGGAATTGACTGAAAATTGGCCTGGACAAGATGAGAGAGAGAGAGAGAGAGAGAGAGAGAGAGAGAGAGAGAGAGAGAGAGAGAGAGAGAGAGAGACAGGTGCATCTTCTCCAAACTGATTGGCATGAAGAAGATGGAGCTGAGCACCGCCAGGAGAAGACTCAAAATTGGCCTGGACAAGGTGAGAGACAGAGAGAGGGAGAGAGATTTGTTAGCTAATCCAAAATGTGCGCATGATCATCCGACTGAAGATGCAGAACACTATCTGTTGCACTGTCAAAACTTTACTCAGATAAGAACAAACACGATTCTCACTCTTAACGTGAACACTATTAACATCCAGGCACTTCTTTTTGGTGACCAAACTCTATCAAGGGCAGAAAACGAAACAATTGTTGAAACTGTGCACCAGTTCATAGCTCTTAGCAAAAGGATATAACAGTGGAGAGGCTTGGTTTTCCCTTCCCTTCCTGCTCCTGAACTTGTTTTTGTTGTTTGTTTTCCTGTACATTTCTACCTTCGTAGTTAGTTAAACTAAGTCTCCTTTCAATCAATCAATCAATCAATCAATCAATCAATCAATATTTTTATTGTCCATTTTACAGGAAATTCTTTTTGCAGCGATAAAACAATCAGCAAAACAACACAATAAAGACAGACATAGTATACAGAGAAGACAAAAAAAATGAAATATGCGACTATTTTAAATACTGTGCGCACATACAATTCTTGGTCTCACACACACACACACACACACACACACACACACACACACACACACAGCCTCATGCCCCAATGGTGAGGTGTTTCCAGCCTTTTACTTTATTCCTAACACAGGGCTGGACTCCAGCTGGTCTTCTACTGGGTGGAAATACTCTCTCTCTCTCTCTCTCTCTCTCTCTCTCTCTCTCTCTCTCTCTCTCTCTCTCTCTCTCTCTCTCTCTCTTTTCTTCTCTCTCTTCTCTCCCCCCCCCCCTTCTGTTTTTCTTTGTTTTCTTTGTTTTGTGTTTTGTGTGTGTATAGTGTATGTGTTCATATGTGTGTCTGCGTTCGTGTTTGTGCGTATATATCTGCATTTTGCGCGAAATGTGTCAACTATTTCAATGCGATTTTCCTTGTTGTGTTGTGCTTTAGTCTTCTTCTGTTTTCAGCTTATCGTTTGTCATCATATATAATGATACAGTGGAACCTCCCTTATAAGACCTTCAAAAATCATCCAAAATGAGGTCTTATAAGGGAGGGGTCTTATAAGGGAGGTAATTTTAATACTTACAAAGAAGGGCAATATCTCAGAGAAGTAGGTCTTATATGGGAGGGAGTCTTATAATGGGAGGTCTTATAAGGAGGTTCCACTGTAGTACAATTTTTTTTTTCTTTTCATTTTTCATTAATTCAATTGCATATTATGTCCGCCAACTTTGTCCGCTGTAATATTTCTTCGAACTGAGCACACCATAAGCTCTGCTTGCTGCTGCTTCAGTTATTTTGTATCGTGTGATCTTTTGTTTTTGGACAATAAAAATGTTTAAACCAGAGAGAGAGAGAGATGGACAGAGAGAGAAAGGGGCAGAGGGGAGGATAGAGAATATCCGAGAGAGAGACAGAAATAAAGGGGAAGGAGGTTACATCTCATCAAATTGATTGGGATTTGAAAAAAAAAGCCATCAAATTCAGTGCTGCCAGAAAACAAGAAGGAAGACAGACAGAGACAGTGTGTATGTGTGTGTGTGTGTGTGTGTGTGTGTGTGTGTGTGTGTGCACGCACATGTGCATTGGTCCATGTCTGTGTGTGTGTGTTGTAGTTGCTGACCACAGCAGATGAAGTGTTCAAACTTCAGGAAGAGCTGGCCACCATGAGACCACTGCTGGAGGAGGCTGTGAAGGAATCCATCGCTACCATGGAGAAAATATCTAAAGACACTGTGAGTATATCATCATCATCATCATCACCATCGTCATTATCATCATCTCTGATATTTCTAGGGACAGATTGTTAGGGAAAGAAGGAATATTTCCATTTCCTTGAGGCGAGTGGCTGAAATTGTTGACTATGGCAGTGTCTCCTGTTTGTGGGGGCAATGGCTTCAAGGCGGAAAATCTAACGCAGGATAGACTGTTGAGGATCTGGTAGAACATTGACAGTTGAGGATCTGGTAGAACATTGACAGTTGAGGATCTGGTAGAACATTGACAGCCTGAAGGCTCAGGTCAGACTGTTCAGGATCTGGTAGAACATTGACAGCCTGAAGGCTCAGGTCAGACTGTTCAGGATCTGGTAGAACATTGACAGCCTGAAGGCTCAGGTCAGACTGTTCAGGATCTGGTAGAACATTAACAGCCTGAAGGCTCAGGTCAGACTGTTCAGGATCTGGTAGAACATTGACTGTTCAGGATCTAGTAGAACATTGACAGCCTGAAGGCTCAGGTCAGATTGTTCAGGATCTGGTAGAACATTGACTGTTCAGGATCTGGTAGAACATTGACTGTTCAGGATCTGGTAAAACATTGACTGTTCAGGATCTGATAGAACATTGACAGCCTGAAGGCTCAGGTCAGACTGTTCAGGATCTGGTAGAACATTGACTGTTCAGGATCTGGTAGAACATTGACAGTTCAGGATCTGGTAGAACAGACTGTTCAGGATCTGGTAGAACATTGACTGTTCAGGATCTGGTAGAACATTGACAGCCTGAAGGCTCAGGTCAGACTGTTCAGGATCTGGTAGAACATTGACTGTTCAGGATCTGGTAAAACATTGACTGTTCAGGATCTGGTAGAACATTGACTGTTCAGGATCTGGTAGAACATTGACAGCCTGAAGGCTCAGGTCAGACTGTTCAGGATCTTGTAGAACATTGACTGTTCAGGATCTGGTAGAACA
>CM065694.1:37910220-37930738 GCA_017654935.2 Phymorhynchus buccinoides
TAAAATGGCACAGCTCTATACAATATAATACAGTGCAATAAAATGACACAGTTCTATGCAATGCAAAACATTTAATTACAACGCAATACAGTGCATTAAAATGGCACAGTTCCATGCAATGCAAGACAGTTCATTGCAATACAGTGCAATGCAAATGACACAGTTATATACAATGCAAAACAGTTCATTGCAATATAATACAGTGCAATAAAATGGCACAGTTCTATACAATGCAAAACATTTCATTGCAATATAATGCAATGCAATACAGTGCAATGTAGCGTAACACATTATTGTAGACACCATATTTGGGTCATTGGGTACTCTACTCATTCACTTTGTACTACACGTTTTAAAATTTTATCTATCTTGGTCGAAATAACAACTTTTTTTTCCTGTGTCAGTGTGAGCTAACTTTTGATCAGAAACATGACCCAGGACTGGACCACGGACACACAGACCACCATGAGTGACCATGAGATATACACTATAATGTATCATGTTGCAGGGAGAGTACTGACACAACATGACCCAGGACTGGACCAAGGGGACACACAGACCACTATAATGTACATGTTACAGGGAGAGTACATGAGTGACCATGAGATATACACTATAATGTATCATGTTGCAGGGAGAGTACCGACACAACATGACCCAGGACTGGACCACGGACACACAGACCACCATGAGTGACCATGAGATATACACTATAATGTATCATGTTGCAGGGAGAGTACTGACACAACATGACCCAGGACTGGACCACGGACACACAGACCACCATGAGTGACCATGAGATATACACTATAATGTATCATGTTACAGGGAGAGTACTGACACAACATGATCCAGGAATGGATCAAGGCGCTGGACATAAATCAGGTTCCCCACACAGAGGACCCCTCCCTCATCACCACTTTGAGTGACCATTACGCCACACTATATATATAATGTATCATGTTGCAGGGTGAGTACCGACACAACATGATCCAGGAATGGATCAAGGCGCTGGACATAAATCAGGTTCCCCACACAGAGGACCCCTCCCTCATCACCACCTTGAGTGACCATTAGATATACACTATAATGTATCATGTTGCAGGGAGAGTACCGACACAACATGACCCAGGAATGGATCCAGGCGCTGGACATAAATCAGGTTCCCCACACAGAGGACCCCTCCCTCATCACCACCTTGAGTGACCATTACACCACACTATATATATAATGTATCATGTTGCAGGGAGAGTACCGACACAACATGACCCAGGAATGGATCCAGGCGCTGGACGTAAATCAGGTTCCCCACACAGAGGACCCCTCCCTCATCACCACCTTGAGTGACCCCGTCAAGATCCGCTCCTGGCAGATCGCTGGCCTGCCCAAGGACAACCTGTCTGTGGAGAATGGAGTGATTGTGCAGTTTTCGCGACGGTGGTCGCTGTTCATTGACCCCCAGGGACAGGCCAATAAATGGGTGAAAAACATGGTGAGTGATGTATTGTTGACTGCATTATACTACAGTGATATGGAATGGAGTGATTGTGCAGCTTTCATGACAGTGCCCCCTGTTTATTGATCCCTAGGGGCAGGCTAATAAATGGGTGAAAAACATGGTGAGTGATGTATTATTGACTGCATTATATGTGCAGTGATATGGAATGGAGTGATTGTGCAGCTTTCACGACAGTGCCCCCTGTTTATTGATCCCTTGGGGCAGGCTTATAAATGGGTGAAAAACATGGTGAGTGATGTATTATTGACTGCATTATATGTGTGGTGATATGGAATGGAGTGATTGTACAGCTTTCACGATGGTGGAGCCCCTATGTTTATTGATCCCTAGGGGCAGGCTAATAAATGGGTGAAAAACATGGTGAGTTAGTTATTATGGTTATTTTGTTTTATGGTGTCTGATGACATAGAATGGAGTCATTGTGCAGTTTTCACGACTATGGCCATTATTCATGGCCCACCCAAAGAAGACAGGGTCACACATGCTGGTTGTATTCATGCTGGTGGTTTTCATGTTGGTTGTTTTCATGCTGGTTGTGGTTTCATGCTGGTTGTTTTCATGCTGGTTGTTTTCATGCTGGTGGTTTTCATGCTGGTTGTTTTCATGCTTTTCACATGCTGGTGGTTTTCATGCTGGTGGTTTTCATGCTGGTGGTTTTTATGCTGGTGGTTTTCATGCTGGTTGTTTTCATGTTGATGGCATTGTGTTGCTGATGCTTAGAATATTGCAGTACTGGAAGCGGGTACCAAACTAATGGTTTGTTCTGAAATTGAAACATGAGATAAAGAGTATCAACTGAAACAATATTGGTGAGTATAATGAGGATGGTAACGCACATGATGATGACTATAATAGTGATGATGATGATGTTGATGACAATGACAATGATGATGATGTTCTAATTTCCTCAGGAACCTCAGGAAACTGACAATGTGTGGAACCTGGACATCATCAAGTTATCTGATGGGGACAATGATGATGATGATGATGATATGATGATGATAACAATGATGATGATGATGATGGCACGATGTTTAATGTCTCAGTGAGCGTGGGACATGTTTGGGGACATCACAAGTATCTGATGGGGACCATGATGATGCTGATGATGATGATGACAACAATGGATATTTTAATGTCCTTAGGAGCGTGATATGGTCTGGACACCATCAAGTTGTCTGATGGTGACGATGATGTTGATAACAATGATGATGACGATGATGACGACAACAATGATGTTTTAATATCCTCAGGAGCGTGACAATGGTCTGGACATCATCAAGTTGTCTGACAAGGACTTCCTGAGATCTCTGGAGAACGCTGTTCGCTTTGGTAAACCTTGTCTGCTGGAGAACATTGCCACTGAGCTGGACCCTGCATTGGAGCCCATCCTTCTGAGACAGGTGGGTCTGTCTGTCTGTCTCTCTCTATCTCTCTCTATCTCCCTCTCTCTCTCTCTCTCTGTTTATTTCATGTCTGCTGGACAACATAGCTACTGAACTAGACCCTTCCTTGGAACCTATCTTACTGAGACATGTCTGTCTGTCTGTCTGTCTGTCTGTATGTATGTATGTCTGTTTCTGTCTGGACTGTCTATCTACCTGTCTGTGTTTTAGGTGTGTGGTGTTGTGTGTACCACAGTCTATGGCCTATATAGGCGATTATTTTTTTCCTGCAAGACTGAGACCCCTTGCGCCTTTTTATGACGTGACTGATAATATTGTAAGAGAATAGAGTAACAAAAATTGAATTTTTTTCTGTGGTAAATTCGGAGGTGTGCGTATTATAATCATGTCGTGCGCCTAATAGTCTGTGAACTATAGGTAAGTGTGTGTGTATGAGATTGAGATGTTTGTCGAGTGTGTGTTGTATATGTCTGTGGTGATGAGATGAGATGTTTGTCAGTTGTGTGTGTATATGTCTGTGTGTGATGAGATGAGATGTTTGTCAGTGTGTGTGTATATGTCTGTGTGTGATGAGATGAGATGTTTGTCAGTGTGTGTGTATATGTCTGTGTGTTCTTCTTTTGGATGAGATGAGATTAGTCAGTGTGTGTGTATATGGGTCTGTGTGTGATGAGTATGTATGTCAGGTCATGTTGGTTGTATATTATCTGTCGTGTGATGAATGATGATGATGTTTGTCAGTGTGTGTGTATATGTCTGTGTGTGATGATGATGAGATGTATGGTGCAGTTTGTGTGTGTATATGTAATGTGTGTGGTAAGATGAGCATGTATGTAAGTTGTGTGTGTGTATATGGTTCTGTGTGTGATATGTATGTCAGTGTGTGTGTGTATGTCTGTGTGTGATGAGAGTTATGTCAGTGTGTGTGTATATGTCTGTGTGTAATGAGATGTTTGTCAGGGTGTGTGTATATGGCTGTGTGTGATGAGATGGAGATGTTTGTCAGTGTTGTGATGTATGTATGTCTGTTGTGTGAAAGATGAGCATGTTTGTCAGTGTGTGTGTATATGTCGTGTGTGTGATAGATGAGATGTTTTTCAGTGGCCGTGTGTGGTATATATGTTTGTTGATGTGATGATATGAGATGTTGTATGTCATGTGTGTGTTGTGTGTATGTCTGTGTGTGTTGTGATAAGATGAGATGTATTAGTCAGTGTGTGTGTGTATATCTATGTGTGTGATGAGATGAGATTTTATGTGAGTGTGTTGTGTTTATGTCTGTGTGTGATGTGATGTGTGTGTTAGTGTGTGTGTGTCTGTGTCTGTGTGTTGTGTGTGTGTGTGAGAGAGAGTCAGTGTGTGTGTGTGTGTGTGTGTCTGTGTGTGATGTAGATGAGATGTATGTTCAGTTTGTGTGTGTGTTATGTCTGTGTGTGTGATGAGATGAGAGTATGTCACAGTGTTGTGTGTGTGTGTGTTGTGTGTGGTGTCGGTTGTGTTGGGTGGGGGGGACTGATGGGGAAAGGGATGAGATATATGTCAGATGTGCGCGTGTGTATATGTCTGTGTGTGTGAAGAGATGAGATGTATGTCAGTGATGTGTGTTGCGCTCACGCGCCGGCTGGATAAGAGAATGAGATGCTATGCAATATGTTGGTGTATGTCAGTATGCTTGTGTTGTATTGCCCTATTATAATGTTACAGACGTTCAAACAACAAAGGCAGTGTGGTGATCAAGAGCTGGGGATTTGTCATTCCATATGATGGCGAGATGATGGTGATGAGGATGGTATATGCTGTGATGATGATGGATAATTGATGTTGGTATGAAGATGATGATATGATGATTGATGGGTGATGCTGATGAAGAATGAGAGATGATGTTGCAGGAGTGTTTGCATTAACAACAGGCAGTCCTGGTCATCAAGACCTGGGAGATGCTGTCATTCCAATACCTAAGAGCAAATTTTATAAAACACCATAGTGGACAACTTTTAATCCACATGATGCTGAGAGCTGCATGATGATGATGCGGATATGCTATGATGTTGAGGTTTACGTGCAAACAACAAGCAAGCCTGGTGATAAGCTGCAGGCGTGATGCTCGTCATATCTGACGATAACCATCAAAGACTTCACAAGTTCATAATGAGATGATGATGATGATGATGATGCTGGTGCAGACATTAAACAACAGGCAGCCTGCGTCATCAAGCTGGGGGTGATGCTGTCATCCATACCACAAACGACTTCAAGTTCTACATGACCACGAACTTGCCAACCCCTCAATACACCCCTGAGGTGTCCAACCCAACAGTGGCCTGGTCAAACTCACCTGTCTCCTAGAGGTAACACTTCTATTTAGTCTCTGCCTGTCTGTGTGTGTGAAGTCTCTGCCAAGTGTAGACGAGTTCAAAACATAACAGAACCGAACCATTCCACACACACCCACCACACTACTACCTCTAAGACGTTACGAAACGCGAAAATTAATTTTCTTTTACAAAAATAAACAATTCAAGACAATATAATATTTCAAAATACTTTACAGGAGATAGTAATGAATTAATAAATAAATCCATAGAAGGAAAAATAAAACCAGTTTAAAAAAAATGACCTAAGTCCAACCCCAAGCCACTTAACAGCTCCAGCCAAAGGGAGACAACAAAACCAAAACCCTAAGTCACAAATATCTTTGGTTTAAAAAAGAATGCCGGACCCAAAAATGTCACAAACAGCCAAAAAGGGAGAGCTATGAGGTCAAGAAACACTCCTTGGAAAACAATTCTAAGCATGTACAGTGAGACGCTATGTGACATGTCACGTTTAAAGAATGAAATCCTAACGAACTCTGGCCGAAGTCATTTTGGGCTCACGTCGTTTTTTTAAAACAAAGTGAGTCTATAGTATCGTACAGTTCGGTTGTTGTTGTGTCTGTGTGTGTGTATGTGTTGTGTGTGGGTGTGTTGCGTCCATGGCCCCGACCTTTAACCTTAACTCAAACATTAACGTTTCATGTTCTCTAAAACAGTAGAAGGCGGTGAGCCTTAGTCACGACGATCCAAGAGCAGTCAGATACATTGATAAAGAACAAAATAGATAATCATTTGTTGCCAGAGATTACTGTTGTGCAACCTTATAACCTTGACTCAGTCACACTTTTCAAACTAAAGAAGCACTCTCACTCTTCCTACTGAAACTTTAAAGTTGTCATGTTCTCAAAAAGATAAAGATGTTAGAGGTTAAAGTTAGCAGGGAGACTTGATTTTTGACTGTGAGCCTTCAAGTCATGGCGATCAACAGCACAGTCAGAAATCAGCACATCGTCGTATTAGGAACACAAGAAAGAAAAAATCACATTGTGTGTGCAGAGATTACTGTCAACTGTTGTGTTCCTGCTCCTTTTAATTACCGAGGTAGGAGAGGAGATAATCCTGGGAAAAGAAAGACTCTCCGATTAGATATGTTACAAAAAAGCTCTTGTATTAAAGAAACCCAAGACTTCAGGTGGTACAAATAGTAACCTTGTAAACGGCGCGATCCAACTACATGTATTATTTTTTGTAACAAATGGATAGCTAGTACTTAACGCGGCATGTGTTGGAGCGTTGCCGGCTCCGGGGTGATATTTAGGCTTTCATGATCGCGCCTCTACTGGAGAAACGGCATATTGTGTCATTCGCATGCTTGCAACTTGCACATATCTCTTGCGCATAACTTAGCCTTACTGTCACTTCTTGTTAGCAGGCAACAAGACCTAGGCTAGAGTCCATTGCCACTTACTCACGCACACTCAAGACACGGGACGCGTACTTAACATGTAGCCCACATCATTCATCAAGGTCTTGAGACCAAAATATCCGCGAAAATCCAAGGGTTCGGTCGATTTCACCCTGCACCTCTCGACCGGTACGAATTCCTTTGTTAGGCCTCTAGACGATGTATCTACACCATGGCAAAGCGCGGACTAGTACAGGGGAAAGTAAACATGGAGAGCCTCTGCCACTGGCTGTGACACTGACCGTGGCTTATGTGGAAGTGGGGGGGGGGTGGGTGCTCAAAGAGAAAATGCACGAAACATGAAAATAAATATTAGGACGTATATAAATATTTTACAGAAATGTAATGATGATGTGTGACTCAAGATTTTCATCGCCTCAGGATGAACACAATCGCATGTATATAGGAAACCGCTGAGGAACAGATAAACGCAACTTCCATTATGTTAAATTTTGTTGCTCCAAAGAGTAAGTCGGGCCTTGTATGATCCCCACACTAGGCCAATGTACTAGGCCTACTACGGTTGTCCGTAGACCCCCCTTACCCCCGGCGGGGGGCAAGTGGGGGTAGGTGGGGGATTGGTCACTATGTTTTTCTGAAATCCTTGGTTCAATATGCTTTTTCAATTTTAATTGTTGTGTGCCAAATAAACTAGGCGCTCACTTCTTGTTGTCACACGACGCCCAGACAAGCAGATAAATTTAACTATTTTAACGACTCGGGTTAGGGGCTGCATGAGAGAGTAAATTAAATTTAAACCGGAAATCAAAATCTAATCGCGTTTGTTCAGATGCACGTAAGTGTCTACCTAACAGTATTCTCTCTCTTACAGCATGAGAATGTCCATTGTGGAGCTCCCATGCCTGCCTATAGTACTAAAAACTTCAGACGTGTTGCGCTTGCAGGGCTTTGCCTTTGTTTAAGAGCAGTTAAGGAATTACTTCACCAGCTATGCCGTGGTTGTAGTGTTAGCAGACACAGACTACGTGTCCTAGGGACATACAGGTTTGAACCTCCTCAGAGGCTCAAGAGTGTTTTCGGAAGTACCTGACCACTCTCTACCCAGAGTGAGGTGGGTACTATGAGGCTCATTGGGAGACTGAAATACCCACAACCCCAGTCGAGCTTCATCCGCTTAACGGATGCGTATTTGAGAGTGTTGCTCTAATTTCATGATACTCAGAAACATGCAAGGTATTAGTTCTCAGGCTCTGGAATAATGCGATATATTATTGAGAGGAAGCATAGGTGACGGCCCGGCTCACAGAGTACTCGGACCAATTATGGAACTCCATAGCATCATATAGGTGTTACATACACCTGTCGTATGTGTACCATCTAATCATGAAAAAAAGTCTCAAATCTGTGGCTTGTGCATGCCTGCTCTCATGTTGACACAGTTCGTTTACATTACCTATGAATATATGTCCTTGTGGGTTTGGGTGTCAAAGTCATGGGGACAGTGTGTTTCTGGGTGAGCTGTCGACGTGTTGGAAAGTCATGGGTGGCGCCCTTGGAGGAGTGGAACCTCACCAGGCTGGCCATCACCGTGGATAAGACATTATTGTCGTCAGTAGGGCGCCCGGAGTCATGGTTGTGTGCCTGACGTACAGGCTCCACACTGAACCCCAACGAAAGTGACTCACAGCAGCAGCTGCCGTGTTCTCTACTGTTGATTGTTGGACTAACATAGATTTGCTCCTCTTGGACTGTCTGAGTCTCGGATTGTGCGAGATTTCGGTCAAGTGCAGGGTTCTTTGTAGCTGCGAGTTGGGATTTGAACGAGCAGCCACTGTATGGCAAAAAATAGGACAGCAAAAAATAGAAAAAAGAGTTACGGTCAGTGTTAGTGGGCAGTGGACTGGAGGGTCAAACTGTTGGGGTATTGTATGAGGAACACACTGACATAGAAGAGGCCAGACCAGCTTTGGTCTATCAGCAACGCCTGTCTTTAATAATGTTGTTCATACTGCTATTATTTACAGTCACTTGGAAGACCAGTTGTTAGTATGTGCTGAGGAATACCCTTGACCTAGAGAGGCAAAGAACGAGATGATCATCAGCAACGCTTGTCTTTAATAATGTTTTCATACTGTTATTATTACAGTGGCATGAAAAAGACCAGTTGTTAGGTATTGTGGTGGCTGAGGAACACCCTTGATCCTAGAAGAGGGCCTGACTTGTTCCCACTTGTTAAGCCCAGATGATCCCTCCGCTGGATCGTCAGCAAACGCCTGTCTTTAATAATGTTGTTCATACTGCTATTATTACAGTGGCCTGGAAGACCAGTTGTTAGGTATTGTGCGTGGCTTAGGAAACCATGACTAGAAGAAGACCAAGAATCAGCGATCTGATCAGCAACGCCTTGTCTTTAATAATGTTGTTATACGTTATTATACAGTGGCCTGGAAGACCAGTTGTTGGGTATTGTGCGAGGAACACCCCTGCCTTGAAGAGGAAAGACACCTGATCATTCAGCAACGCGTCTTTAATAATGGTGTTAATGACTGTTATTATTACAGTGGCCTGGAAGACAGTGTTAGGTATGGTGGTGGCTGAGAACGCCACCATGACCTATGAATGAGGGTGCCAATGAACCCAGACTGTGATCATCAGCAAGTTGCACAGATGTGAAACAGGAGAATCTGAAGGAGATTGAGGGACAGATGCCTGCTACGCGCTGAGACTCCTCTGAGGGCAGCCCCCTAGTGACAGGTATCGACCGTCATTGCCACCTGGAGGCCTTGGCAAGATCAAAGTCCAGGAGATCAAGGTACGTTGTTTAGGGATAGGGATATGGTCAGTGCGTATGGGCTTAATAAGGGGAGTACAGGGCTGTTACCATGTGTGTGTGTGGATGTGGAGAGGACTGTGTGTCCTCTGAGGGCAGCCTGGGGACATGACCATTAAGACACTGGGAGCCTCCAAGATCAAGCCTTAGAGATCAAGGGGGAGAGAGGGGAGGAAGCTGGTGGTTTGTGGGTGTGTAATATTGTGTATGATCGTTAAACTGTTATCGATTATGTCCACAGTCAAGTGGTGGCAGAACAGACAGAGGACATAGATCCACACGCAGCAGCATCCCGTGGAGTGAACACTAATTAGTGTTATATGTGTATTCTATTCACAGCCAAGTGTGTGGCAGAGCAGACAGAGAGAGGACTAGACGACACACGCAGCCCAGTACATACCGTGGTGTGAACACCAGGATGCTGTTTTCTGCCGAGGTGGGGACATGGCGTCCATGTGATCCCACGGTACCAGTAGACTCCCTGGAGTGGTTCATCACCATCTTCCTGGGGACTCTATCTCCCACGCGGGAAGAGCGAGCGGAAAACATCCCCCAGAGGATCGTCAACATCAACAACTACTTCACTTCAGTCATCTATCGAAAACGTCGGAGGGCTCTTTGAGAAACACAAGCCGACCTCTTCGCGTTCTAGTGGGTGTCAGGGATCAACATGCCAACAAAGGAAATTATCAACATGGGTGGTGGCTTCTAGCGTGATGAATGAATGATGACGTTCATTATTTGGCCTCGTGTAACACAAGGTCTCGTTATGTCTTCTTGTGAACTCTGAACACGTGAAAAACTATATTTAACAAGGATAAATAGTTTAGCGAGGCCTATTCGCACAATCTGTCCTAATTGGTGTATGTGTGTGTGTGTGTGGTGCGTGCGTGTGTGTATGTGTGTGTGTGTGTTTGAGCTTCTTTCACAAGCAACATTTTCAACAAATTTTGTACGCATTTATTCTTTAGAGTTAACAACTTACTCGGTATGCTTTTGTCTAAACTTGCCGATGAATATTGCCTACTCCCTGATATCTACTCAGTCTTCCTTTTTAATATTGAATTGCAACTCAGTCGTCTCTTTCTATTTTGAACTAATTACTTTTTTGCTTGCTGTCTGTCAGTCTTTGTTTTTGCACGAAAACGTGATGTACCATACGAAACAAGGGGGGGGGACGGGTCTGGGTTATTGACTGTTCATTAAAGGACCAAATACTACCTGAAACGCCTTGTCTTTTATGTGTGCTAGGGAGTTCAGGAGAGAAGTGAGGATTATCCTGTGATATTTTCATTGGGTGATAGGGATTATACCACTGAGTGTGGAACTCAGTAGCAACATAATTAAGTTGGAGTTATTAGCATGAGAAAGAGTGAAATTGTAAACCTAGAGATGTACATGGTTACTGTTTGCGAAAGAGGCTCACTACGAACTCACATCAGGGTCTCTTTGCTTCTGTCTGCCGCCTCCCCTGTTGTGTTCTTTGTGCTGGGGGCCTCCGGTGGGTCGCCCCCCCGCCCCTCCGCCCCGTGCGCCGCGCGGGTTTGTGCCTCCCGCCGCCGGTTGCTTGCCCCTCGCCTGGCTCGCGGTGTTCCGCCCCGGCCCCCCGCGCCCTCGCCCGCCGCTCTTGCCCCGGTCATTTCCGCCTGCCCCCTCTGCCGCGGCCCTCGCCGCCTTGGTCCTCCCGCTTTCGCTCTCCGCTCCCGCGTGTGCCTTCTCCCGCTCCCCTGGTGTCCTCGTCCCCCGCTGCCTCCCGCGCCTCCTGTTTTTGGCCTCTCTGCCTTTTTCCCGTGTCTTCCGCTCCCCCGCTCCCCGCGCCTTCTCTCTCGTCTAGGACCCCGACGCCTCCTTTGCTGGTGCTTGGCCGCCCTGGTCCCCTCGTTGCCTCGTTCGTGCCCCTCCGGTGCTCCCCCCCCCTTCGCCCGCGCTTGTCCTATGGTGCCCCCTGGGTCTTATTTCTCCCTCTTCCCTGTCCCGTTCTCTGTTTCTCGTGTAGCCCGCCGCCGCCGCGCGCTTGGTACACCTCTTCCCGTCAGCGCTCCCCCTCGGCCCGGCCCCCGTTGGCTTTCCGTCGGTGGCTCCCGTGGTCTCCCCTGGTGCTGTCCGGCCGCGGTTCCTCGTCGGCAGGCCCATTACGCTCGCGCCCCTCTGTCCGGTCCCCTCCTTCGTCTTTTCGCTTTGCGCTACGCGCGCCCCCTCGGCCCCGCCCTTGCCGGTCTTTAAATGCCCGCAGAGTTTCGCGTCTATTATGAGCGCGGTTGCCCCGCAGGGTGGTTCCGTCTGTGCACCGGTGTGCGTCTTCTGTTGGCCTTCTCGCCTCTGCCTCCTTTCTCCCGTCGTTATGCCTGCTTTGGCCGCCCGTTACCGTCACCAGCTGGCGAGAGAGCAGCTGAGAGTGTAGAGAGAGAGCGCGCGAGAGGCGAGCGATGGAGCCGCTGCGCGCAGAGCGAGTCAGAGCGATGGTAGATGCGAGAGCGGGCGCGAGCGCGCGCGCCAGGCTGAGTCAGCGAGAGCGATAGCGCGCGCGAGAAGAGCGCGATGCGAGCCCATGACTTCCGGAAAGAGCGCAGCGCGAAGACCGGAGCGAGGCGAGAGAGAGGCGCGCGCGCGCGCGTCGCGCGCCCGCGCGCGCGCTGCGCCGCGCGCGATGAGCGCGCGCGCGCTTGCGGCAAACTTTGCGATCTTATCGAGCGCGAGGAGCGTTGCGAGAGCCAGCGGAGCGCAGCCTTTGACCGCGAGCGCGGCGCGAGCCTTGCGCTGCGCGCGCCCAGCCCGCGCGCGAGCGCGCGATGCGCGCGCGCGAGCGCGCGCGCGCGCGCGCTCGCGACGCCGCTTCAGGGAGCGCCGCGCGTATGTCGCGCGCGACCAGCGGCGCGCGGAGCGGCGCTGGCGCGCGCGCGAGCCCGCGAGCGCGCGCTCCGCGCCGCGAGCCAGCGCGGCGCGCGCGAGCGCGCCCCGCGGCGCGCGCGCGCGCGCGCGCGGCGCGCGCGCGCGCGCGCGCGCCTGGGCGCGCGCGCGCGCGCTCATCATCATCACCTTCCATCCCTCACCTTATGTGTCATCTGTGTGCCAATCTATCATTTACCATTGTATTAGTTCATGCTAATCTTTTGTGTCATCTGTGTGTCATCTTTTTTCTGTCATCTGTACAAACAAGTGTCTAAACAGCGGACACCAGAGGAATCAAGCCCCCCAGCATCGGTCCTCATTGTTGTGGTTCAAATAGAGGGTCCCATCCACCCCCCCCCCCCCCACCACCTTCATCATATGCTTTGTGTATACCCCCCCCACCACCCCCTTCACCCCCCCAACCCCACCCACCCCCCTCCACCACCCAACGACCCACCCTCATCTTTTGTGTTATCTCTTCGTGTCTGTGTGTCATCTCTATGACTATCTTTGTATCATCTGTCATGCTATCTTTGTGTCATCTGTGTGTCATCTCTGTGTCATCTGTGTGCTATCTAACAGCGTGCTTATGTGTGACCCTCTTTGTGTCCCCCCCCCCACCACCCACACCCCTCATTCTTTGTGTTGTATCTTTTGTGCCATCTGTATGTTATCTTTGTGCCATTATCTTCATACTATCTTTGTGCCATCTCTATGTTATCTTTGTATTATCTTCATACTATCTTTGTGTCATCTGTGTGTTATCTTTGTATTATCTTCATACTATCTTTGTGTCATCTCTATGTTATTTTTGTGCCATCTCTATACTATCTTTGTGCCATCTGTATGTTATCTTTGTATTATCTTCATACTATCTTTGTGTCATCTGTGTGTTATAGTTTGTATTATCTTCATACTATCTTTGTGTCATCTCTATGTTATAAAAACTTTATATTATCTGTCATACTATTATTTGTGCCATTCTCTATGTTATACTTTGTATTAATCTTCATTACTATCTTTGTGTCCATATCTATGTTATCTTTGTATTATCTTCATACTATCTTTGTGCCATATCTATGTTATCTTTGTGCCATCTTCATACTATCTTTGTGCCATCTCTATGTTATCTTTGTATTATCTTCATACTATCTTTGTGCCATCTCTATGTTATCTTTGTGTTATCTGTGTGTTATCTTTGTGCCATATCTATGTTATCTTTGTGTTATCTTCATACTATCTTTGTGCCATCTCTATGTTATCTTTGTATTATCTTCATACTATCTTTGTGTCATCTCTATGTTATCTTTGTATTATCTTCATACTATCTTTGTGCCATCTCTATGTTATCTTTGTATTATCTTCATACTATCTTTGTGCCATATCTATGTTATCTTTGTATTATCTTCATACTATCTTTGTGCCATATCTATGTTATCTTTGTATTATCTTCATACTATCTTTGTGCCATATCTATGTTATCTTTGTATTATCTTCATACTATCTTTGTGCCATATCTATGTTATCTTTGTATTATCTTCATATTATCTTTGTGCCATCTCTATGTTATCTTTGTATTATCTTCATACTATCTTTGTGCCATCTCTATGTTTTCTTTGTATTATCTTCATACTATCTTGTGCCGATCTCTATGTTATCTTTGTATGTTATCTTCATATTATCGTTCGTGCGTAATCGCTCGCGTGTTGGCAGACGGCCTGATCTAACAGCGGGTGTTCAAGGACTCTCCCCACCCACCCCCCTATCTTGTGTTGTCTGGCCGGCACGGACCCTGCTGTTGACCTCTACCAAGTTCTGCCGAAAGAAATGCACGGTTCTCAAGAAACTGACGCATTTCTCTGGGGCAGGGTACAGGTCCTAGTGATATATCATTTGATATGATGTGAATAATATCTCTGTTATTTATCATTAGGAAGTACTGTTCTCAAGAAACTGACCGCTATTTCTCTGGGGCAGGGACAGGTATAGTGATATTATAATTTAATATGGATTGACGAATATCTCTGCTATATCTCATGTAGGAAATATGTTCTCCAAGAAACTCACTGCTATTTCTATGGGACAGGGACATGATTAGTGATAAATTTATCCATTGATATGATTGAATAATATCTCTGTCTTATCATGTAGGAAATAATGTGTCTCCACACGAAAATCACCGCTATTTCTGAGACAGGGGACATGTTTTGTATTAGTGATTTATCATGATATGATTGAATAATATCTCTGTAGTTTGTGGGACAGGGACAGGTGATTGTTATGTGTTATTATTTATTGATTGAAGAAAAATTTTTTGTGGGATTTGTATATATAGTCACAGGACTTATCTCTGTGAAACTCAGGTTGCTCTCCCGGGAACAGCGTCTCAACGCAAGCGCAATGCCTACCCTGTTGGGGGGGGGGGACGGGGGGGGGGGGGGGGGGGGGGGCAGGGTGAGGACTGGGGTGAGGGAACAGACTGGGAAACCTATTCATTGTGTCATACAGGCAGCAGGATTTATCCTGCTCTTACCGGACTCTTTAAAACTGCCCGTGGAAATTTCTTACATGCATAAAGCGACAGGTCAGGACCAGCTTTAGTCCCCATCCAAAGACTCGAGGTCAGTTCGATTTTCCTGTCAAAAACTGAAATAAAGGGCGAGGCCCAGATTCGAACCCGGGTGACTCACGCTGACAGTCACGCATTGAATTTGGCAGGCGAAGCTTAGGCCACTCTGACACTTCTTCTTCCAATGCTCTGTTACAGTGGAACATCCATTATAAGACCTTAGAAAAATCATCCAAATGAGGTCTTTAAAGGGATCTTGGTAATTTTACATACTTTACAAAGAAGGGCAATGTCTGCGAAAGTAGGACTTATCGTCGGGAGGGAGACAGTCTTATAATGGGAGTCTTATAGAGGGAGGGTTCCACTGTTATTATCATGTACATCGATACAGAACGTGTTGTTTTCTCTACAATATATACAGATACTGTGTTGTTGTTCTCTACATATTATACAAGAACTGTGTTGTTTTTCTCTACATATATACAGACCTGTGTTGTTGTCTCTCTACATAGATACAGAAACTGTGTTGTTGTATTTCATTGTGGCTGTTGTGGGCCAGAGCTCAATAAGTGTTTGGCTGTAAAGGGAGGGGAGTGGATATTTCCACAGAAATGTCATCTGACCCCAACCTTCTATTATTTATATATCATATTTTATGTGTATTTATTCAGGTGCTCCAGGACAGAGAGGATGTAGTTGTTCTTCCAGAATTGTCAGTCTGCGCGACTTATTATTCATGTATGACAATTTGTGTGTATTTATGCAGGTTCCAAGGGCCAGAAGCAGTTGATGAGGTCTGCCATGGAGAGAGGAAGTGGTGGGGTGTTCTTCCAGAACTGTCATCTGGCCACTAGCTGGATGCCCCTCGATGGAGGACTGGTGGACAGATACACGACCCATGAAAAGGTACATCGCTATGTAGCACTATGCTGTGTTGTACTCTACTGAACTGTACACAGTACTGTGTTGTACAGAAGTCATCCGACCCTTAGTGGATGCCCTCAGAATATGATGGTGGAACAGGTCGACCTGAAAAGGTACATGCTGATTGTAGCACTATGCTGTCGTGTACTCTAAGGAAAGTAAACACAGTACTGTGTTGTACATAACTGTATCCGACCTTAGCTGGAGCCCTCAGAACATGATGGGAACAGGTTCGACCCTGAAAAGGTACAGGCACTAATGTAGCACTATTGCTGTGTTGTACGGTGTTGTACAGAACGTCATCCGCCATTAGCTGGATGCCACGCACAGAATGACTGGTTGGAAAAGTCGACCCTGAAAGGTGCTGCAGCTATCTGTTGTGTTGCGTTTAGAGTGCGCTGATGGCGGTGCACTGTGTTCACTATCATGCACTTTTTGATACATTAGTTAGCACCGTGCCGCACTGATGATGATGATGTGATGATGATGATGATATACTGTGTCATCACACATTTCCAGTTGTCTCAGGTTGCACCGTGATTTCTCGCTCTGTGGCTGCCCAGCATGCCAAGCGACAAGCTTTCCCAGTGTTCATCCTTCAAAAAATGGCTACAAGATGAGTGGAGCCCTAGGCGGCATCAAGCCAACCTGCTAAGTCCATAACAGCTCTCAGCGACGACTTCCTCAAATCATGGGGGAGAGGGTGGCGTCATAGAGCATAGGACAGTGTATGGGTAACTATGGTTGATATACTGATGATGATGACAACGATGATGATAATACCGCATATGATGACGATGTTGATAATACCCCCCCGTGATGATAATGCAGATGCTGATTAATACTGATGATAAGATAATGTAATACAGGGGAATCGCTCTTAATCGGCCACTTCATGGGTACAGGAAAAGATGGTCGATAAAGCGGAAATCGGACGATAAAGAACATCGAGACTACTGTATGGAGCATAACTATGCAAGGCAAAAGCAATGAACTTCCAACTTCACAATCAAACATGTAACGTCAAAAGCGTGTTGTCAGTTGTCCTGCCTCTCGTTGTTTCTCCCTCTCAATAACAAAGGGGGGGGGGGGTTGTTTTAAAGAGGAAAAATTAGAGAGAAAAACGTGGAATAAAGCGCGAAAATTGACGATTTAAGCTTTTGGCCGTGTAAAAACAAACAAAGAAAACCATGCTTAAGATATGAAAAAAATTCCGTTCAAGAGGGAAATTGGGCGATTAAGCGTCGTTTGGCCGATATCAGGATGGCACACTTAAGGATCCACGTAATGACGATGATATAATACGATGATGATAGTGCAGATGCGTGATATACTGATCATAATAATATATGGTAATAATGACGATGATGCACTATACGATGAGGATAGTGCAGATGTTTTGATGATATGATATAATAAATAATGGGTAAATAATGCGATGATGATAATAAGATGATGATAGTGCAGACTGTTGATAATACAGACGATGATGATTGATGATCTGAACAATGCGATATGGATATGCGCGATGATAATGATAACCGCATTATAATGCCCGATGAAATGAAAAATGATGATAATGCCGGATGTAGTAATACAGATGATTGATAATACTGTGATGCATGATAATGAGGATGATGATACTGCTGAGGTTAATAATACTGATGATGATAATGCAGATGAGGATAATCACAGATGATGATAATGCAGATGATGATAATGATAAGCGATGATGATATATACAGATGATGATAATGCACGGATTGATGATAATTTTGATGATGATAGTCGATGAAATATAAAATGCTGATGATTTTTTTGATAATATCAATGATGAAAATATTGATGATGATAATGTGATGAAGATAAGCCGATGAAGATTAGTGATGATGTTGATTGATGATAATGCAGTGATGGAGCGATAATGACGCGATGACGATTAATCGCAGATGATGATATGATTGTTATTTTCAGGGGACAGAATTCAAGCACCTCGCTTCTCTCCCTCTGCCGTTCCACTGTTGTGGTGCTGGAGCGACGGAAGTTGGGGTGCGCTCGGCTTCAACATTCCTACGAGTTCACCGATGGAGCTGAGGATCTGTATCAGCAAGCGGAAGATGTTCCTCCTGGAGTACTCCCACATCCCCTTCAAGGCTGATCATTCATGGCTCTCCACTTCATGTATTATCAGCACTGAAGGTGTGTCCTGGAGTACTCAGACATCTATATAGCCTAGTCATGTGGTGAAGGATCCTATCACTCTATCACGACATGCAGAGAGTGATGTGACCCGTAAGCCATTGGAGAAAACTATATACGCCTAGTCACTGTGTGCAGGACTATCACTCCTTAACGACATGCACAGAGTAGAGTTGATGTGACCCGTAGCCATGGACACCAAATATATAGCCTAGTGCAGGACTATCACTCTTAACAACATGCAGAAGTGAGATGTGACCCGTAGCCATGAGACCACAAACTATATAGCCTAGCGCACGCGACTATCAATCTTAACAACATGCAGAGCATGATGCTGACCGTAGCCATCTGGACACAAACTCATATAGCCTAGTGCAGGATATCACTACTTAACAACATGGCTATGGGCATACACGAACATAAACACACTGACATTGATTACATATCCACGGTTTTGCATGACATCATCATCTAGGACCTTTAATAATCTTCCTTTCTTGTCACTTCAGTGCATGACGTTACACATAGGGCTCAATCAACTATGCGTGGGGCAGTTTCTGTGACTGGACGACTGGAGACAGACGCTTCTGTTGATGGAACATCCCTCAAGCGACTACTACAAACCCGGCTGTGACACGACGTCACGAATACGATAACAGTCGACAGTGGAATATACCCAGATCGCAGCACGGCCCATGGCGGGAGTTGTTTATTATTTATCTTTATTTATTATTATTGGTATTACTGCAAACCAGGCTGATCGATGAGGACCTATGGAATACACGCGACAGGGATGTATCATCATCAACACTGCCTCGCCGTATTCTCGAGATACTTTTCACTTATTCTTTTTCTTTCTTCCCTGTTGTGTTCTTCTATTCCTTCATTGTCTGTTCAGTGTTGTCTTTTCTTCCTTTTTTGTCTCTTCCTCTTCTTCCCTCCTCTTCATTCTTCTTCTTCTTTGACTTCTTCCTTTTCTTCGTCGTCTTCTTCCGCTCCCTTATTCGACTTCCTCAGTTCTTTCCATCTTCTTCCTCTTTTTCTTTCTTCCTTTCCTTCTCTGTCTTCTTTCCCTCGTCTTTTTCCTCTTTTCATTCTTCTTCACTCTGTTGTCTTCTTTGACCTTTTGTCTTTTCTATACGTCGTCTTCCTTTCCTGTACGTTTTTTTCCTCTCTTCATTGCTTCACTTTCCTCATTGTCCGGTTTCCTTTCTTCTCTTCTTCTTCCCTTTTCTCCTTTTTTCCTCTCGTAAATCTTCTTCCTCTTTGTCTTCTTCATTCTTTCTTCTGTAGTTCATCTCCCTTCTTCTTTTTCCTCTTTTCCATTCTTCTTCCTCGCTTGTCTTGTTATCTTCTTTCTCTGTCCGTTCCTTCTTCTTCCTTCTTTGTTTACTTTTTCATTTCTTCCTTCCTCTTGTCTTCTTCACTTTCCTTGCTATGCCTCGCACTTCTACTTCTTCTTTTTACTCTTTTCATTCTTCTTCTCTTTGCTTCTTCCTTTCTTTCCTCTGTCTTCCTTCCTCTTTCTTCCGTCCTCTTTCAGTTCTTCTTCCTCTTTTTCTTCTTCATTTCCTTTACTCTGGTCTTCTTTCCTTCTTTGATGTCCTACTTTCATTCGCTTCCCTCTTTGTCCTTCTTCCTTTTCTTCTCTGTCTTCCTTGTTCTACTTCTCTTTCCTTTCTACCTTCATCTTATTCTAATTGTTATTCTTGCACACTTTCTGACTCTCTGTGCAGTTCCCTTCCTTCTGCTCTTCTCTTGTCCTCGTTTTCATTCTTCTTCCTCTTCGGTTCTTCTCCTTTCTTTCTCTGTTTTTTCTTTCCCTGTATGTGCACAGTTGCTTTTTCCTCTTTTCTATTCTCTTCCTCTTTGGTCTTTCTCATGTCCTTTCCTTTCTCATGTCTTCCTTCCATCTTCTTCCTTCGTGTATTCCGTTCTGTCAATACTTCCTCTTTGTCTTCTTTAATTTCATCTTGTCTCCTTCCCCTCGTCTTGTGACTTTGTTCCCTCTTTTCATTCTTCTCTCCTCTCGTTGTCTTCTTTCCTTTTCTTCTGCACACGGTCTTTTGCCTTTCCCTAGCTTCCTTCTTTTTTCCCCACTTTTCGCTTGGTCTTACTCTTGTCTTCTTTGTCAGGTTTTTCTTTCGTCATTCCTATTTTGTCTTCTCTTTTTCTTCTTCATATCACGTCTTTCGCCCTTCTTTTCTGGTTCTCTTTTCCTTCTCGTTGTGTTCTTTTCTATGGTTGACAAACACAGTGGAGTCCAGACAACTCTGAGCGGTACATCACAGAGTGCGGCTTATGTTACATCAGGCTGTCCTTCATGCACATGACCCATCTTTGTAGTGACTGTGAACGATGCGACCTAGGAGCTAACGACAGCCTCTCAGGCATAGTGGCGATGTGACATCTTGGATACGCGTCTCTATAACACAAGAATC
>CM065694.1:37941238-37943738 GCA_017654935.2 Phymorhynchus buccinoides
AGAGGCAGAGAGAGAGAGAGACAGAGAGTTAAAGAGGCAGAGAGAGAGAGAGAGAGAGTTAAAGAGGCAGAGAGAGAGAGAGAGAGACAGAGAGTTAAAGAGGCAGAGAGGAGAGAGAGAGAGAGAGAGAGTTAAGAGAGGCAGAGAGAGAGAGAGAGAGAGAGAGTTAAAGATGCAGAGAGAGAGAGACAGAGAGTTAAAGAGAGAGAGTTTAAGAGAGACAGAGAGTTAAAGAGGCAGAGAGAGAGAGACAGAGAGTTAAAGAGGCAGAGAGAGAGAGAGAGAGAGTTAAAGAGGCAGAGAGAGAGAGAGAGACAGAGAGTTAAAGAGGCAGAGAGAGAGAGAGAGACAGAGAGTTAAAGATGCAGAGAGAGAGAGAGACAGAGAGTTAAAGAGGCAGAGAGAGAGAGACAGAGAGTTAAAGAGGCAGAGAGAGAGAGAGAGAGAGTTAAAGAGGCAGAGAGAGAGAGAGACAGAGAGTTAAAGAGGCTGAGAGAGAGAGAGACAGAGTTAAAGAGGCAGAGAGAGAGAGAGACAGAGTTAAAGAGGCAGAGAGAGAGAGAGACAGAGAGTTAAAGAGGCAGAGAGAGATAGAGAGAGAGACAGAGAGTTAAAGAGAGCAGAGTAAGAGATAGAGAGAGAGACAGAGAGTTAAAGAGGCAGAGAGAGAAAGGCAGAGTGATGATATTTCAGGCGTTGTTCCGCACTGTAGCCGTAATGGTTCCAAAGTACGCCTTATCACAGAGATCTCTCTCTTCTCTTTATTGATGATGATGATGATGATGATGACATAGATGATGATGACAAAGATGATGATGATGCTTTTTCAGGCGTTGTTCCGCCCGGTGGCCATGATGGTTCCAGACTATGCGCTCATCACAGAGATCTCTCTCTTCTCTTTATTGATGATGATGATGATGACAAAGATGATGATGGTGCTTTTTCAGGCGTTGTTCCGCCCGGTGGCCATGATGGTTCCAGACTATGCGCTCATCGCAGAGATCTCTCTCTTCTCTTTCGGTTTCTCTGACGCCAAGATCCTGGCCAAGAAAATCGTCACCACCTTCAAGCTGTCTTCAGAGCAGCTCAGCTCACAGGTATGTGTCTTTCCTCTCTGTCTCTCTGTCTCTCTCTGTGCCTTTGTCTGTCTCTGTCTCTCTCTTGTGATGCCATAATTATCTTGGTCCAAAAGATACAGCTCAGCTCTCTATATCTCTGTCTGTCTCTCTGTCTCTCTCTTGTGATGTCAAATCTTGGTCCAAAAGATAGTTACCACTTTCAACTATCCTGAAAACAGCTCAGCTCTCTATATCTCTCTGTCTCTCTGTCTCTCTCTTGTGATGCCAAATCTTGGTCCAAAAGATAGTTACCACTTTCAACTATCCTGAAAACAGCTCAGCTCTCTATGTCTCTCTCTGTGCCTTTGTCTGTCTCTGTCTCTCTCTTGTGATGCCATAATTATCTTGGTCCAAAAGATAGTTACCACTTTCAACTATCCTGAAAACAGCTCAGCTCTCTATATCTCTCTCTGTGCCTTTGTCTCTCTGTCTCTCTCTTGTGATGCCATAATTATCTTGGTCCAAAAGATAGTTACCACTTTCAACTATCCTGAAAACAGCTCAGCTCTCTATATCTTTCTCTGTCTTTCTGTCTCTCTCTTGTGATGCCAAATCTTGGTCCAAAAGATAGTTACCACTTTCAACTATCCTGAAAACTGCTCAGCTCTCTATATCTCTGTCTGTCTCTCTCTTGTGATGCCAAATCTTGGTACAAAAGATAGTTACCACTTTCAACTATCCTGAAAACAGCTCAGCTCTCTATCTCTCTCTCTCTGTGTCTCTCTCTTGTGATGCCAAATCTTGGTCCAAAAGATAGTTACCACTTTCAACTATCCTGAAAACAGCTCAGCTCTCTATATCTCTCTCTGTGCCTTTGTCTCTCTCTTGGATTTTCTGACACCAAAATTCTGGCATGAAAATTGTCACCATTTTAAACTGTCTTCAGACACCAAGAATGTGCCCCCTCCCCTTCCCTAAATTGTCTGCACTCTGAAAGTGTGTATGTTTGACTGTCATATGTACAACGAAGAGTGTGAATTTTGTACTGTGCATGTGATGGTGTTCTGTTGTTTAAAATAAATGCTGTATCTATACTGTATGTTTCAGGACTGCTATGACTTTGGCATGCGTGCGTTGAAGAGTGTGATTTCTGTGTTATGATGCGTTATGTATTGTATATCATGCTATGTATTTCAGGACCACTATGACTTTGGCATGCATGCGGTGAAGAGTGTGATTTCTGTGTTGTGATGTGTTATGTATTGTATATCATGCTATGTATTTCAGGACCACTATGACTGGCATGCATGCGGTGAAGAGTGTGATTTTTGTGTTATGATGTGTTATGTATTGTATATCATGCTATGTATTTCAGGACCACTATGACTTTGGCATGCATGCGGTGAAGAGTGTGATTTTTGTGTTATGATGTGTTATGTATT
>CM065694.1:37948738-37956689 GCA_017654935.2 Phymorhynchus buccinoides
TTTGTACATAAACTAAATGAAGTGAATTTGTACTGTGGAGCACATTTTTAGATGGGGCGGATTATGCTGTACATAATGGGGGGTTTCCAGCGGATTTCTAAACACTTTACAATTACGAACATTTGGTCATTGATGAACGGGAGGGGGGGGGTTCCATGCGACCAGGAAACCCCCTATTATCCGTTCCTGTTATAGGATGACGTGGAAAGGTATAAATAATGATAGAGAAGACTAAAAAAAATAAGCATCAACATTTTTTGCCTGTTTTACCTTTTGTTTGGTGTTATAAAAACGGAACATTATTTTTTTAAAAAACTCTGTTACCCTTGTTACTTTCAGAGATAAGCACAACCAGACAGTACCACCTAATGATTTATTTCTACCATAACCGTTCAGTTCAGTGTTTGCTCTTTCTGGTGATGCCAAACACTTTATTGTCAGCATTGGTTTAGCTATCAAAAAAAAATTCAGAAATGTGCTGAAATCTGCCGTCTACAGGGAACAGGCGGCAGCTGTGGGTGCCTGTCTGCGGGGAAGTGTTTCTCTGGCACAGATTACGTCGGCATAGTGTTAAGCAATGCATTAAGCTGTAGGAGACAGTATTGTGTCACAGTATTATTGTTTTATGTTGTTGTTTTTACCTTGCAGGCTTCACCCAGCTTTATAAGACAGTACTGTGTCACAGTATTATTGTTTCATATTGTGCAGGCTTCACCCAGCTTTATAAGACAGTACTGTGTCACAGTATTATTGTTTCATATTGTGCAGGCTTCACCCAGCTTTATAAGACAGTACTCTGTGTCACAGCAATATTGTTTCATGTTGTTGTTTTTGCCTTGCAGGCTTCACCCAGCTTTATAAGACAGTACTGTGTCACAGCAATATTGTTTCATGTTGTTGTTTTTGCCTTGCAGGCTTCACCCAGCTTTATAAGACAGTACTGTGTCACAGCAATATTGTTTCATATTTGGGTTTTTTAATTTGCAGGCTTCATCAAGAAGTGCATTCAGCTGTATGAGACCACAGTTGTGAGACACGGCCTGATGTTGGTGGGACCCACCACCTCTGGAAAAACAAAGGTATGTGTGTTGTGATGATGATGGTGATGATGTGATGATGGTGATGACGATGATGAGGGTGATGGTGATGATGAGGGTGATGATGATGATGGTGATGATATAGACCACCGTCGTGAGACACGGCCTGATGTTGGTGGGACCCACCACCTCAGGAAAACAAAGGTATGTGTGTGGTGATGATGATGATGATGAAGATGATAGTGATGATGAAGATGATGGTGATGAAGATGATGATCGGCATGGTGATGATGATGATGGTGATGATGTGAGACCACAGTGATGTCCCCATGTCCCAGTCTCATTTATTATGTATACATTTCTATAGCGCTTATTCATCAAAGCTCGTGCTGGTGGGTTAACCACCTCTGGTGTTTCTGTTGTATTTTCAGTAAGCACCTATATGAATTTATTAACAGATATGATGAGGTGTTTGATACAGTTAAAGTTTAGGGAGAAATATATTGTGTGAATCTGGGTGTGTTCAGTGCTGAGACGCTGCAGAAGACCCAATGTGTGTAATTACACTGAAGGAGAGTCCTTTGTGCGTGTGTACTGCTGTGTGTTATATATCATCAGATAGTATTATGTATTGTGGTTTGATTCCTTCCAGTGCTATGAGACGCTGCAGAACGCTCAGTCAACATTGAAGAGAGATATGTCACCCTCAGGGGAGCCCTTTGTGTGTGTACTGTGGTGTGTTGTATATCATCAGATAGTATTATGTATTGTGGTTTGATTCCTTCCAGTGCTATGAGATGCTGCAGAAGGCTCAGTTAACACTGAAGGGAGAGATGTCACCCTCAAGGGAGCCCTTTGTGTGTGTACTGCGGTGTGTTGTATATCATTAGATAGTATTATGTATTGTGGTTTGATTCCTTCCAGTGCTATGAGACGCTGCAGAAGGCTCAGTCAACATTGAAGGGAGAGATGTCACCCTCAGGAGAGCCCTTTGTGTGTGTACTGTGCTGTGCAATGTGTCATTCTATATTACTATTGATTCAATGATTTGATTCCTTCCAGTGCTATGAGATGCTGCAGAAGGCTCAGTCAACACTGAAGGGAGAAATGTCACCCTCAGGAGAGCCCTTTGTGTGTGTACTGTGCTGTGCAATGTGTCATTCTATATTACTATTGATTCAATGATTTGATTCCTTCCAGTGCTATGAGACGCTGCAGAACGCTCAGTCAACATTGAAGAGAGATATGTCACCCTCAGGGGAGCCCTTTGTGTGTGTACTGTGGTGTGCAATGTGTCATTCTATATTACTATTGATTCAATGACTTGATTCCTTCCAGTGCTATGAGATGCTGCAGAACGCTCAGTCAACATTGAAGGGAGAGATGTCACCCTCAGGGGAGCCCTTTGTGTGTGTACTGTGGTGTGCAATGGTCATTCTATATTACTATTGATTCAATGACTTGATTCCTTCCAGTGCTATGAGATGCTGCAGAAGGCTCAGTCAACACTGAAGGGAGAGATGTCACCCTCAGGGGAGGCCTTTGAGAACACCCTGACCTACATCGTGAACCCCAAGTCCATCACCATGGGACAACTCTATGGAGAGTTTGACATGCTCACACATGAATGGTCAGTAGAATATGTGTCATAATGACGTTGGTAATGTGTACTATATGATTGTGTAGTGTGTTACAATATCAACACCCTGACCTACATTGTGAACCCCAAGTCCATCGCCATGGGACAACTCTATGGAGAGTTTGACTTGCTCACTCATGAATGGTCAGTAGAATATGTGTCATAATGACGCTGGTAATGTGTACTATATGATTGTGTAGTGTGTTACAATATCAACACCCTGACCTACATTGTGAACCCCAAGTCCATCGCCATGGGACAACTCTATGGAGAGTTTGACTTGCTCACTCATGAATGGTCAGTAGAATATGTGTCATAATGACGCTGGTAATGTGTACTATATGATTGTGTAGTGTGTTACAATATCAACACCCTGACCTACATTGTGAACCCCAAGTCCATCGCCATGGGACAACTCTATGGAGAGTTTGACATGCTCACACATGAATGGTCAGTAGAATATGTGTCATAATGACGCTGGTAATGTGTACTATATGATTGTGTAGTGTGTTACAATATCAACACCCTGACCTACATTGTGAACCCCAAGTCCATCGCCATGGGACAACTCTATGGAGAGTTTGACATGCTCACACATGAATGGTCAGTAGAATATGTGTCATAATGACGCTGGTAATGTGTACTATATGATTGTGTAGTGTGTTACAATATCAACACCCTGACCTACATTGTGAACCCCAAGTCCATCGCCATGGGACAACTCTATGGAGAGTTAGTAGAACATGTGATGTAATGGCATGAATGGTATGTACTGTGTGTACTGTGTTACAATATCAACACCCTGACTTAAGTTGTAAACCCCAGGTTGATTGCCACAGGACAACTAAGGAGAGTTTGACATGCTCACACATGAATGGTCAGTAGAACATGTGATGTAATGACATGAACGGTATGTACTGTGTGTACTGTGCTACAATATCAACACCCTGACTTAAGTTGTAAACCCCAGGTTGATTGCCACAGGACAACTAAGGAGAGTTTGACATGCTCACACATGAATGGTCAGTAGAACATGTGATGTAATGACATGAACGGTATGTACTGTGTGTACTGTGCTACAATATCAACACCCTGACTTAAGAAGTTGTAAACCCCAGATTGATTGCCACAGGACAACTAAGGAGAGTTTGACATGCTCACACATGAATGATCAGTAGAATATGTGTCATAATGACACTCGGTAAATGTGTACTACAGTTGAACCTCCCTTATAAGACCCCCCATTATAAGGCTCCCTCCCATATAAGCCCTACTTTTCTGAGACATTGCCCTTCTTTTGTAAGTATTAAAATTGACCTCCCTTCCCTGCCTTAGTAAGATTGGAAGGAGGGGTAAACCCCAGGTTGATTGCCACAGGACAAGGGGAGGAGAGTGGGGACAGGGCTCACACATGAATGGTCAGTAGAACATGTGATGTAATGACATGAACGGTATGTACTGTGTGTACTGTGCTACAATATCAACACCCTGACTTAAGTTGTAAACCCCAGGTTGATTGCCACAGGACAACTAACTGTGTATTCTTGTTATGGCTATAGTATGAAATCGGTGAGTTCGAAACAGCGTGCCATTGAGTTTGCTTCAGCAGAGATTTATTGTGCTATATATAGCATTATTACATTTATTATTATTAAAACGCTTATTATAATTATTTTTTTTATTTTTCTCTTTTTCTTTTCCTTTTTATTTTTATCTTCTAACTATTATACTTATCTTATATTCATTATTAACATACCAATACTTCGCACTGTGTTTTCAACGGACTTCGACGGGAACCTTCCTTGTCCTCACACTGTAATCCGTGTTAGACCCTGTTGTTTCTGGCTCCTACTTTCTAACAGCTTACTTTCTACTTGTTTCTGTTCTGCTCAGGAAACCACTCGGGTGTCCCCCCTTGAAGGTGGGAACTGGGTGGAACTAACTTAACCTTTGACTACTGGGGAACCATAATGACAAGTCCGTGGTACTCTACGATCTCTGTCCTGGGGCCGCTTCACGTCTAGGAGGCCGGCTGTTGCGCTGGATTTGAAAACAGTGACCACTGGGTGTGCTGGGACGGACACAGACAGGAAGAACAGTGAGTGTGTGTCTGGTATGACTGCGTGGGAGGTAACATCGATCAAGCCACTCACTGAGGTAGGCTGGTGGGTGTTATGTGTGCTTGGGCATGGTGGCTGTGTGGGTTAATTGGGGGTAGCTCTTGTGCACTGACTGGTTATGTGTAGCGTGGTATGGTGTTGTTGTACTATTGTATTGAAACAAGTGAACAACCGGTGGTGCGGCGGTACTGACAAGCAAAACCTATGTGGTCTGATGTACAAGCCGTGTTCGTGTGGTATAACGAATGCAACATTGAAAGCACTACATGGGATCTAGGTGGGTTAAATGGCGTCCCCATGCGTTTTTAGACTGCACCTTATACGATGGCACCGATTGAAACACTCATGGATCTTGGGTTAAATGCTCAATGGTTTCTTCCAGACGGCACCGTTATACCGCGTGATGGCAGCTATTCCCGACACAACACCCATGCGCATCTCCTCGGTGTCTAACTCGCCCCTCTACTGGGGGTGTAATGGTTTTCAGACTGCACGAACCTTGATACGATGGCTACATTGTGTGACAACTATCACTTGGGTATTGCTGTGGGGAATTTAAAATACTGTCGAATACTGGAGTTTTCCAGACTGTTTTTTCTTTAATGATGCACATTGAAAACACACATGGATACCCCCTCGCGTTTACCAAATATGTCCAATGAGAGTTTTTTTGTTTTGCAAAACTGTACTCATAGGTTTTGGCACAAAATGCTCCGCCACCCAAATAATATGTGTTTAGTTTGTTTTGACCAGGCAGAGGTTATCATGTGAAACGTAAAGAGTGAAAACAGATGTTGTAGGGCGATTGTTTAGGATTATGATCCGGTTAATTTCTGTGCCCGCGCAAATTGACCGATTGGATGTTTATTGACATATGTAATGGTGATTACTTAATTAGTCTGTATGATGCAGCAAAGACCTATGATGTTTTAGAAGAGGTGTGAGATAGACACCTCTGCTAATAAGCTTGACATTGTGTACCTTAGTTTTTGTGGCCCAGCAAATGAACAGTGATGTTTTGAAGGCTGAGATAGTACACCTATGCTAAAGTTTTGACAGTGTGATGGGTCCCCTTTTATTTTAGTGTGGCGCGAGTCAAATGCGAGATGTTTGAAGCGTGAGATAGACACCATATGGCTATAAGCCATTGACAATTGTGTCCTTTTTTTGTGGCCAAGCAAAGGACAATGTGTTTTGAGGTCGGCTGACACATCTGGGCATGGCCTCCCCTGCCCAGTGAGTCCGGATGAGGGATGGTCCTTACCTTAGCCTCCTACATTGGCCTCGAGCCCTTCGTCGAGTGCTGGCTGAAAAAAACTGCCTGATGTACCATCTACATGAAAACACAAGAAAACCTTCCGGATCTAGTTTGACTCACTTCAATAGCAGGTAATAATTAATATATCAATATTAATACTATAATGTAATCATATAGTGTAGATGCTGGCCTGAAAAAACTGCCCATGTGTCACTCTCATAACACAAGACACCTTCCAGGATTGTTTTGACTACTTTCATAGCACGGGAATATTTTATATATCAATATTAATACTATAATGTTATCATATAGTGTGCGCTGGCCGTGAAAAACTTCCTGATGTCATCTATGGACACAAAGACACCTTCCAGGATCTGTTCATTCACTACTTCATGCAGGTATATTATCTTTTACCAATATTTTTATTTTTGTCGAACATAAAAAGGCAATAGTTTTTTTTTTCTCAGACTGACACTCCCGCGCCTTATAATGTGACTAAATTTAATAGTAATAAAATAGAACAAAATCTGCATTTTTGTTGTAAAATTTGGGGGTTGCGCTTATCGTCCAAAAAATACGGTACTTGTGTTATATTGTGTAGCGCTGGCGAATAAAGCTGCCTGACGTCATCTATGACACAAAAGAGTTTCCAGGGATTCTCCTTTGACTACTACTCATGCAAGTCTGTTCGTACTGAATCCGTCTGATTTATCTGAGCTTTGTTTACAATCAAAATGTTATTTTTTTTAATATGCATTTATTCAGTGTGTCAAAATTGGCACAGAAGACAAGGTTGGAAGAGAACTCCTCGAATCAAAGATATAAAGAAAACTTATCAAACACAGATCCACGGCCTTCAATAGACAAAGGCAAAGAACTTGTGGCTGCATCAATCCATTTTGTGGACAGTGATAAAGAACACACACTGACAATGCTGTCCATTGCAGCCAGCAACTGAATTTCCTGCGCAAGAAACATGAAGGAGATCGTGGAGACCATTGACGGACGAGGCTGGTCTTCTCCATTGTCAAACTGCTGGACTGCTTTCTTTCTCTCCCTTCATCCGCCAAAGAGGTAACGGCCCTCGCTTGGCAAGTTTCACTGCTCATTGAAAATATTTAAAACCTCAGACGTTTTGATGAATTTTATCACATATAATTTTTGAAGGTTTTCTACCGCCTTGATTGAATGGAGAGAACAAACAGGAAGAAAGTTCAACGACATAAAGAACTGTTAAATCAGTTTAGGGTTAAAAAAGCAGAAATATCATAATCGGCAGCTGGGGATCTGAAAAATAGGAATGACGAGGTATAAGTTGGGCTGGGCTCTGAAATGGATCATAAAATGATAAAAAAAATTCTATATCCGACTAATAAACTTTTACCATGCAAGGCAATCAAAGGGGTTAGTTTTATTTTTTTGGGGTCCTGATGCTATTGGTTTTACTTTCATTGTTGCTGATTGTGCATTGGCTTGAATATTTTTACAAACTGATCGTCTGAATGTTTTATTTCACCTTGAAAGTGTTGGTGTCTGCTCTGTAACAATTTGTTTGCCTGTTTTTCAGATTGAATGTAGCACTGCCATGATTGTGGTCTAAGAGGTCATAAGTTTGGTCAACCCTAATTTTTAACAACTGCCCTTATTGAAAAATAAATTGTTTCTCTTATTTCAAGCCTCAGAAACCGTGGATAAATTTCAGAATCAGGCTAAAACTCGGGATAAAAACATTTGCCGTCAATTACATTATAATTCAGATACATCGATATTTAATCTCATAAGGTGCAGTTTTCTCGTATATAATTGCCAAAAATGGGAAGGGGAAGCATACCTTCCTTTCTCAAAGGACAGGTATTTTTCTATTTTTTGTGTTGTTTTTTTTTCACCTATGTTTTGG
>CM065694.1:37957189-37964689 GCA_017654935.2 Phymorhynchus buccinoides
TATAATCAGGTGCGGCCTTATAGTCCAAAAATACAGTAATACAATTCTCTAATGAAATAAAAATAAGCCAGTGCACAATTTAAGGAGTACAAGCCAAAGAGTATTATAAGCCTTCTATATTCCCTTTGAGGAAGCACACTTTGGTGATTGCCCCTTGAACTGAACACCATCACTTCTACATCAACAGGCAAACCGTCACACTGGATGCAACATAGAAAACATGCAGCAAATAAACAGAACTAAAAAAACACATTTCCAGTATACAAAATAAAAATAAATATAGTACATCCACAGCATGCACTGAATACTGTTTTAACTGCCCATGCAAAGCGCATGCAGTAAAAACCCCAGAAAGAAAGCAAGCAAGAGCTAACAGACATTAGACACACAAAATTGGAGTCGGCTTTGCAAACATTGCTGAAAAAAAGAAAATTGTGCAATTAGAGCTTTAGCCATGCTTTTGTGCAACACGTGAACTGATTCAAAACGCAAACCAGAATAATCAATAAAACCATAGCATTGCTGGGAACAACACAAACTTCAATATGCAAACAAACAAACGAAAAAAGGGAAGGGGTTAACACAAACAACAACCACTGACACATTATGAGGAATTAAAACATACAGACATCAACACAAACAACAACCATTGACACATTATGAGGAATTAAAACATACAGACATCAACACAAACAACAACCACTGACACATTATGAGGAATTAAAACATACAGACATCAACACAAACAACAACCATTGACACATTATGAGGAATTAAAGCATACAGACATCAACACAAACAACAACCATTGACACATTATGAGGAATTAAAGCATACAGACATCAACACAAACAACAACCACTGACACATTATGATGAATTAAAACATACAGACATCAACACAAACAACAACCACTGACACATTATGATGAATTAAAACATACAGACATCAACACAAACAACAACCATTGACACATTATGAGGAATTAAAGCATACAGACATCAACACAAACAACAACCACTGACACATTATGAGGAATTAAAACATACAGACATCAACACAAACAACAACCATTGACACATTATGAGGAATTAAAGCATACAGACATCAACACAAACAACAACCACTGACACATTATGATGAATTAAAACATACAGACATCAACACAAACAACAACCATTGACACATTATGATGAATTAAAGCATACAGACATCAACACAAACAACAACCACTGACACATTATGAGGAATTAAAGCATACAGACATCAACACAAACAACAACCACTGACACATTATGAGGAATTAAAACATACAGACATCAACACAAACAACAACCACTGACACATTATGAGGAATTAAAGCATACAGACATCAACACAAACAACAACCATTGACACATTATGAGGAATTAAAACATACAGACATCAACACAAACAACAACCACTGACACATTATGAGGAATTAAAGCATACATGTTCGGACATAGGGACCGACCCCACCAAGAAAAAAGTGGCAGATCAAGACACGACGTGCTTCCAGAACAACGGGCGGAAGAAATAAACACTTGTGGCCCGCCATTTCTAGAGCAGCGAACACACTGTCCTGGACCTCAGAGTGACGGTGATCGAACCCCTTAGAACTGACGACGTGGCGAGGAGGAAGAGCAGAGAGAGGTATTGGAGACATAAGCTCAAAACCAACTATCCCGAGGGACTCAATGTGTTGGACTGAGGTATCATGGATGCTCATACATACGGGGTAGACAAGGGAAAGACAAAAAGAACAAGGATGCATATGAAAGAGGGAATAGAGGAAGAGCAGAGAGAGGCATTGGAGGCATAAGCTCAAAACCAACTGTCTTGAGGGACTCAATGTGTTGGACTGAGGTATCATAGATGCTCATACATACGGGGTAGATGAACAAGGGAGAGACAAAAAGAACAAGGATGCATATGAGTGAATAGAGGGAATAGATTCTCTAATGCAGTAGCACATAATTCTGCAATCTTTTAAATCGGTTTCGATTATAACACAAAGTCGTTACTTTTATTACATGGCAAACACAGATGGACCTAAAGATATTGCAAACACTGCAAGCTGCCATCAAACCAAAGAGTAGCGACATCAGCTTGCCACAGCAGTCCATAGCAGGCAATACAGGCCACACTCAGCATGCATTGTGCAACATACAAAACACATCATGCAACATGCAATGCGCGTTGTGTCCTTATCAGAAATCTCTATCACAAAAATGAGTAAACATTTTCTTGAGCAATATTTGACAAATGTTAATACTAAAGATAATCATGAATTGAATAACCATACGTTCTGAAATAAAGCAACAACCTTTGTGACCAAAACAAACCACTGTTTATTGAAGCCTTTACTCAGAATGTTGGTAATATTTACAGCACTTTTCATGCAAGAACATTAAAACTTTTCACACTCCTTTCTTTTCTTCTTTGATTGCTCAGTTTCCTGTCAAATGAGCGAAGATGCGTCACGCTGCCGTTATGCGCCTAACTAAGAAAAAATAGTTAGGCCCAGCATATCCGTCTTGGGTTGGGGAAAATCTTTGTAAATTTTTGTAGAACAAAGGCAGGAGAATGGACCAGTAAGGCAGAAAGATAGTAGATGACAGTAAGCAAGGCAGAGTCAAAGAGTGTGACAGATTAGAAGAAGCTACACGCACAGAACTTCCAGAAGGTGGGGGAACTATTTGTATGAAAGACCCCCTGGTATCTCCATGGGGGGAATAGCTTTCACACAATATCTTTAAGGATCAAATTTGCTCATGTGAATGTTTAAATCTAATTCCTTTTCAGTGACAAGATTCTGAATAACGACACACTAAACGAGCAACATGCAGTGAGCAACATGGTGAATGCAACACGCAGCATGCAACACACAATGTGCAACAGGTAGCACACAATGTGCAACAGGTAACATGCAAACAGTGTGCAACATGGTGAATGCAACGCGCAGCATGCAACACACAATGTGCAACAGGCAACATGCAAACAGTGTGCAACATGGCGAATGCAACGCGCATCATGCAACACACAATGTGCAACAGGCAACATGCAAACAGTGTGCAACATGGCAAATGCAACGCGCAGCATGCAACGCACAATGTGCAACATGCAACTCACAATGTGCAACAGGTAACATGCAAACAGTGTGCAACATGGTGAATGCAACGCGCAGCATGCAAAGCACAATGTGCAACATGCAACACACAATGTGCAACAGGTAACATGCAAACAGTGTGCAACATGGTGAATGCAACGCGCAGCATGCAACACACAATGTGCAACAGAAGTAGCATGCAAACAGTGTGCAACTTGGTGAATGCAATGCGCAGCATGCAATGCACAATGTGCAACATACAATGTGCAACAGAAGTAGCATCCTAACAGTGTGCAACATGGCGAATGCAGCACGCAGCATGCAACACACAATGTGCAACAGGTAACATGCAAACAGTGTGCAACAGGCAACAGGCAAACAGTATGCAACAGGTAACATGCAAACAGTGTGCAACATGGCGAATGCAACATGCAGCATGCAACACACAATGTGCAACATGCAACACACAATGTGCAACAGAAGGAGCATGCAAACAGTGTGCAACATGGCGATTGCAGCGCGCAGCATGCAACACACAATGTGCAACAGGTAACATGCAAACAGTGTGCAACAGGCAACAGGCAAACAGTATGCAACATGCAACGGGCTGTGTTGTTTTGTTGTCACAGCACAATAAAGTGGCCATCTTGCAAAGGACCGAACACCACCACCACCACCACCATCACACCAACACCGTCACCATAGCAACAGGAGAGAAACACCTTCCAACAGAAAACCTCACAAAACATACGGTTAGTCACAGCATTGTGCGTTTAAAAATGCAAACACACAACATTTTAATTGTATTATTATCGTGTGAAAATTGTGTGTGAATCCTTATATGTAGCAGACACTCGGCCAATATAATGAGCATTTCAAAATACAAACACACAAACTTTGAAGTGCACTAAAGCCAGTTAAATATTAATTGTATGCAAATCTGTGTCCACTGAACAGAACTCCATGTATAAAAACAAGGTTTAAGGTAAGCAGCATCAACATTTAGTAGAATATTGCTTGTGAATCATAGTTAACTGAAATAAAACGTATTATGTGGTTGACACACGAGCATAGAATTACATTAATCTATCAAAGAAAAGGATGTGAGAAGCGACAACCCACACAGAAATGTAATCTCTGTTGTATTTTGATCTCTGTAAGAACAATCTGAAATTGTGAGTTTGATTCATAATTTCAGCAGATTGTTTCCACAAGAAAACTTTACTTTCACTGTCAGAAGGAAAGGGTTAGGACAAATGCATGACATTGTTGACAATACCTGCAAACAAACAAAAGACACAATCATATTGCAACAACAACAACAACAACAAAAGATACAATCATATTGCAACAACAACAACAACAAACGATACATTCCCTGGTGCAAACATGGTAAACATTGTCAAACAGTTACAGAGCACAATGCCATACAATGCCCGGGTGCAAACTCTATCCAAGAACCATAACTCACGTTGGTCACAGGCATGCCAAAGAGTCGCTCACGATTGTTGTAGGTGACAGCCAATCCCTGAGCCTCCTTCAGCTGCTTGTTGACACGACGCATCTCATTGGCTATCTCGTGGCCCTTCTGGATCTCAGAGTGGGCAGCCATGCCTGCTACCACCATCTGTCGACGGAAATACCAGTTAGCTCCCTTTCCCACACACCAAGATTATCTACCTTGATCTAACGCACAATGTTCATCTCACCACCATCTGTCGACGGAAATACCAGTTAGCTCCCTTGACCACACACCAAGATTATCAACCTTGATCTAACGCACAATGTTCATCCCACCACCATCTGTCGATGGAAATACCAGTTAGCTCCCTTGACCACACACCAAGATTATCAACCTTGATCTAACGCTCAATGTTCATCTCACCACCATGTGTCGACGGAAACATGATTAGCTCCCTCGACCACACACCAAAGTTACCTGCCTTTATCCAAGGCACAATGCAAAACTCCCCCCCCCCCCCCCCCCCCCCCACATATTATTCCAGGACAGTTGTGTGAGTCAGTCAGAATGATCCCATTACTACTTCCAAATAGCTGAAGAGGCAAGTCCTACTGGGGAGGGCTGGGCTAGTATTGGTTTACAGTGAAGAAACATTGTTCAGTGCACATCCCACTTTCCCAGCTAATTAAGGACTTTAGCACAGTGGCATACAATGTCGTCCCCAGAGATCAACTAATCCCTTTGGCTGCAGCACCATCAAATGCGTCCCAGTTTGACAGTCACAGCTATTCACTAAAGATCAACTAATCCCTTTGGCTGCAGCACTAATGCCTCTCAGTTTGACCATCACAGCTATTCACTAAAGATCAACTAATCCCTTTGGCTGCAGCACCATCAAGTGCCTCCCAGTTTGACAGTCACAGCTATTCACTAAAGATCAACTAATCCCTTTGGCTGCAGCACTAATGCCTCTCAGTTTGACCATCACAGCTATTCACTAAAGATCAACTAATCCCTTTGGCTGCAGCACCATCAAGTGCCTCCCAGTTTGACAGTCACAGCTATTCACTAAAGATCAACTAATCCCTTTGGCTGCAGCACTAATGCCTCTCAGTTTGACCATCACAGCTATTCACTAAAGATCAACTAATCCCTTTGGCTGCAGCACCATCAAGTGCCTCCCAGTTTGACAGTCACAGCTATTCACTAAAGATCAACTAATCCCTTTGGCTGCAGCACCATCAAGTGCATCCCAGTTTGACAGTCACAGCTATTCACAAAAAGCCAGGGTGTACAACGTCACTTATCTTATCTTACTGCTGTCACTCTTCTGAAATCTTACTACAATCTAGTTAATACAATGCATACTTGTATTAGGCCTATTATAAGTAGTAGTAGTAGTAGTAGTTAGTAGTAGTAGTAGTAGTAGTAGTAGTAGTAATAGCAGTTGTTGTTGCTGATTGTTATGTGCATTGTGTGCATACACCAGTATTGTTTTGTCTGCTCATGTTATTGGATTTTTGTTTCATGTTTTTATTCCATTTCAATTCTGTGCAAAGCGCCCTGTAGCCTACATAGTAGGATGGATGCTATATACATTTTCCTCATTATTATTATTTATTATTAAAACTTTTTAAAGTATACACAACACAGCATTCAGGCACACATGTACACACACACAGACACACACCTCACACACACACACACACACACAGACACACACCTCACACACACACACACACACACACACACACACAAACACACCTCACACACACACACACACACACACACACACACACACACACACACACACACACACACCTCATACACACACACACACACACACACACACACACACACACACACACACCACACACACACACACACACCTGCAGTGTATCCAGGCGATCTTCAAAGTTGGTCTGGTCGGACATCTGCAGTTTGTGGAATCGTTCCTGGTCTTCGTCTTGCTGCAATGACGTCTGCTCCATCTGACACTCGATCTTGTGAGGCCAGCCAATGGCAGTCCACCTGACAAACACCAACAGCTAATCACAACCCTCCTTATGAAATACCATACCATAGATGGCGGATAGAAGCAATTCGGCGGAGTTCAAGAAAGCAATTACGACAGACATTGCTGATATGCTGTTGAAAGGACAGGGTTTGATCAAGAGTTACACCAAGGTTGCGGGCAGAGGGAGAGAGAGTGATAGACAAGTCAATTAGTTTGATGGAGGATGGAAGAGAGGAGTGATTGGTGGGGTGATCAAGATCAGCTCAGATTTGTCTTCATTAAGCTTCAGTTTGTTTTCTGTCATCCAGTCCTTCAGGAAGCAGGAGTTGTTGAACAATAGAGGAGACAGGATAGATGTAGAGAATGAAAAGTAGAGGGCCCAGGACAGAACCTTGTGGTACCCCATAGACCAAGGAAGAAGGTTTAGAAGAAACACCATTGACAGAGACTGCCTGTTGACGATCAGTGATGTAGGAATGTAACCAGCTGAGAACAGTGTCAGAAAGCCCAAACGAGTGATGCAGACGGAAAATACTATTCGTAACAAATTGAATTTTGACTCGGCAGAAAAAGAAGAGAAGAAAGAGAAGAGCACAAAGCAAGGTGAGAAACTCTGCATGGAAGAAAGGCCGACAGAAGTGGTGACTGACTTTGCATTGAAGTCGTCTGTATTGAGCTGGACTTGTGACAAAAAAACAAGAACAAATAAACAGACAAACAGACACCTCCAGACACAAAGCAACACTGACTTTGCATTGAAGTCGTCTGTATTGAGCTGGACTTGTGACAAAAAAACAAGAACAAATAAACAGACAAACAGACACCTCCAGACACAAAGCAACACTGACTTTGCATTGAAGTCTGTACTGAGCTGGACTTGTGACAAAAAAA
>CM065694.1:37969689-37989898 GCA_017654935.2 Phymorhynchus buccinoides
TTATATCATCATCATCATAAAATTATTATCATCATCATTATATCATCATCATCATCATCATCGTTATCATTATCGTCATCATCATCATCATCATCATCGCCATCATCATCTCTTCTCCCTTGTTCACTTCTAATTCTGTGTGCAGTGTAGCGGCAAGTCTTGCTGTCTATATCACTTTATATAACACTGTTACTGACTTGCTTGACACAATAAATGACTGACTTGACCTACCGATGACTTACTTCATGTACACTTTATATAACACTGTTACTGACTTGCTTGACATACTAAATGACTGACGACCTACCGATGACTTACTTGTTGATGCTTAGATTCACCAGCTTAAGGTATTTCTCGTATATTCTCTGGCGTAGGCCTTCAGGAGAATCAGAGCTTTATATAACACAATACAACAAACACAACACAACAATGACTGATTTGACCTACTATTGACTCACTTGATGTACTGGTTGATGTCCAGGTTCATGAGCTCCAGGTATTTCTCGTATTCTCTGGCGTAGGCCTTCAGGGGGATCAGAGCTTTCTGGATGGCCTGTCTCACTGTCTCCCTCAGCTCCTCCACCGGAGGCTCGTGTTCACCCACTGACTCCAACAGGGGAGTCCCCGACCAGAAAATGTCCTCCAGGATGTACTGTGAATGGTATTATTATTGTCATCATCATCATCTGCTCACAAATAATGGCAGGGTATACAGTTTTGCTGCTGTTGATGTGTGTGTGTGTGTGTGTGTGTGTGTGTGTGGTTGTATGGTTGTGTGTTGTGTGTAGTGTGTGGTGTGTGGTGTGTGGTGTGTTGTGTGTTGTGTGTGGTGTGTGTGTGTGTGTGTGTGTGTACATGCATGCGTGCGAGCATGTGTGCGTGCATGGCTGCATGTATGTGTGTGCAAAGAGTAGAGAACCACAAATGCATACCTTCTCTAGCCGGGGCGTGTTGCGTGAGGATAGAATTCCCTTGTCAAAGAGAGAGATGAGTGTGGCCTAACACACACACACACACATACACTCACACACAGACACACACACACATACACATACACATACACAGACATACACACACACACACACACACACACACACAGACACACACACACACACACACACTCACACACACACACACACACACACACACAGACACACACACTCACACACAGACACACACACACACACACACACAGAGTAATACCTTTTCTAGTTGTGGTACGTTGTGTGTTGACAGAATGCCCTTGTCAAAGAGGGAGATGAGTGTGGCCTCAAAGGAAGGCAGACTGGTGCTGTAGTGAACTCCATGTGTGTCCAACAGCAGATCAACCAGGAACAACGCATTCTTCTTGGGCCTGAAAATCATCAACATCATCATCATCATGTAATGAAGGCAGACTGGTGCTGTAGTGAACTCCATGTGTGTCCAACAGCAGATCAACCAGGAACAACGCATTCTTCTTGGGCCTGAAAATCATCATCATCATCATCGTCATCATCATCATCATCATCATCATCATCATCATCATCATTATCATCAACATCATCATCGTCATTATGTAATGAAGGCAGACTGGTAGTGTAGTGTATACTGTAGTGTGTCCAACAGCAGATCAATACATCATGAACAGTACTAATGGCTAGATAAATAATGACTATAACACCTACTTGTAGGGCTGAGGATGATCTTGTTTCCCCAGACAAAGTCCTCTGGCATTAACCAACTGTAGTGCAAGCTACTGGTATACGAATATGATGTGTACAACCATTCGGATGGGACATCGACTTCCGCTTCCTACCTGGCTGGAGATATGCATGCCACGCTGTCACGTGAAGCTTGAATAAATCCTTGATCACAAATACCCTCGTGTCACTGTATCGCTCGTGAGCCATCAGACACCTCTCTACACCAACCATTGATATTATCATGAACAAATCAACACAGCATCCAAATAATGATAGCTAGACAAATAATGACTCAACACCTTGTGACCTACTTGTAAGGGCTGAGGATGATCTCTTTGCCCCAGACAAAGTCCTCTGGCAGGGCCAGCACAGAGTGACAGGCGTCCACCACCATCTGTGTGAAACTGACCAGACTGTCCTGGACCAGGAACCGCAATGAGTCCTGAAACAAGGGGCACAACTCATTGTTATTATTATTAGCTTCATCAGGGGACATCAATCAGTGACAGGCATCAACCACCATCTGAGTGAAACTGACCAGTAAAACTTGTATCATGATTCTAACGATCGATTCTTGACAACACTGCCTGATCAAGACAATCTGTCACGTAGCAATATTACAATGTACAGCAAACAAGGGGCATAAATCATGTTCCACATGTCACGTAGCACTATTACAATATTACAAGGGGCATAACACATGTTCCATATGTCACATAGCAATATTACAATGCACAGCAAACAAGGGGCATAACACATGTTCCATACGTCACGTAGCACTATTACAATGTACAGCAAACAAGGGGCATAACACATGTTCCATATGTCACGTAGCACTATTACAACGTACAGCAAACAAGGGGCATAACACATGTTCCATATGTCACGTAGCACTATTACAACGTACAGCAAACAAGGGGCATAACACATGTTCCATATGTCACGTAGCACTATTACAATGCACAGCAAACAAGGGGCATAAGACATGTTCCATATGTCACGTAGCACTATTACAACGTACAGCAAACAAGGGGCATAACACATGTTCCATATGTCACGTAGCACTATTACAACATACAGCAAACAAGGGGCATAACACATGTTCCATATGTCACGTAGCACTATTACAACGTACAGCAAACAAGGGGCATAACACATGTTCCATATGTCACATAGCACTATTACAATGTACAGCAAACAAGGGGCATAACACATGTTCCATATGTCACGTAGCACTATTACAACATACAGCAAACAAGGGGCATAACACATGTTCCATATGTCACGTAGCACTATTACAATGTACAGCAAACAAGGGGCATAACACATGTTCCATATGTCACGTAGCACTATTACAATGTACAGCAAACAAGGGGCATAACACATGTTCCATATGTCACGTAGCACTATTACAACATACAGCAAACAAGGGGCATAACACATGTTCCATATGTCACGTAGCACTATTACAACGTACAGCAAACAAGGGGCATAACACATGTTCCATATGTCACGTAGCACTATTACAATGTACAGCAAACAAGGGGCATAACACATGTTCCATATGTCACATAGCACTATTACAATGTACAGCAAACAAGGGGCATAAGACATGTTCCATATGTCACGTAGCACTATTACAATGTACAGCAAACAAGGGGCATAACACATGTTCCATATGTCACGTAGCACTATTACAATGTACAGCAAACAAGGGGCATAACACATGTTCCATATGTCACATAGCACTATTACAATGTACAAACAAGAGGCATAACACATGTTCCATATGTCACGTAGCACTATTACAACGTACAGCAAACAAGAGGCATAACACATGTTCCATATGTCACATAGCACTATTACAATATTACAAGGGGCATAACACATGTTCCATATGTCACGTAGCACTATTACAACGTACAGCAAACAAGAGGCATAACACATGTTCCATATGTCACATAACACTATTACAATGTACAAACAAGGGGCATAAAACATGTTCCATATGATGACCACAATGAAAAGATGAACATGATCATGTCACCAGCGCAAATAACGCTTTTCACAGTTTTCATCAATGTCTTAGGATCTCCTATGACCAAGCGAGCAATCAGTCAGTCAGCAGTTAACGAGCTATCTTACCAACCAACCAACCAGCAATCAGCCAGTCAGCAGTTAACGAGCTATCTTACCAACCAACCAACAAACAAGTAATCAGCCAGTCAGCAGTTAATCAGCTATCTTACCAACCAACCAACAAGTAATCAGCCAGTCAGCAGTTAACGAGCTATCTTACCAACCAACCAACAAGCAATCAGCCAGTCAGCAGTTAACGAGCTATCTTATCAACCAACCAACCAGCAATCAGCCATTCAGCAGTTAACAAGCTATCTTACCAACCATCCAACCAACAAGTAATCAGCCAGTCAGCAGTTAACCAGCTATCTTACCAACCAACCAACAAGCAATCAGCCAGTCAGCAGTTAACGAGCTATCTTACCAACCAACCAACCAACAAGTAATCTTCATCATGTACACTAAACCCCTGTCCGAGTTGATCACTTCTCATTCAGTTGATTCTCAGTCTTTTGCTGATGATACACAACTCCACAAGCCTGTATCCCCATCTACCATTCTTCCTTCTATATCTTCACTTGAATTCTGCATTCGCAACATCAAATCATGGATGCTACAAAACAAACTGAAGCTGAATGACGACAAAACGGAGGCCTTGTTCATCCACTCTCCATCTAGAAAACTTCCGTACCCAAAGCCTGATTCCATCTCTGTCTGTGACACTCAAATACCTTTTTCTCCTTCTGCTAGAAATCTTGGCTTCCACATCTCTCAAGATATGAGTGTTGACTCACAAGTTCAAACTATCTGTCGGTCAGCATACTGTGAGCTGCGTCGCATTGGTACGATTCGCCATCTCCTGTCTATAGATACTACTAAAATACTAGTCTGCGCTTTTGTTCTCTCTAAACTAGATTATTGTAATTCACTCTTGTATGGCTGCCCCCAACACCTCATTGACAAGCTTCAAAAAGTCCAGAACTCTGCTGCCAGACTTGTCCTCAAGGTCTCTAAGTATCATCATGTTCAACCACTCCTGATATCCCTTCATTGGCTTTCCATCAAAGCACGTATTGACTACAAAATTTCCACTCTATGTCATTCTTATTTCTCTGGAAATGCCCCTAGCTACATTTCTGACATGCTTTCTGTCTATACTCCATCAAGGCAATTGCGGTCATCTTCAGATTCCAAAATTCTCTGTGTTCCTAGTACACGAACAAAAATGTTTGGTGAGCGCTCCTTTTCCTTTTCGGCCCCATCAGTTTGGAACTCCTTACCACGCGAAATCCGCCATATCCAGTCCTTGCAATGTTTCAAATCAGCTCTCAAGACCCACCTGTTCAAGCTACATCACAACCTTTAGGCCACATTACTTCTGGACTCTATTCTCACACACACACTCCCCTCCCCCCATATTAGTTTCACTGTGTGTTGACTGCAATGTGTACGTCAGCTTTGTTGCGAGAGAGAGAGAGAGAGAGAGAGAGAGAGAGAGAGAGAGAGAGAGAGAGAGAGAGAGAGAGAGAGAGAGAGAGAGAGTGTGTGTGTGTGTGTGTGTGTGTGTGTGTTGATGCTTTGTTCAACTGATTGTATTTTGTATTGTGTTTTTTGGGTGGGGTGAGTGGTGGTGATGGTAACGGTGTGTGTGTGTGTGTGTGTGTGTGTGTGTGTGTGCGTGTGCGTGTGTATGTGCCGGTACGTGCGTGTATGTGTGGGTGGGGTGTGTATGTGTATGCCTATTTGCATGTGCGTGAGCGATTATTTCGTGTTGTTGTTGAATTTCTTGCTTCTTAATTTTTGTTGTTGTTAAGCGCATAGAGCTCCACATTGGTGGAGGAATGCGCTATATAAATGATTCACTATTATTATTATTATTATTAATCAGCCAGTCAGCAGTTAACCAGCTATCTTACCAACCAACCAACAAGCAATCAGCCAGTCAGCAGTTAACGAGCTATCTTACCAACCAACCAACCAACAAGTAATCAGCCAGTCAGCAGTTAACCAGCTATCTTACCAACCAACCAACCAACCAGTAATCAGCCAGTCAGCAGTTAACCAGCTATCTTACCAGCCAACCAGCAAAACAAGTATTCAATCAGCAGGCTAACAAGCTATCTTACCAGCCAACCAACAAGCAACCAGCCAATATACCAACCTGCGTGATGAACTTGACGGTCTCCATTAATTTTTTCAGCTTGGAGATCTGGTACACCTCCCAGTTGGTCTAATCAACTCTACCAGTAATCAATTAACTGACTAACTAACCAATCAACTAATTCATGAAGGGACCAACCTGCATGATGAACTTGACGGTCTCCATGAACTTTTTCAGCTTGGAGATCTGGTACACCTCCCAGTTGGTCTCGTGGATGTTGAACCATCCTTTTCCCACATCTCTCAGACATGTCCTGATGTTGGCACGGAGCGAGGTGATCCAGCTATCCTTGAGGAAGAGCGCCACCTAGGACAGCAAGGGCATTAACCTTTTGTATTCTTCATTCACAAAAATAATAAAATGTTGAACCATCCTTTTCCCACGTCTCTCAGACATGTCCGGATGTTGGCACGGAGCGAGGTGATCCACTTGTCCTTGAGGAAGAGCGCCACCTAGGACAACAAGGGAAATAAACTACTACACTCTTCAGTCATAAAGATAACAAAATATCCCTCAGAAATGTCCGGATGTTGGTACGAAGCATCGTAATCCAGCTATCCTTTAAGAATAATGCCACCTGTGACAACAAGAGAAATAATCAGTGAGGCATATTCCTATGACAAAGACAGCACAAGGGAACTAATCAGTGAGGCATATTCCTATGACAAAGATAGCATAAGGGAAATAATCACTGAGGCATATTCCTATGACAAAGATAGCACAAGGGAAGTAATCACAGATGCATATTCCTATGACAAAGATAGCACAAGGAAAATAATCAGTGAGGCACATTCCTATGACAAAGATACCACAAGGGACATAATCACTGAGGCATATTCCAATGACAAAGATAGCACAAGGGAAATAATCACTGAGGCATATTCCAATGACAAAGATAGCACAAGGGAAATAATCACTGAGGCATATTCCAATGACAACGATAGCACAAGGGAAATAATCACTGAGGCATATTCCTATGACAACGATAGCACAATGCTGAATCGTCTTTCACTGAGGCCCCCAAGATCTGTTCTATTGCCAGCACATAATGTTATGATTCAGCTGTCCTTTGAGAACAACACCAACTGATCAAATAAAAAATAATGCAGTACTTTTCAATTTTGAAGATAACAAAACGTTATTTTCAAGTGCCATTCACAACTAAAAAGATCAAGAGGAGCGATCAGACATTCCTCAGCAAGGACAATATCACACACACCCCTCAAAATCAAGGACAATATCACGCACACACCTCAAAATCAAGGGTAGCTACCAGGCACTCTAAGGACAATATCACGCACACCCCTCAAAATCAAAGGTAGCTACCAGACACTCTAAGGACAATACCACACACACCCCTCAAAATCAAGGGTAGCTACCAGGCACTCCTCATCAAGGACAACATCACGCACACCCCTCAAAATCAAGGGTAGCTACCAGGCACTCCTCAGCAAGGACAATATCACGCACACCCCTCAAAATCAAGGGTAGCTACCAGGCACTCCTCAGCAAGGACAATATCACGCACACCCCTCAAAATCATGGACAATATGATGCACACCCCTCAAAATCAAGGACAATATGACGCACACCCCTCAAAATCAAGGGTAGCTACCAGGCACTCCTCAGCAAGGACAATACCACGCACACCCCTCAAAATCAAGGGTAGCTACCAGGCACTCGTCAACAAGGACAATATCACGCACACCCTTCAAAATCAAGGACAATATCATGCACACCCCTCAACATCAAGGACAACATCACGCACACCCTTCAAAATCAGGCACTCCTCATCAAGGACAATATCATGCACACCCCTCAAATCAAGGGTAGCTACCAGGCACTCCTCATCAAGGACAATATCATGCACACCCCTCAAATCAAGGGTAGCTACCAGGCACTCCTCATCAAGGACAATATCACGACATCCCTCAAAATTGTTCCCTTTTCTACCTCCCTCTGCTTTGCTATTCTGGATACGTAAAAAAGGCATAGTGTGCGACACCCTGTTACACTATCGCACCACTATCTCTCCCCCTAGCTATTCTAGATACCTGGGATATGGTAGAGACTGATGGTATGTGACACCTTGTTACACTACCACACTACTACCTCTCTCCTCCTAGCTATTCTAGATACCTGGGATATGGTAGAGACTGATGGCATGTGACACCCTGTTACACTATGACACTACTATCTCTCTCCTCCTAGCTATTCTAGATACCTGGGATATGGTAGAGACTGATGGCATGTGACACCCTGTTACACTATCACACTATCTCTCCTCCCAGCTATTCTAAATACCTGGGACGTGGTACAGACTGGTGGTGTGTGACACCCTGTTGCACTATAATATAATTACATGTATAACACTATCTCTCCCCTCCTAGCTATTCCGGATACCTGGGATGTGGCCTGTGACTGTGCCTGTTCAAACTCCTCCAGCCTCATGGGCTTGGCGGTGGGGATGTGGTAGAGGGACATGGTGTGGGACACCCTGTTGCACTCTGTCCGCACTTTGGTGATGGCCTGGATGCTCTCCGGCAGAGTCAGCAGGGAGTTGAAGGCAAAGCCGTCATACTGTTCATCAAAGGGGTAGTCAGGCACATCCATGCAACACCCTGAAAAATAAATAACACAGCAGATAACAGCAGGTAAAGTCAGCAGGGAGTTGAAGGCAAAGCCGTCATACTCTTCGTCAAAGGGGTAGTCAGGCTCGTCCGTGCAACACCCTGAATAATAAATAACACAGCAGATAACAGCAAGTAAAGTCAGCAGGGAGTTGAAGGCAAAGCCATCATACTGTTCATCAAGGGGATAGTCAGGCACGTCAGCGCAACACCCTGGAATAGAATAGCAGGTACCTCCGGGTAAAATGGGCAGGTAAAGTCAGCAGACAGTTGAAAGCAAAGCCATAGTATTGTTCTTCCATGGAGCAGACAGGAACATCCACACAACAACCTAAAAGAACAACAATGGAAAACATCAGGAAGTAAGAAAGAAAAAGAGGCAGAGGAAGAAAGAATGAAAGAAACAAACAAAAACAGTAAGAACGCAGGTCAAAATCAGGAATTTTTTGTTGAAGAAGAAACTCATAATGATGATGATGACGACGACGACAATGATACTATTGATGAAGATAATGCAAATTATGACAATGATGATGATGATGACATTTTCTAACCTCTGGTTGGTGTTTTCTTGGCCACACCATGAGGCACCTTGACAAAGGCGAAGGTCTTGGGGTCATCCTGGATGGTTTTGTCGAAGATGATTCTGTTCATGGAGCGACAGAAGTCGATGTTTACCTCCCTTTCCAACACCTGCATGTAGTCGTCAATGTTGCTGAAACAAAAATAATAACAATTGTGTTATATTGTATTGCAAGAACAACAGTGTATTTTCTACACCTGCATGTAGTCATCAATGTTGCTGAAACAATAATAACAACAATTGTGTTATATTGTATTGCAAGAACAACAGTGTATTTTCTACACCTGCATGTAGTCATCAATGTTGCTGAAACAATAATAACAACAATTGTATTATATTGTATTGTAAGAACAACAGTGTATTTTCTACACCTGCATGTAGTCGTCAATGTTGCTGAAACAATAATAACAACAATTGTATTATATTGTATTGTAAGAACAACAGTGTATTTTCTATACCTGCATGTAGTTGTCAATGTTGCTAAAACAACAACAACAATAACAATGAGCAATTTAGGATGCGTATTTCACCTCCAGGGTGCAATCAAACCAGTAGGGGCTTAGCACATGCTAAGAATATTGCGTGCTAAGCCCCTACTGCCCCTTGACTGCCCCCTGGCGGTCAAATTATCATCCTAAGTTAACCATTGTATTATATTATATTATAAGAACAACAGTGTATTTTCTAATATAATACACACCTGGCCTGAGTGTTGAGTCCAGGAGCACTCTGGGCCCACTCCTGCATTCTCCTGAGTGAGGCCTGGTCCAGCTCCCCCACCCCATCCATGGGCATGCAGTCCACGTAGAGGTGGTACCTGAGCTCTGCCTCACACACCCTCCTGCACTCAAAGGCCTCCGCCACTCTCTGGGCAAACACCTGGGGATCCTCTGCCTTCATCATCAGCCTGATGCGAGGGATCCAGAATTGGGAGGGAAGGTTCATCCTCTGCCCTGTACAGTAAAGGACACACATGAACAATGAAGGACAGACAGTGAACATCAGTAAAGGACAAACATGTACAGTAAAGGACAGACAGTGAACATCAGTAAAGGACAAATATATACAGTGAATGACAGACAGTGAACATCAGTGAATGACAAACATGTACAGTGAATGACAGACAGTGAACATCAGTACAAAGGACAAACATGTACAGTGAATGACAGACAGTGACACATCAGTACAGTGAAGGACAAACATATACAGTGAATGTCATTCACTGTACATGTTTGACAAACCTTTACTGATGTGAAGACACTGTCTGTCATTCACTGTATATGTTTGTCCTTTACTGATGTTCACTGTCTTCATTCACTGTACATGTTTGTCCTTTGCTGATGTTCACTGTCTGTCATTCACTGTACATGTTTGTCATTCACTGATGTTCACTGTCTGTCATTCACTGTATATATTTGTCCTTTACTGATGTTCACTGTCTGTCCTTTACTGTACATGTTTGTCCTTTACTGATGTTCACTGTCTGTCCTTCATTGTTCATGTGTGTCCTTTACTGTACAGGGCAGAGGATGAACCTTCCCTCCCAATTCTGGATCCCTCGCATCAGGCTGATGATGAAGGCAGAGGATCCCCAGGTGTTTGCCCAGAGAGTGGCGGAGGCCTTTGAGTGCAGGAGGGTGTGTGAGGCAGAGCTCAGGTACCACCTCTACGTGGACTGCATGCCCATGGATGGGGTGGGGGAGCTGGACCAGGCCTCACTCAGGAGAATGCAGGAGTGGGCCCAGAGTGCTCCTGGACTCAACACTCAGGCCAGGTGTGTATTATATTAGAAAATACACTGTTGTTCTTATAATATAATATAATACAATGGTTAACTTAGGATGATAATTTGACCGCCAGGGGGCAGTCAAGGGGCAGTAGGGGCTTAGCACGCAATATTCTTAGCATGTGCTAAGCCCCTACTGGTTTGATTGCACCCTGGAGGTGAAATACGCATCCTAAATTGCTCATTGTTATTGTTGTTGTTGTTTTAGCAACATTGACAACTACATGCAGGTATAGAAAATACACTGTTGTTCTTACAATACAATATAATACAATTGTTGTTATTATTGTTTCAGCAACATTGATGACTACATGCAGGTGTAGAAAATACACTGTTGTTCTTACAATACAATATAATACAATTGTTGTTATTATTGTTTCAGCAACATTGATGACTACATGCAGGTGTAGAAAATACACTGTTGTTCTTGCAATACAATATAACACAATTGTTGTTATTATTGTTTCAGCAACATTGATGACTACATGCAGGTGTAGAAAATACACTGTTGTTCTTGCAATACAATATAACACAATTGTTATTATTTTTGTTTCAGCAACATTGACGACTACATGCAGGTGTTGGAAAGGGAGGTAAACATCGACTTCTGTCGCTCCATGAACAGAATCATCTTCGACAAAACCATCCAGGATGACCCCAAGACCTTCGCCTTTGTCAAGGTGCCTCATGGTGTGGCCAAGAAAACACCAACCAGAGGTTAGAAAATGTCATCATCATCATCATTGTCATAATTTGCATTATCTTCATCAATAGTATCATTGTCGTCGTCGTCATCATCATCATTATGAGTTTCTTCTTCAACAAAAAATTCCTGATTTTGACCTGCGTTCTTACTGTTTTTGTTTGTTTCTTTCATTCTTTCTTCCTCTGCCTCTTTTTCTTTCTTACTTCCTGATGTTTTCCATTGTTGTTCTTTTAGGTTGTTGTGTGGATGTTCCTGTCTGCTCCATGGAAGAACAATACTATGGCTTTGCTTTCAACTGTCTGCTGACTTTACCTGCCCATTTTACCCGGAGGTACCTGCTATTCTATTCCAGGGTGTTGCGCTGACGTGCCTGACTATCCCCTTGATGAACAGTATGATGGCTTTGCCTTCAACTCCCTGCTGACTTTACTTGCTGTTATCTGCTGTGTTATTTATTATTCAGGGTGTTGCACGGACGAGCCTGACTACCCCTTTGACGAAGAGTATGACGGCTTTGCCTTCAACTCCCTGCTGACTTTACCTGCTGTTATCTGCTGTGTTATTTATTTTTCAGGGTGTTGCATGGATGTGCCTGACTACCCCTTTGATGAACAGTATGACGGCTTTGCCTTCAACTCCCTGCTGACTCTGCCGGAGAGCATCCAGGCCATCACCAAAGTGCGGACAGAGTGCAACAGGGTGTCCCACACCATGTCCCTCTACCACATCCCCACCGCCAAGCCCATGAGGCTGGAGGAGTTTGAACAGGCACAGTCACAGGCCACATCCCAGGTATCCGGAATAGCTAGGAGGGGAGAGATAGTGTTATACATGTAATTATATTATAGTGCAACAGGGTGTCACACACCACCAGTCTGTACCACGTCCCAGGTATTTAGAATAGCTGGGAGGAGAGATAGTGTGATAGTGTAACAGGGTGTCACATGCCATCAGTCTCTACCATATCCCAGGTATCTAGAATAGCTAGGAGGAGAGAGATAGTAGTGTCATAGTGTAACAGGGTGTCACATGCCATCAGTCTCTACCATATCCCAGGTATCTAGAATAGCTAGGAGGAGAGAGGTAGTAGTGTGGTAGTGTAACAAGGTGTCACATACCATCAGTCTCTACCATATCCCAGGTATCTAGAATAGCTAGGGGGAGAGATAGTGGTGCGATAGTGTAACAGGGTGTCGCACACTATGCCTTTTTTACGTATCCAGAATAGCAAAGCAGAGGGAGGTAGAAAAGGGAACAATTTTGAGGGATGTCGTGATATTGTCCTTGATGAGGAGTGCCTGGTAGCTACCCTTGATTTGAGGGGTGTGCATGATATTGTCCTTGATGAGGAGTGCCTGGTAGCTACCCTTGATTTGAGGGGTGTGCATGATATTGTCCTTGATGAGGAGTGCCTGATTTTGAAGGGTGTGCGTGATGTTGTCCTTGATGTTGAGGGGTGTGCATGATATTGTCCTTGATTTTGAAGGTGTGCGTGATATTGTCCTTGTTGACGAGTGCCTGGTAGCTACCCTTGATTTTGAGGGGTGTGCGTGATATTGTCCTTGTTGAGGAGTGCCTGGTAGCTACCCTTGATTTTGAGGGGTGTGCGTGATATTTGTCCTTGATGAGGAGTGCCTGGTAGCTACCCTTGATTTTGAGGGGTGTGCGTGATATTGTCCTTGCTGAGGAGTGCCTGGTAGCTACCCTTGATTTTGAGGGGTGTGCGTGATATTGTCCTTGATGAGGAGTGCCTGGTAGCTACCCTTGATTTTGAGGGGTGTGCGTGATATTGTCCTTAGAGTGCCTGGTAGCTACCCTTGATTTTGAGGGGTGTGTGTGGTATTGTCCTTAGAGTGTCTGGTAGCTACCTTTGATTTTGAGGGGTGTGCGTGATATTGTCCTTAGAGTGCCTGGTAGCTACCCTTGATTTTGAGGTGTGTGCGTGATATTGTCCTTGATTTTGAGGGGTGTGTGTGATATTGTCCTTGCTGAGGAATGTCTGATCGCTCCTCTTGATCTTTTTAGTTGTGAATGGCACTTGAAAATAACGTTTTGTTATCTTCAAAATTGAAAAGTACTGCATTATTTTTTATTTGATCAGTTGGTGTTGTTCTCAAAGGACAGCTGAATCATAACATTATGTGCTGGCAATAGAACAGATCTTGGGGGCCTCAGTGAAAGACGATTCAGCATTGTGCTATCGTTGTCATAGGAATATGCCTCAGTGATTATTTCCCTTGTGCTATCGTTGTCATTGGAATATGCCTCAGTGATTATTTCCCTTGTGCTATCTTTGTCATTGGAATATGCCTCAGTGATTATTTCCCTTGTGCTATCTTTGTCATTGGAATATGCCTCAGTGATTATGTCCCTTGTGGTATCTTTGTCATAGGAATGTGCCTCACTGATTATTTTCCTTGTGCTATCTTTGTCATAGGAATATGCATCTGTGATTACTTCCCTTGTGCTATCTTTGTCATAGGAATATGCCTCAGTGATTATTTCCCTTGTGCTATCTTTGTCATTGGAATATGCCTCACTGATTATTTCCCTTGTGCTGTCTTTGTCATAGGAATATGCCTCACTGATTATTTCTCTTGTTGTCACAGGTGGCATTATTCTTAAAGGATAGCTGGATTACGATGCTTCGTACCAACATCCGGACATTTCTGAGGGATATTTTGTTATCTTTATGACTGAAGAGTGTAGTAGTTTATTTCCCTTGTTGTCCTAGGTGGCGCTCTTCCTCAAGGACAAGTGGATCACCTCGCTCCGTGCCAACATCCGGACATGTCTGAGAGACGTGGGAAAAGGATGGTTCAACATTTTATTATTTTTGTGAATGAAGAATACAAAAGGTTAATGCCCTTGCTGTCCTAGGTGGCGCTCTTCCTCAAGGATAGCTGGATCACCTCGCTCCGTGCCAACATCAGGACATGTCTGAGAGATGTGGGAAAAGGATGGTTCAACATCCACGAGACCAACTGGGAGGTGTACCAGATCTCCAAGCTGAAAAAGTTCATGGAGACCGTCAAGTTCATCATGCAGGTTGGTCCCTTCATGAATTAGTTGATTGGTTAGTTAGTCAGTTAATTGATTACTGGTAGAGTTGATTAGACCAACTGGGAGGTGTACCAGATCTCCAAGCTGAAAAAATTAATGGAGACCGTCAAGTTCATCACGCAGGTTGGTATATTGGCTGGTTGCTTGTTGGTTGGCTGGTAAGATAGCTTGTTAGCCTGCTGATTGAATACTTGTTTTGCTGGTTGGCTGGTAAGATAGCTGGTTAACTGCTGACTGGCTGATTACTGGTTGGTTGGTTGGTTGGTAAGATAGCTGGTTAACTGCTGACTGGCTGATTACTTGTTGGTTGGTTGGTTGGTAAGATAGCTCGTTAACTGCTGACTGGCTGATTGCTTGTTGGTTGGTTGGTAAGATAGCTGGTTAACTGCTGACTGGCTGATTAATAATAATAATAATAATATAGTGAATCATTTATATAGCGCATTCCTCCACCAATGTGGAGCTCTATGCGCTTAACAACAACAAAAATTAGAAGCAACAAATTCAACAACAACACGAAATAATCGCTCACGCACATGCAAATAGGCATACACATACACACCCCACCCACACATACACGCACGTACCGGCACATACACACGCACACGCACACACACACACACACACACACACACACACACACCGTTACCATCACCACCACTCACCCCACCCAAAAAACACAATACAAAATACAATCAGTTGAACAAAGCATCACACACACACACACACACACACACACACACACTCTCTCTCTCTCTCTCTCTCTCTCTCTCTCTCTCTCTCTCTCTCTCTCTCTCTCTCTCTCTCTCTCTCTCTCTCTCGCAACAAAGCTGACGTACACATTGCAGTCAACACACAGTGAAACCAATATGGGGGGAGGGGAGTGTGTGTGTGAGAATAGAGTCCAGAAGTAATGTGGCCTAAAGGTTGTGATGTAGCTTGAACAGGTGGGTCTTGAGAGCTGATTTGAAACATTGCAAGGACTGGATATGGCGGATTTCGCGTGGTAAGGAGTTCCAAACTGATGGGGCCGAAAAGGAAAAGGAGCGCTCACCAAACATTTTTGTTCGTGTACTAGGAACACAGAGAATTTTGGAATCTGAAGATGACCGCAATTGCCTTGATGGAGCATAGACAGAAAGCATGTCAGAAATGTAGCTAGGGGCATTTCCAGAGAAATAAGAATGACATAGAGTGGAAATTTTGTAGTCAATACGTGCTTTGATGGAAAGCCAATGAAGGGATATCAGGAGTGGTTGAACATGATGATACTTAGAGACCTTGAGGACAAGTCTGGCAGCAGAGTTCTGGACTTTTTGAAGCTTGTCAATGAGGTGTTGGGGGCAGCCATACAAGAGTGAATTACAATAATCTAGTTTAGAGAGAACAAAAGCGCAGACTAGTATTTTAGTAGTATCTATAGACAGGAGATGGCGAATCGTACCAATGCGACGCAGCTCACAGTATGCTGACCGACAGATAGTTTGAACTTGTGAGTCAACACTCATATCTTGAGAGATGTGGAAGCCAAGATTTCTAGCAGAAGGAGAAAAAGGTATTTGAGTGTCACAGACAGAGATGGAATCAGGCTTTGGGTACGGAAGTTTTCTAGATGGAGAGTGGATGAACAAGGCCTCCGTTTTGTCGTCATTCAGCTTCAGTTTGTTTTGTAGCATCCATGATTTGATGTTGCGAATGCAGAATTCAAGTGAAGATATAGAAGGAAGAATGGTAGATGGGGATACAGGCTTGTGGAGTTGTGTATCATCAGCAAAAGACTGAGAATCAACTGAATGAGAAGTGATCAACTCGGACAGGGGTTTAGTGTACATGATGAAGATTACTTGTTGGTTGGTTGGTTGGTAAGATAGCTCGTTAACTGCTGACTGGCTGATTGCTTGTTGGTTGGTTGGTAAGATAGCTGGTTAACTGCTGACTGGCTGATTACTTGTTGGTTGGTTGGTTGGTAAGATAGCTTGTTAACTGCTGACTGGCTGATTGCTTGTTGGTTGGTTGGTAAGATAGCTCGTTAACTGCTGACTGGCTGATTGCTTGTTGGTTGGTTGGTAAGATAACTCGTTAACTGCTGACTGGCTGATTACTTGTTGGTTGGTTGGTAAGATAGCTGATTAACTGCTGACTGGCTGATTACTTGTTTGTTGGTTGGTTGGTAAGATAGCTCGTTAACTGCTGACTGGCTGATTGCTTGTTTGTTGGTTGGTTGGTAAGATAGCTCGTTAACTGCTGACTGACTGATTGCTCGCTTGGTCATAGGAGATCCTAAGACATTGATGAAAACTGTGAAAAGCGTTATTTGCGCTGGTGACATGATCATGTTCATCTTTTCATTGTGGTCATCATATGGAACATGTTTTATGCCCCTTGTTTGTACATTGTAATAGTGTTATGTGACATATGGAACATGTGTTATGCCTCTTGTTTGCTGTACGTTGTAATAGTGCTACGTGACATATGGAACATGTGTTATGCCCCTTGTTTGCTGTGCATTGTAATAGTGCTACGTGACATATGGAACATGTGTTATGCCCCTTGTTTGCTGTACATTGTAATAGTGCTACGTGACATATGGAACATGTGTTATGCCCCTTGTTTGCTGTACATTGTAATAGTGCTACGTGACATATGGAACATGTGTTATGCCCCTTGTTTGCTGTACATTGTAATAGTGCTACGTGACATATGGAACATGTGTTATGCCCCTTGTTTGCTGTACATTGTAATAGTGCTACGTGACATATGGAACATGTCTTATGCCCCTTGTTTGCTGTGCATTGTAATATTGCTATGTGACATATGGAACATGTGTTATGCCCCTTGTTTGCTGTACATTGTAATAGTGCTACGTGACATATGGAACATGTGTTATGCCCCTTGTTTGCTGTACATTGTAATAGTGCTACGTGACATATGGAACATGTGTTATGCCCCTTGTTTGCTGTATGTTGTAATAGTGCTACGTGACATATGGAACATGTGTTATGCCCCTTGTTTGCTGTACATTGTAATAGTGCTACGTGACATATGGAACATGTGTTATGCCCCTTGTTTGCTGTGCATTGTAATATTGCTATGTGACATATGGAACATGTGTTATGCCCCTTGTTTGCTGTATGTTGTAATAGTGCTACGTGACATATGGAACATGTGTTATGCCCCTTGTTTGCTGTACATTGTAATAGTGCTATGTGACATATGGAACATGTGTTATGCCCCTTGTTTGCTGTACGTTGTAATAGTGCTACGTGACATATGGAACATGTGTTATGCCCCTTGTTTGCTGTACATTGTAATAGTGCTACGTGACATATGGAACATGTGTTATGCCCCTTGTTTGCTGTACGTTGTAATAGTGCTACGTGACATATGGAACATGTCTTATGCCCCTTGTTTGCTGTGCATTGTAATAGTGCTACGTGACGTATGGAACATGTGTTATGCCCCTTGTTTGCTGTACGTTGTAATAGTGCTACGTGACATATGGAACATGTGTTATGCCCCTTGTTTGCTGTACGTTGTAATAGTGCTACGTGACATATGGAACATGTGTTATGCCCCTTGTTTGCTGTACATTGTAATAGTGCTACGTGACGTATGGAACATGTGTTATGCCCCTTGTTTGCTGTGCATTGTAATATTGCTATGTGACATATGGAACATGTGTTATGCCCCTTGTAATATTGTAATAGTGCTACGTGACATGTGGAACATGATTTATGCCCCTTGTTTGCTGTACATTGTAATATTGCTACGTGACAGATTGTCTTGATCAGGCAGTGTTGTCAAGAATCGATCGTTAGAATCATGATACAAGTTTTACTGGTCAGTTTCACTCAGATGGTGGTTGATGCCTGTCACTGATTGATGTCCCCTGATGAAGCTAATAATAATAACAATGAGTTGTGCCCCTTGTTTCAGGACTCATTGCGGTTCCTGGTCCAGGACAGTCTGGTCAGTTTCACACAGATGGTGGTGGACGCCTGTCACTCTGTGCTGGCCCTGCCAGAGGACTTTGTCTGGGGCAAAGAGATCATCCTCAGCCCTTACAAGTAGGTCACAAGGTGTTGAGTCATTATTTGTCTAGCTATCATTATTTGGATGCTGTGTTGATTTGTTCATGATAATATCAATGGTTGGTGTAGAGAGGTGTCTGATGGCTCACGAGCGATACAGTGACACGAGGGTATTTGTGATCAAGGATTTATTCAAGCTTCACGTGACAGCGTGGCATGCATATCTCCAGCCAGGTAGGAAGCGGAAGTCGATGTCCCATCCGAATGGTTGTACACATCATATTCGTATACCAGTAGCTTGCACTACAGTTGGTTAATGCCAGAGGACTTTGTCTGGGGAAACAAGATCATCCTCAGCCCTACAAGTAGGTGTTATAGTCATTATTTATCTAGCCATTAGTACTGTTCATGATGTATTGATCTGCTGTTGGACACACTACAGTATACACTACACTACCAGTCTGCCTTCATTACATAATGACGATGATGATGTTGATGATTATGATGATGATGATGATGATGATGATGATGATGATGATGACGATGATGATTGATGATGATTTTCAGGCCCAAGAAGAATGCGTTGTTCCTGGTTGATCTGCTGTTGGACACACATGGAGTTCACTACAGCACCAGTCTGCCTTCATTACATGATGATGATGATGTTGATGATTTTCAGGCCCAAGAAGAATGCGTTGTTCCTGGTTGATCTGCTGTTGGACACACATGGAGTTCACTACAGCACCAGTCTGCCTTCCTTTGAGGCCACACTCATCTCCCTCTTTGACAAGGGCATTCTGTCAACACACAACGTACCACAACTAGAAAAGGTATTACTCTGTGTGTGTGTGTGTGTGTGTCTGTGTGTGAGTGTGTGTGTCTGTGTGTGTGTGTGTGTGTGTGTGTGTGTGAGTGTGTGTGTGTGTGTGTGTCTTGTGTGTGTGTGTGTGTGTGTGTGTGTGTATGTCTGTGTATGTGTATGTGTATGTGTGTGTGTGTGTGAGTGTGTGTGAGTGTATGTGTGTGTGTGTGTGTTAGGCCACACTCATCTCTCTCTTTGACAAGGGAATTCTATCCTCACGCAACACGCCCCGGCTAGAGAAGGTATGCATTTGTGGTTCTCTACTCTTTGCACACACATACATGCAGCCATGCACGCACACATGCTCGCACGCATGCATGTACACACACACACACACACACACACCACACACAACACACAACACACCACACACCACACACACAGTCACACACCACACACAACCACACCAACACACATACAACAACAGACACACACACCAAAACACACACCACACCACACACACACACACACCCACACCACATCAACACTCAGCAAAACTGTATACCCTGCCATTATTTGTGAGCAGATGATGATGATGACAATAATAATACCATTCACAGTACATCCTGGAGGACATTTTCTGGTCGGGGACTCCCCTGGTTGGAGTTCAGTGGGTGAACACT
>CM065694.1:37990398-38015398 GCA_017654935.2 Phymorhynchus buccinoides
CGACCATGTTATGGTGTAACGACACATTTTAGTCCAATTTCAAATGCTTTAATGGCAATTTGTCTATTATAGCTTATGACATAGTTATCTGCTCATTGCATATGGTGCTGACCCAGTTGGCCTCCTTGCAGGGCGAGCGACCAATCAGTGGAGCAAATGGCAGCGATCAACGAGGGCTGATCGAGCCCGTTGGTTCTCTTTCGCTCTCCTGGAGCATCGGCGCCACCTGTGACAACGACGGCATTCAAGTTCTCAGAGTGCTGAGAGAGAAAATATGGACAGGAGAAAAAGGTTGGTTGGGAGGCTGATAGAATTTGATTGTTAATGAAATAACGGTGACTATCAATGTTCACTTCGCTCATGCCTCTGGAGTATTGTGATGAGAAGCGACGGCAGATTGTACGTGTTGGATGGGCGGGGAAATATGGCTGAGAAAAGAAGGGTGGTTGGAACTGATAGAATTTGTAGTAATATCTGTTAGTATTTGTTAATAATATCTGGAGGCAATGTAGCAATGTGATGACCACCACAGCAGTAGACGAAGTTCTCTGATCTGGATGCAATGTAGCAGTGGTGACAACCACGACGCAGGTGTCAGTGAAATGTTCCATTTCCTGATTTCTTGGAGGTGAAACTGTACAAGCAAATGTTGTCGTCTAACTCTCCGACTAAAGAGGATGTGCCCTTAATGAAATTCGACATCAGTGTTGACTGGTAATGCATTACAATAATGTTATGGACGTCAACACTACCGTGTAGGTGTGTGTACAACCACGACCAGCGATGCTGATTAGTTCGCTTCTGTACTCATGGGCAATGTACGTCTAATTGTTGTGATGCATCGGCGCCATTACATCATACGTAACATGCACCATGTGACATACAATGAATTCTCTCTGTGTGTACACTCAGTGGGTGTACTACACGATATGTTAGGCTCTCTCTACCATGGGGGTTGTGTGTGAGTATGTACAAGTACAAGCCTAACAGCCTCTTGTAGGAGCGCGAACCATGCTTGAAATTACTTCGTGCATCGGGAGGGCAATAGGCATAGGCCAAGAATATGTTCGTGGACGTGGCAAATCAATCATGGCAGTCAATGCGTTTGAAAGTGTTCATACTGAGTCTTATGAATGTTGCATGAGGTAATAGCTCAGCAAGTGATGATGACATGAACGTCCACACAGACAGTAGCGATAGGGTACAGGCTCGCTCTATAGCGATCGGATGGTAGGCAGGGTGGGACAACCAATGTGGACAGAGGAAGGGGCGGGGGGGCGGGAGAATGGGAGGGGCAGGTGTGGTTAGGACAGACCACGGCAGAGGGGGAAGGGTCGTTCGGTGTTTGGGGATCCAAGAGAGACCTTGTTCCTTCGTGGCAGATTAATGTTTGAAGAAATACAGATACATGTGGGGAATGTGTTATGTTTTCATATTTATTCTAATCTTAATTTGGGTGCGTGTTGCAATTGTGACAACGACAGCAGACATCGATCATCATGCTCTTTTCCTCCCGATCTGCTCAGCTGTTGTTACGCAAAACTATGTGACAGTCAGAACATCAGGGTCTGGTTCATTGAATGGATAGGTTACGATTGTTTCAGGAATCTGCTGCTCTGTTGTCTTGTGTTCATTTGGCGAGTGGTACCCGAGTGCTGGGGCGCGCCTACGACAATGACAACGCTTCAAAATCGCTGAGAGTTCTCCGGGGAAAGTCAGGTATATAGGGATAAGATTTACTTTCTTATTCATGGGATTTGTTATGATGGTTCAGGGGAGGGGGGTGGGGTGGTTGCTAGTCTAGTGTATGGTTGTAAGCAGTGTTTAATTTGTGTTTGATGCTTGTCATCATACACTGTACTAATCCACTAGGTAGGGTAAGATCCAGACTGGACATGTTCTTTCTGCTTTCTTCTGGATAGCAACCACGCTTCATCGTGTTGGGAGGGTTTTACCTCAATCCAGCGACACTGTTCTTATCATGTATCAATTTATGTCATGTTTATGTTGTGTGCTTGTTAGGCAGTGTTAAACTGCCACATTCCCTTTCATCTTGTATGGCTGGTCTCATCTGACTGACATGTTGATAGTGCTCTGAAGCTTAATGTGTGTATTCCTGAGCGGGGGGGGGGGCGGGGAGAATTGGACATTTTGCATCTCTGCCGCATAATTATTGATATTAGGTTATTCTATCTCGTTATCAGTATTATACAGCATGCTAGGATTGACTTTCTATTCTTGGAATCAACTTCATCATGTGTGATCACTCATTATTCCATATATAAATTCAGTGTACTTTCTTGGTTTCTCGGTGGTATTATTGTACATTTCTTACATTTTTTACAGTCGGTTAACTAACTGATGATCTGTCCATGTTATCCATTATGCATGCAGACGCTGGTCTATATATGTGACTTACATGTTTCTGTCCCTTCACGCATGATGCCTCGTGGTACAATCGCACCTTTGTTATTCCTGTTTCATGATTCATCGACCTTGTTTATTTCTTTTCAATTTATGCTTTTATGGTTTGATTGCGTGATTGATTATTTACTTGTTTTACTATGCGATTTCGCTTCATGGTATCTGATTACAGTTTGTGTTGATTTATGGAAGTGTGCCATTCGCCTTTGTATGGGAGGGCTTTTAGGTCTACATGTCCTTTGCTAGCCATATTTGGGGTCCAGTGTAATGCTTTTACCAAATTACTCAATCACTGATGTGTCATATTTACTTGCTCATATTCCCTTGTACTGGAAGGCCTGTCTATGACACTTATCCATGTTTCTGTAGGTCCCGATGCGGATAGAATTGCGTTAATTTATTTTCGCAATGATAATATGGGTATATTTTATTTATAAATATGTTACAATTGGCCATGTTAGTTCTTTATAGATTGGATATATGATTTACATGTGTAAACTGGCAATTCCCTGAGGGGGAGGCCTGTCTATGACTATCATGTTGAGCGATGCTGATATGTTATAATTATTAAATTATTATAGATTATGTATGATTATTATATAATGATGTATAATTTACGGTGTAAACTGGCAGTTCCCTGAGGAGGGGCCTGGTTCTCTGACTATACATGCTGGACTATGCTGAATCATCTGTGGGGCTGAGAAAGATTACGCTGAGGAGAGGAAGACTGTCCAGAAAGGAGGTAGCACATTATAAGGCACAACACATGCGCACATACACACACGCACCACGCACTACACACACATGTCACACGCGCTCACACACACATATGCAAACGTACTACCATGGGCCACGCGACTCTACACACACACATGCGTGACACACACACACACACACACACACACACACACACCACACACACACGGGGGTGGCGGCACACACGCACACAACACACACAGACACACAGACCCCACACTCACGCACAAGCACGACTCACACACACAGCACACACACACACACATGGCACACAACACACATACGCCAACACACATACACACACACACACATGCACACATACACACACACAGACACATCGAACACACACACCACAACGCACACACACAATTCCCAGCACACACACCACACACACACACACACACACATTCTCCAATACTGTTTGTCTCAGTTCTCTCTCTCGCCACATCCGTCTCTTTCTCGCGTTCCACAGGTTCAGTGGCTTACTGGCTGCACGATCACCAGCCCTACGAAGTGCCCCTGACATCAAGTACTGCCGACTTCTGGTCGCCCACCATCTTACACTGTGAGGTCCCTTACATCATTGGCATGATGGCTGTATCCAACAACAAGACTGTGGGTTGGTAATCATCATCATCATCATCATCGTCATCATCATCATCACTAGCATCATCATCATCATCATCATGCATCATCATCATACATCATCGACTATACTCATTGTCATCGATCATCATCATCATCTATCCACCCACCTGCCACTGTGAGGTCAGCCTACCATCATTGGAATGCTGCTGTCCAACAACAAGACGGTGAGTGGTATCAGTCATCTCATCAGTCACAGCCGTCATCATCATCATGGTCATCAGCATGGTCATCATCATCATCATCATCATCATCATCATCATTGAATCATCATCATCATCATTGTCTCATCATCATCATCATTATCACCACCATCACACTGTGAGGTCTGCGCCCACATCATTGGAATGCTGCTGTCCAACAACACGCTGGTGAGTGTCATCATCAGCATCATCATCATCATCATTCTCACCATGCATCCTCACCATCATACGCATCACATCACCATCACCCACCTCATGCACATCAACCATACAATCACCATCATCATCATTCATCATCATCGATCCCCATCATCACCATGCATCATCACCATCACCACCATCATCATCATCACCATCACCACCATCACATCAGCATCACTCATCATCATCATCATCATCAATCATTATCATCATCGTCATTGTCATCAACATCACTATCATCATCAATCATATGCATCATCATCATCGTCACCACCATTGACACTCGTGAGGTCCGCCCACTCATTGGATGCTGCTGTCCAACACAAGACTGTGAGTGATCATCATCATCATCATCATCATCATCATCATCATCACCCTCAATCATCATCATCATCACCATCATCACGCATCACCATATCATCCCCATCATCACCATCACCAACATCACCAGCATCATCATCATAACCATCAGTCATCATCATCACCTACGATTGACACTGTTAGTCCTCCCACTAACTTCCTACTACTATAGCTCTAATGAACTCCTTTGCTGAAGCACAACCACAAATCAAGCAGTCGTCACGTGTGTGGTCCTGTTGTGTGCGTCAATTTGAACTAGAAGAAAAAAAAAAATGGGGACGGAAGTTTTCAATCTCCCGCCATTACCACAAGAAGGCATTACTGACGCTTTAAATCTATCTTTTTCAGAGGTTTATGAACCTTTTTTCCAAGAATCGTATTAAAGACTATTAAATGTGGTGCCCTCACAAGGCAAACAGTGCCACTTTCTGAACCAACATGGACAAGGCTGGCCTGACTTCATCAACTATGTCCCCTAGTAATTATCATGAATATTATTATATATTCTCATGTTGCTGAAATCGTGGGCTGGAACAGGCACATGCAAAACGATGACGCATCTCTGAGCAAACTGGTGTGCGCGTAACATGGCCAAGGAGTATATCATCCCTGACTTTCATCAACTATCTCATGTGCAAGACCTTTCCGTTCACAACGCAATTGGCAAGACCTCATTGACGGGAAACTGGACAAAAGGTCTGTTACAGTTTTTATATCTCTCTGAATCTGTCTGTCTGTTTGTCTGTCAGTCTGTCTGTCTTTTTAAGACCCAATCCGCCAATAAGTGCAGACCTCATTGTATGGAAACTGGACAAGAGGTACAACTCTGTGTGTTTGTGTGTGTGTGTGTGTGTGTGTGTGTGTGTGCATGTGTGCATGTGTCCTGCCTTCCTGCCTGCCTGCTGCCCTGCCTGCCTGTATAAGTTTGTGTTGGTTCTTCTTGACTTATCTTTATTTACTCAGGTGCTAGTTACGCAGAGCCCCATGCGCTTGAAGTCAGTTTGTCTAAAAATGATGTTTATACTCTTAACAAAAAGATGAAAAGATGGTGATGACTATGAATAACGACAATGATGATGATACAGTTTGGCTGAAGATGTGTTATCACATATACTTACCAAATCAATGAGAAAGTGATGATGATGATGAATAACACAATGATGAGTGATGTTGATGATAAACGACAATGATGATGATGACGATGTTTTCACAACATAAAAGGAGTGTTTTGGCCCTCCCCTGGGCAGTAGCTCTGGAGGAGGGCAGCATGTTTCTTTCATCGAACGATAATGGGAACACATGCCTTTAGTGTGGATGATGATGATGAGTGTTTAATGAAAATGAATAACAATGATGGTGATGACGCTAGTTTTCAGCAGACGTAAAGGGTGTTTGGCCCTCCTCTGGGGCAAGTACTTCATGTTCTTCATCTGTACGATCAGAACATGCTTTGTGGTGTATCTGATGATCTATGACTGTTGTATGAAATGTGATAATAGGCTGCATGAGGATGACGATGTTGTCCACAGACGTAGAGGATGTTTGGTCCCTCCCTGTGGCAAGTACTTCATGTTAGCTTCATTCGAGACGATCTTAACAATGGCCGGGACACGGGATGGTGTACGGGTTGCACAGCCCACCATTAGAGCTGGATGACCGTGCATTGTGGACTGTCAGGGGGTTGGTACTGGGGGACCTTGATGGTTGGATTGGTATTGAGTATTATTTCAGGGGTGGTATGATGAGTCGTTCCATGTCGGTGCTACTGGGTGGGATGTTTATGTGATCTGGGTGTGGAGTTTGTAATGGCTTGGTCACATGGCAGAAGGGAATGCAGTGGGAATCATAATCATTTGTAAAGTTTACATGGAATGGGGGCCCGTTTAAATAGCAGCGTGCGATATAGCGGATGGGGAGAAGGGGAGGTGGTTAAGTTATTAATAGATAACTAGGATAATATTAAGGCATAACGTAATAATAAGCTGTATAAAGTTTTAAGATTACTGTAACATTGTTTGCTAAATACTTGCTTCTTTTTTTCTTTCTTGGTACTGGTTGCGTTTACATGCTTGAGGCAATGATGGCATTGATTGATTGAGACAACTGTGTAATATTTTGCAAGCTGCACTTACAAAACAATGAACTATATAAACATTAATCTCTATGCTAGCAAAGATTTATAGCCACAGACTTATGATATTTTTTGTAGCCTTGATATTTTTTGTATGAGTCATACGATTTCGCGCAATCTGGTGATCTTGACTTGTCACATCACAGGCCTAATATCATTATTGCCATTATAAAATAATTATTGATTATGTTTCCGCTTCCGGCGATTTCCGCAATCTGGTGGACGTGAACTTTGTTCACATCACATCCTAATTCATTATTGGCCTTGTAATATTATTGATTTGTTTCCACTTCAGGCGATTTCCGCAATCTGGTGGAGTGAACTTTGTGTTGCGCCATGGGTCCCCCCGGTGGAGAGCCGCAACCCTTGACGGCCAGATACTGCTGAGGCACATTCAACTTTCCTGACCTCACCGATGATGAGGAGCCCCTCAAAGAAAGAAGATCTTCCACCTACCATCCTGAGATCGTGGATCGAGTGAGTTGTTATTGATGATATTAGTATTATCATTATATATATATTATTTTAATTTTTATTATATTATTATTTTATTATTATTATTATTTATTCATCATAATTGACGTTGAGGCATTTCAACTTCCTGACATGGGTTGCCGAACACTTGAGGATCCATGGAAAAGGAAGATACTGATGATTGTGGATCATGAGTTAGAATTCTTAGTCTTTTGTTCTCTTATTTCGTTCATTATGATGATGACGACTGTTGGAGACTTTTTAAATCCTTTTTTCCGGCATTCAGTTATGTTTAATGGGATTTAAGGGATGTGGGGGTGGGGTGGGGTGTTACAGACTGACGAATTTGTAACCTTCTTGTTTGTGCACTGTTTGGTTCAAAACATAAACAGGAAGTCTGAATCATCAGTTGATGGTGTGCCCAAATGTGCACACTCTGTATTGCTTGCTGAAACTCAGCTTGTCTACTCTATGTCTCTGTTTCTCTATGCTTCTCTCTGTCTCTGTGTCATTGTCTCTCTTCTCTCTCTGTGTTATATGTCCCTCTTCTCTGGTTCTCTGCTGTTAATTGGTCTCTATCTCTGTGCTCCCTGTGTTATTGTCTCTGTCTCTATTTCTCTAATGCTTCTCTCTGTCTCTGTGGTTGTTTTGCTCTCTCTCGTCTCTGTGTGTTAGTTGTCATCTATCTCTGTCGTCTGTGTTATTGTCTCTCTCTCTCTGTCTCTGTTTTATTGTCTCTCTGTTCTCTGTGTATTTGCTCTCTAGGGGTGGGGGGGGGGGAGGAGTCTCTGTCTCTGTTGTTATTGTCTCTCTCTCTGCTTCTGTGTTATTGTCTCTCTCTTCTGTCTCTGTGTTATTATCTCTCGCGGTCTGCTCTCTGTGTTATTTGTTTCTCCTGTCTCTGTGTTCTTGTCTCTCTCTCTGCTCTGTCTAGTTCTTGTCTCTATTCTGTCTCTCGTGTTTATCGTCTCTCTCTCCTCTCTGTGGTTATTGTGGGCTTTCTCTCTCTCTCTGTCTCTGTGTCATTGTCTCTATCTCTGTCTCTGTGTTATTGTCTCTCTCTCTCCTCTCTCTCGCATCTCGTGAGGGTTCCTCTCTCTCCTCGTCTGGGAAGAAACGTTTAGAGAAAGCGCTCTCTCTCTCTCAAATTCCTCTCCCTCTCTCTCTCTCTCTCTCTCTCTCTCTCTCTGGCGTTATTGGTCTCTATCATCTGTCTCTATGTTATTAGTCTCTTTCTGTCTCTTTGTTATTGTCTCTCTCTCTCTCTGTCGCTGTGTCATTGTCTCTATCTCCTGTCTCTGTGGTTATTGTCTCTATCTCTCTCCTCTCTCTCTCTGGGTTATTGTCTCTAGCTCTGTCTCCTATGTTATTGTCTCTTTCTGTCTCTGTGTTATTGTCTCTCTCTCCTCTCATCTCTCTCTTCTCATCTCTCTCTCTCTCTCTCTTCTCTCTCTCTCTCTGTGTTTATTGTCTCTATCTCTTGTCTCTATATGTCATTGTCTCTCTCTGCTCTTTCATTACATAACAGAGTCCCAACATCAGTTTGTTATGTGACTCAAATGGTGGACCACACGCTGCATTGCCTGTTACAACACATGATGATGTGATGATGATGATGATGGTGATGGGTGGAGGATGATGATGATGGGTGATGATTGATGGTGATGATGATGGATGATGGTGATGATGGGGATGTATGATTGATTGATGTATGGTGTGTGATGGTGAATGATGATAATGATGATGATGATGATGATGGTGATGATGGTGATGATGATGATGATGATATGATATTCAAAGCAAGAGTCCCCCAACAATCATTCACTTTGTGTGATCAAATGGTGTACACTGGCATTGCCTGCTACAAACACAGTAGCGACAACCAACTCCTCCCACAGCCTTAGCCAAATCACACTACATGCCTTCACCTCAGGATCTCTCTAAAGTGATTCAAGGCATCCTGATGGGAGATCCCTGCAAGATCACATTGAGTTTTTGCATCACTCATCATCAGCGTCATCATCATATCAAACCATCAGCATCATCATTAAGATCACTTACACCTCAACCTCATGGATCTCTCTAAGCGATTCAGCATCCTGATGTGGCAGACTTGGCAGCGATCACTAGTGAGTGATCATCATCATCATCATCATCATCATCCTCATCATCATCATCATTAAATCACTACACTTCACCCTCAGGGGACAGGATCACAGTGAGTTTGAGGCCTTAAGGTCACATGGGAGAAAGGGTGAAATATGGGCCTTAAGAGGAAAAAGTGGTGAAAAAAGGGTGAAATAGGGGCCTTAAGGTAACATGGTGAAAAGGGTGAAATAGGGCCTTTACGGGAACAGGGTGTGAAAAGGGTGAAATAGGGCGCTTAAAGGGAACAGGAGGGTGAAATAGGGGGCCCTTAAGGTAAACAGGGGGTGCAAAGGGTGAAATAGGGGCCTTAGAGGGAGGGGGGGGTGGAGGAACAGGGGGTGAAAGGGTGAAATAGGGGCCTTAAGGACATGGGGAGAAAATTGGTAACATAGGGCCTTAACAGGGTTAAATAGGGTGAGTGTGAAAGAGGGGAACATGATCACAGTGAGTTGAGGCCTTAAGGGCACATGGGAGAAAAAGGGGGCATGTGAGAAAAGGGTGCAAATAGTGATCTTAGTTCACCATGGGAGAAAGGTGTGAAATAAGTGGCTTAAAGGGCACAGGGGGGAAAAAGGGTGAAATAGGGTGCCCTTAAGGGCACAGTGGGGATAAAAGGGTGAAATAGGGGCCTAAGGGGCACCAGTGGATAAAAAAGGGTGAAATAGGGGCCTTAAGGAAGGGCACAGGGGGGAGAAAACAGGGTGAAATATGGGCCATTAAGAGGCACAGGGGAGAAAAGGGTGAATAGGGGCCTTAAGGGCACAGGGGAGGACAAGGGTCAAGACCAAAAATATAAAAGGATAATTAAGTAATCGGCAACACAAAAAGTAGAGGAACTCTGGCCCATATGTATGTGCTTAGAAGGTACTTCCTTGACTAATGACCAACTCGAGTTTGAATGTCGCACAGACTTCCTTGATTGTAAAATATTCAAAATAAATGCTTATAAAGGTGTTTTTTTTTTTTGCGACCCTGGTTTTCCAGATCTGAACCAATTTATGATCATACAATGCTGAGACCTGTTTAAAATTGATGTATGGAGCTCAAGACTTTTTAGGTCTGTAGTAAGACAGTGAAAGACTGTAAGGTCAATCAAATATTGGTCTCCAAGATTGATGGTTTGCTCTGACAGAGACGCTGATGGATGATTGTATCCATATTGATAGTTTTACAGACAGAGATATCGTGTGATTTTACTCCATGATTGATAGCTTACAGCAGTGAATCTGATGGTGATTGTCTCCATGATTGATAGTTTGACCAGACAGAGAAATCAGTGTTGTCCTCTCATGATTGTAGCTGACAGAGTGAATCTGCTTGGTGAATTGTCTCCAAGATTGATACTTGACATATAGATCTGATGTGATTGTCTCCATGTGTGTGGTGTGTAGTTTGACAGCCGAGAGAAATCTGACGGTATTGTCTCCCATGATTGATAGTTTGACAGACACAGAATCTGATGTGGTGATTGTCTCCAAATTGATGAGTTTTGACAGACAGTAGAATCTGACGTGATTGTCATCCAAGATTGATAGTTTGACAGACAGTGAATCTGATGGTGTTGTCTCCATGATGATAGTTTGACAGACATGTGAATCTGTATGGTGATGTTCCTCCAAGATTGATACTTTACAGACATGAATCTGATGATGAATGGTCTCCATGATTGGATAGTTTGACAGACAGTGAATCTGATGGTGATTGTTCTCCAAGACTTAAGATAAACACCTGACAGAGAATCGGTGATTGTCTCCATGATTGATTAGCTTGACAGACGGTGAATCTGCTGTGATTGTCTCCCAAGACTGAAGCTGACAGACTGAGTCTGATGGTGATTGTCCCTCATGATTGATAGTTTGAAAGACCAGAATCTGATGGTGATTGTCTCCCAAGATTGATAGTTCTGACAGACAGACAGAAGAATCTGACGGTGATTGTGCTCCAAGATTGATAGTTTGACGAAGATAATCTGACAGTGATGTCTCCAAGAATTGAATGTTTTGACAGACAGTGAATCTGACGGTGATTGTCTCGGCAAGATTGGATTAGTTTGACGCAGACAGAGATCTGAAGTGATTGTCTCTCAAGATTTGATAGTTTGACAGACAGTTGAAATCTGACCTGTGATAATCTCGCAAGTTGGATAGTTTGACAGACAGAGAATCTGATGGTGATTGTCTCGCAAGACTGTGAATAGTGATTGACAGACTATCTGACGGTGATTGTGTTCCTCCAAGATTGGTGCAGTTTGACAGACAGTGAATCTGGTGATTATACTCCACGCTTGAATAGTTTGACAGACAGTGAATCGGTGATATGTGGTCTTTCTTGTCTCTGGCATTACGTATAATAAAACTATAGATCACCAGTGAAAACTAGTAGTTTGATATGTGTTTCTTAGTCTCTGTGGCAAGTCACTATAGTATCACAGTTGACAAACAAAGGTTTGATATGTTTTCTGTCTTGTCTCTGTGCATATACATATAGATCAACCAGTGACAAACAAATTCATGCATGGTTTGACCTGAACATAAATGCAATACTTTTCATGTCTATTAATCTCCTCCCAGAGCATTCACCTCTTCCTGTGCTAGCAGCAAGACTGTGCGGTTTACCAGGACTGTCCGTGAAGGAGCGAAATGGACCTCGTTTTGATGGGTGGTAGAATATTACTAATGCTGACTGTAGCTATCCCATGCAAGAGCACCAAAGACCTGCCTGGGCTCTGTTGCTCGCACATAAGCTGTCGGGTTTGGACCATGACTTGTCCGGTTGAATGGTGACGAGATGAGGGACACGTAGGGTATTTGGTTTGTGTAGAATATTACAATAAGGCCGATCTTAATATCTCCATGCAGAGCCCAAGACACTGCTGTCCTGTGGTACCATGAGAGCTGACAGAGTGTACCAGGACCGTCTTTGGTGAACGACGAGGGTCTGGCAGTGTTTTGCGAACAAACTGCTGGGGAGAAGATGAGCCCTGCCTTTGCATGAATATGGAGGAGGTGGTCACCAGCAGCCCTTCCGCTCTAAAAAAAGAGAAAATGACTAGACTTCATATGAACAGACCGTGTGGACGAACAGCCCTATTGCTGTTCCCTGTGTATGATCATGTGACGGTAAGGTGTACATAATCATGCAGCCCTTCCTCTATGTGTTTCCTGGGATGATCATGACAAGGGACAGTGTAAAATGATGCAGCGCCTTGCCTCTTACGGAGACTGATGAGCACGAAGATGTGGACAACAGACCCTATGATGTTTCCTGATGATCTGACAGAGAAAATTGCGAAGGTTGGTACAATCATGGAGCCCTTCCTCCTATGTGTTTTCTGTCCTGATATCATGACAGGTAGGTGGTAAATTTGCGCCTCTCTTGCCTCTACGGAGACTGATGACCAGACGGTGGCAACCGACCCTATGGTGGTTGTACCTCGATATCATGACAAGGTAGGTGGTACCCATCACTCATGCAGCCCTTCCTCTATTTGTTCCTTGATGATCAGGACAAGGTGAGAAACAGGAGACAGAGTGAGACACAGTGACAAGACAGAGGACAGAATAGAGACGTTTAGGATGACACAGAACGATGACAAACAGTCCCTGTGTGTTGCCTGATGATCAGGACAAGGTGTGTCCGTGCTCGTGTTTCAATGTGCAGGGTGGACAACAATGTTGTGGGATGTGTAAACAGAGACGTAGGGGAGGAGGGGGGGGTGCTAGTGATCATGGGAGGACTCTTGAGAGTGTAAAGACACATACACTGAATCTGATGAATGGTGATGGTCTGATGATAATGAGGATGATGATCGTCATGTGTTGAGTAATGATGATGATGGTGATTGAGGGTCATGAGTGTGATGGAGTGGACAATGTTGGATGCTCATACTAATGTGATGATGGTGATGATTCTCGTGTGTATGATGAATAGTTGATGATGATGAAACGCTGAATGGTCCTGATGAGTGATGATGATCGGTGTGAGTCATGATGATGTATGAAAATGATGTTTTTGACGAGGGTTGTAGAGGTGGTAGAGACGATCTGGGAAGACTACATCAGATCACGATTGCCTCAGAAGGCTGCTTCCTCTGTTCGATGATCGCCATCAACAGGTTGTGCGCACTCGCTGACGGCGTCATCCGTCAGGCCTCTGGAGGCACCGCGTCTGCTGCTGGTCATGGGGGGGTCCAGGACCGACAGTCACTGACAAGACTCTGCCGCTCATCTCTGTGGATTCAGTCCCATCCTTCTCTGTCTGTCTGTCTGATTCGCTGTCTGTCTTCCCATTCTGTCTTCCTGTCTGTCTGTCCGTCTGTCTGTCTGTCTTCCCCTGTACGGCTGTCTGTCCATCTGTCGGTCCATCTTTCATTTTAATGGTACTCTTTTGTCCCCCTCTTGGCTTTGCTTCAGGATGTTGGTTCGTGAAAACGTCATTGATACTACTGGATGCTCACCTGTCTGTCTGTCTTCTGTTTGTCCATGCTGTCTGTCTATCTGTCTTCGTCTGCCTACCTGTACTGTCTGTTTGTTTGTCTGCTCCTGTCCTGTCTGTCGTTCCTGTCTGTCTGTTCTTCCTGTCCTGTCTGTTTCCTGTCTGTCTGTCTTCCTGTCTGTCTGTCCTTCCTGTCTGTCTGTCTTCCTGTCTGTCTGTCTTCCTGTCTGTCTGTCTTCCTGTCTGTCTGTCTGTCTTCCTGTCTGTCTGGCTTCCTGTCTGTCTGCGGTAGGGCATTAGTCCTTCGAGCATCCTCTGGGAGCTTGGTTTGCTTTGGGGATGTGTTACTTGTTAGGATAACTTAGGTGATGAACATTCCTGTCTGTCTGTCTTGATGTTAGGGTATGATACGGTTTGAACCTTTGGTGATGACAGTCCTGACATGGCTCTAGCAGTTGATGCTAGGGTATGATATGGTTTGAACCTTAGGTGATGACAGTCCTGACATGGCCATAGCAGTTGATGTTAGGGTATGATACGGTTTGAACCTTTGGTGATGACAGTCCTGACATGGCTTTAGCAGTTGATGTTAGGGTATGATATGGTTTAAACCTTAGGTGATGACAGTCCTGACATGGCCATAGCATCACTGGACTATGACATGATGACAGTCCTGACATGAGCATAGCATCGATGGACTATGACATGATGACAGTCCTGACATGGCCATAGCAGTTGATGTTAGGGTATGACACGGTTTGAACCTTAGGTGATGACAGTCCTGACATGGCCATAGCAGTTGATGTTAGGGTATGACACAGTTTGAGCCTTAGGTGATGACAGTCCTGACATGGCTTTAGCAGTTGATGTTAGGGTATGATACGGTTTGAACCTTTGGTGATGACAGTCCTGACATGGCTTTAGCAGTTGATGTTAGGGTATGATACGGTTTGAACCTTTGGTGATGACAGTCCTGACATGGCTTTAGCAGTTGATGTTAGGGTATGATACGGTTTGAACCTTTGGTGATGACAGTCCTGACATGGCTTTAGCAGTTGATGTTAGGGTATGATACGGTTTGAACCTTAGGTGATGACAGTCCTGACATGGCCATAGCAGTTGATGTTAGGGTATGATACGGTTTGAACCTTAGGTGATGACAGTCCTGACATGGCTTTAGCAGTTGATGTTAGGGTATGATACGGTTTAAACCTTAGGTGATGACAGTCCTGACATGGCTTTAGCAGTTGATGTTAGGGTATGATACGGTTTGAACCTTAGGTGATGACAGTCCTGACATGGCCATAGCAGTTGATGTTAGGGTATGATACGGTTTGAACCTTAGGTGATGACAGTCCTGACATGGCCATAGCATCACTGGACTATGACATGATGACAGTCCTGACATGAGCATAGCATCGATGGACTATGACATGATGACAGTCCTAACATGGCCATAGCATCGATGGACTATGACGTGATGACAGTGCTGACATGGCCATAGCATCGATGGACTATGACGTGATGACAGTGCTGACATGAGCATAGCATCGATGGACTATGACATGATGACAGTCCTGACATGAGCATAGCATCGATGGACTATGACATAGCATCGATGGACTATGACATGATGACAGTCCTGACATGGCCATAGCATCGATGGACTATGACATGATGACAGTCCTGACATGACCATAGCATCATATGACGACTGAAAACTAAGCTAAATGTTGATAAAAGTCTGTAGACTTGTGACAATTTGTATGTTTGTATTTATTTTCTGTCTCAGATTAGAGTTTGACTGTCTCAAAATCAAACTGTCCAAGAATACAGTCTGAACAGTCATAATGCTCAGTCCAGCTTTGAAATGCTGTACATTGATAATGTACTCTACAAAATGATTCGTTGTTCATAGGTCCAAGTGTAACTGTTTCCAAAGCGAGCTATCCAAGAACTACGTTCAGCATATATACAGCGCTCTGTTCAGCTTTAAAATGTAAATATTGTACCATAATAGTGTTTTCTACAATATGATTTTCTTTTTCCAGGTCAGAGTTTGACTGTTTCCAAATTGAGCTGTCCAAGAACTATGGTCTGACCGAGTGGAGAGACGACCTGAGGAATGTGATGATGAAGGCTGGACTGGAGAACAAACCAATGGTGTTCCTCTTCAGTGACACCCAGGTAATGTCATCATCATCATCATCATCATCATCATCATCATCATCATCATCATCACCATCATCATCACCATCATCATCATCATCATCATCATTCATCATCATACCATCATCATTCATCATCATCATCATCATCATCATAATCATCATTCATCATCATCATCATCATCATCACTGCCATCATCATCATCATCAACCACATCATCATCATCATCATCAGTCATCATCATCATCATCATCATCATCATAATCACCATCATCATCATCATCATCCATCATCATCATCATCATCATCATCAATCATCATCCATCATCAACATCATCAACATCATCAACAACATCACCATCATCATCATCATCATCATCATCATCATCATCACCACCATCATCATCATCATCATCATCACCCATCATCATCATCAATCACCACCATCATCATCATCATCATCATCATCATCACCATCATCATCATCATCATCATCATCATCATCACCATCATCACCATCACCATCCATCATCATCATCATCACCATCATCATCATCATGGTCATCATCATCATCATCATCATCATCATCACCATCATCATCATCATCATCATCATCATCATCACCACCATCATCATCATCCCCATCATCATCATCATCATCATCATCATCACCATCATCATCATCATCACTCATCATCATCATCATCATCATCACCATCATCATCATCACTATCATCATCATCATCATCATCATCGTTATCATCATCATCATCACCATCATCATCATCATCATCATCATCATCATCTTCACACATCATCATCATCATCATCATCACCACCACAGTGCATCATCATCATCATCATCACAGTCATCATCATCACCACCATCATCACCATCAATCATCATAAGAATCAACATGTTGTGGTTTTGATGTATGGCCCTCTGTGGCTTAAAGACTCCAGGGATCATCCAAACAGCTACAGCACTTGAAATCTATGGTACAAATGCATCACCTTGGGATGAGAACATTTTCGTGTGTGACCGTTTTTTTTGATTACCCCGCCATGTGGGCAGTCACACTCCGATTTCGGAGGATATATTTATCATCATCACTTATAATCATCCTCGTCATCATCATCATCATCATCATCATCATCATCATCATCATCATCATCAAAATCATCATCATTCATCTCTATCAAACATCATCATTCTTATCAATCATCAACATCATCATCATCACATTGTCATTTAAAAGATAAAAAGTTAGTCGTTTCGGGATCACCATCAACATCAACACCATTTAGAAGCAGTTGTAGATGTGCAGCATTACATCATCATCATCATCACATCATCAACACTATCACCATCATCATCATCATCAACATCAAATCATCATCATCATCATCAGCAATCGGCATCTCTAGTTTTCCAATCATTTTCATTACCATCTTCATCATAAGTTCACATTCTTGCCTGTTATATTATTGTCATTATAATTGCAGATCAAGTAGTGAGTCGTTTCTGGGAGGACTGGATCAACAACATTCTTGAACAGCAGGATGATATGCCCTACATCCTTACATCATCATATACATAATCGTCATCATCATATATATCATTGTCATTATATTGCAGATCAAGAGTGTAGGTCATTCATGGAGGACATCAACAAACATTCTGAACAGCAGTGGATACATCCAACATCTATCATCATCATCATCATCATCATCATCATCATTAATCATTTAATCATCCAAAGTTATAAGTCGTTGTATGTAATATATTGCAGATCAAGAACAGTGTAGATGTGCCAGTCATTATGAGAGGACATCAACAACATTCTGAACAGCAGGGATGTGCAACACATCTAACATCATCATCATCATCATCATCGAAATCAATCATCATCATCATCATCGTCATCATCATATATATTATTGTCATTATATTGCAGATCAAGAGTGAGTCATTTCTGGAGGACATCAACAACATTCTGAACAGCAGGGATGTGCCCAACATCTACATCATCATCATCATCATCGTCATCATCATATATATTATTGTCATTATATTGCAGATCAAGAGTGAGTCATTTCTGGAGGACATCAACAACATTCTGAACAGCAGGGATTTTGCCCAACATCTAACATCATCATCATCCATCATCATCACATCATCATCATCATCATCGTCATCATCATTATATATATCATTGTCATTATATTGGCAGAGATCAAGAGTGAGTCATTTCTGGAGGACAATCAACAACCTTCTTGAACAGCAGGGATATGCCCTACATCTACATCATTTCATCATCATCATCGTCATCATCATATATATTATTGTCATTATATTGCAGATCAAGAGTGAGTCGTTTCTGGAGGACATCAACAACATTCTGAACAGCGGGGATGTGCCCAACATCTACGGCTTTGACGAACAGGAGCAGATCTTCACGGCCATGAAGCCCATCGTGCAGGACAAGCAGGACTGCAGCCCACAAAGACCAACCTGTTCACCACCTACACCAAGAGAGTCAGGAACAACATGCACACCGTCATCACCATGAGGTTAGTGTTAAAGACCCCACTGATGGTTATTAAAGAACCCACATCCTATGGTTATTAAACAGGAACTTCATAACCACTGATGGTCATCGATAAAGGACCCACTAGATTGTTAAAGACCAATTTGTTCAGCAGCTACACCAAGAGAGTCAGGAACAACATGCACACCGTCATCACCATGAGGTTAAAGACCCCACTGTTTAAAGACCCCCATTATTTAAGATGGGTTTTAAAGACCCCACTTTGTGCAGCTATTAAAGACCCACTCATCAGATTGTTAAAGACCAAATGATGGTTTTTAAAGTGGTGGTTATTAAAGACCCAGATTGTTAAAGACAGCACCAGCTACACCAAGAGAGTCAGGAACAACATGCACACTGTCATCACCATGAGGTTAGTGTTAAAGACCCCACTGATGTTTATTAAAGACCCCACTGATGGTTATTAAAACCCACTAGATTGTTAAAGACCTATTTGTTCACCAGCTGCACCAAGAGAGTCAGGAACAACATGCACACCATCATCACCATGAGGTTAGTGTTAAAGACCCCACTGATGGTTCATTAAAACCCCACTAGATTGATAAAGACCGACGGGAACAACATGCACACTGTCATCACTTTGAGGTTAGCAGAATAATTAGTATTAAAGACCCACTAGATGGATTGTTATAAGCTGACATGAGTTAAAGACCAACCAAGGTATATATTTACCAGTGAACTTAGCAACACTTACTTGTAGATTGAGAATCTTTGACATCCTGCAGTACTGCCTTCAATGATAATCTGTGGCACAAGACATGGCCCAGGCCTGAGAGGAGCTGTGGGGATCTGTTGTCGACTCTGTGGATGGATAACAGAGGGATGTGCAGACCAAACTTAGCTATCTATCTTAGAATGACTGGGAGTGAACCAAGAAGAAAAATAATCTTCAAGCAAATTGCTGGTCACATGATTTCAAATCTATCATAATTACTTTCTATCAGAACATTCAAAAAGAAAACACAAGTAGAACTGTAAAATGAACATTTATTAAAAGCAGATATTTCGAGCTATGACTGCTCTTTGTCCATGCTGGTCTCCAAATGCCAGTGCAAAGTCACATATGTACTAAGAATTACAATATAATTACTTTCTATCAAGAATCCTTGTCGCTGTGTGTGTGTGTGTTTCTTGTCCCATTGGTTAAGTGTTTCATGCCCGACTGTGTTGTTTCCCAGCCTTAGTCAAGTGTTATATTATTAATTTGTATAGTGTTGATGTGATGATGATAATAATGATGATAATGATGATGATGATGATGATGATGTTGTCCTCAGCCCCATTGGTGAGGTGTTTTGTGCTCGTCTTTGTCAGTTCCCTGCATTATGATGATGACGATGATGATGATGATCTATGATGATGATGATGATGATGATGATGAAGATGATGATGATGTTGTCCTCAGCCCCAATGGTGAGGTGTTTCGTGCTCGTCTTTGTCAGTTTCCCTGCATGATGATGATTACGATGATGATGATGACCATGATGACCATGATGATGTTGATGTTGTCCTCAGCCCCATTGGTGAGGTGTTTCGTGCTCGTCTCCGTCAGTTCCCAGCATTGGTCAACTGCTGTACCATCGACTGGTTCAGTGAGTGGCCGGCAGACGCCCTGAGGTCTGTGGCTCTGAGATTCCTCAACGACATTCCTGACCTGGACACCACTGATGCTGTGCTCAATGGACTGGTATGTATCTGTCTGTCTCTGTCTGTCTTTGTCTCTGTCTGTCTCTATCTCTGTCTCTGTCTCTCTGTCTGTCTACCTCTGTCTCTCTGTGTTGAGGTCTGTGGCCCTGAGATTCCTCAATGACATTCCTGAACCTGGACACCACTGAGGCTGTGGCTCAATGGACTGGTAGGTCTCTCTGTCTCTGTCTCTGTCTCTGTGTCTCTGTCTCTGCCTCTGTCTCTCTGTCTGTCTCTCTGTCTGTCTCTCCTGTCTATCTGCCTCTGTCTCTCTCTGTGTTGAGGTCTGTGGCCCTGAGATTCCTCAACGACATTCCTGACCAAGGACACCACTGAGGCTGTGCTCAATGGACTGGTATGTATCTGTCTCTGTCTCTCTAGTCTCTGTCCTCTGTCTGTCTCTGTCTCTCTGTCTGTCTCTGCCTCTGTCTCTTGTGTTGAGGTCTGTGGCCCTGAGATTCCTCAACTACATTCCTGACCAGGACACCACTGAGGCTGGTGATCAATGGACTGGTAGGGTCTCTGTCTCTGTCTCTGTCTCTGTCTCTGTCCTCTGCGTCTGTCTCTCTGTCTCTATCTGCCTCTGTCTCTCTGTGTTGAGGTCTTTGGCTCTGAGATTCCTCAATGACATTCCTGACCAGGACACCACTAACACTGTGCTCAATGGACTGGTAGGTCTCTGTCTCTGTCTCTGTCTCTGTCTCTGCGTCTGTCTCTCTGTCTATCTGCCTCTGTCTCTCTGTGTTGAGGTCTGTGGCTCTGAGATTCCTCAATGACATTCCTGACCAGGACACCACTAACACCACTAACACTGCTCAATGGACTGGTAGGTCTCTGTCTCTGTCTGTCTGTCTCTGTTTCGCTGTCTCTGTCTCTGTCTGTCTCTGTCTGTCTGTATCTCTCTTCCTCTATCTGTGTGTGTGTGAGTGTGTGTGTGTGTGTGTGTGTGTGTGTGTGTGTGTGTGTGTGTGTGTGTGTGAGTGTGTGATGTGTGTGTGTGGGATGTGGATGTGTGTGTGAGTGTGTGTGTGTGTGTGTGTGTGTGTGTGTGGTGTGTGTGTGAGTGTGTGTGTGTGTGAGTGTGTGAGTGTGTGTGGTGTGTGTGTGGTGCTGTGTGATGCAGTAACTCTATTTATTGATCACAGATTATCTTTTTTTTTTCCTCACTCACTTTCATCTATTTACAGCGATACAATTCTAATGATTGATTGCTTAATCTTGCACACAAGTATGTGCACTTCCCTCTCACACATGCATGCACGCATGCACGCACGCACGCACGCACTCATGCACACGCACACACACACACACCACACACACACACAAACCACACCACACCACACCACACCACACACACACACACACACACACACTCACACACACTTTCTTTCTCTCTCCTCTCTCTCTCTCTCTCTCTCTCTCTCTCTCTCTCTCTCGTCAGTTTGACACCATAATTAACTAAGCCAACAAATCAGTGATGAAACAACTCTCCCTGTCCATTCCAGGCTGCCCCTTCACCCACTCTGTGACTAATGCCACATTCATTCTCTGCATGGAATCAGATCAGCCATGACCATGTAATATCTTCAAACAATGTTACTAATGCCACATTCATTCTCTGCATGAAATAAGATCAGCCATGACCATGTAATATCTTCAAACAATGTTACTAATGCCACATTCATTCTCTGCATGAAATAAGATCAGCCATGACCATGTAATATCTTCAAACAATGTTACTAATGCCACATTCATTCTCTGCATGAAATAAGATCAGCAATGACCATGTAATATCTTCAAACAATGTTACTAATGCCACATTCATTCTCTGCATGGAATAAGATCAGCCATGACCATGTAATATCTTCAAACAATATTACTAATGCCACATTCATTCTCTGCATGAAATAAGATCAGTCAATGACCATGTAATACCTTCAAACAATGTTACTAATGCCACATTCATTCTCTGCATGGAATAAGATCAGCCATGACCATGTAATATCTTCAAACAATATTACTAATGCCACATTCATTCTCTGCATGAAATAAGATCAGCCATGACCATGTAATATCTTCAAACAATGTTACTAATGCCACATTCATTCTCTGCATGAAATAAGATCAGCCATGACCATGTAATATCTTCAAACAATGTTACTAATGCCACATTCATTCTCTGCATGAAATAAGATCAGCAATGACCATGTAATATCTTCAAACAATGTTACTAATGCCACATTCATTCTCTGCATGGAATAAGATCAGCCATGAATAAGATCAGTCATGTAATACCTTCAAACAATGTTACTAATGCCACATTCATTCTCTGCATGGAATAAGATCAGCCATGACCATGTAATATCTTCAAACAATGTTACTAATGCCACATTCATTCTCTACATGAAATAACATCAGTCATGTAATACCTTCAAACATTCTCTGCATGGAATAAGATCAGTCATGTAATACCTTCAAACAATGTCACTAATGCCACATGCATTCTCTGCCATGAAATAAGATCAGCCATGACCATGTAATACCTTCAAACAATGTTACTAATGCCACATTCATTCTCTGATGGAATAAGATAATCCATGACCATGTAATATCTTCAAACAATGTTACTAATGCCACATTCATTCTCTGCATGAAATAAGATCAGCCATGACCATGTAATACCTTTAAGCAATGTTACTATTGCCACATTCATTCTCTACATGCAATAAGATCAGTCATGTAATATCTTCAATCAATGTTACTAATGCCACATTCATTCTCTACATGGAATAAGATCAGCCATGACCATGTAATATCTTCAAACAATGTTATTAATGCCACATTCATTCTCTGCATGAAGTAAGATCAGTCATGTAATACCTTCAAACAATGTTACTAATGCCACATTTATTCTCTGCCATGAAATAAGATCAGCCATGACCATGTAATATCTTGAAACAATGTTACTAATGCCACATTCATTCTCTGCCATGAAATAAGATCAGTCATGTAATATCTTGAAACAATGTTACTAATGCCACATTCATTCTCTGCCATGAAATAAGATCAGTCATGTAATACCTTCAAACAATGTTACTAATGCCACATTCATTCTCTGCCATGAAATAAGATCAGCAATAACCATGTATTACCTTCAAACAATGTTACTAATGCCACATTCATTCTCTACATGAAATAAGATCAGCCATGACCATAGAGTCACATACCTATGTAATCCCTTCAAGCAGTCAACCTGACCTTTTGTACTTGTCTGCTCACAGCTATCGTGATAAACACCCCAGTCCACTTCTTTTTTCGAGAAGATCACAAGCTCTTCCATTATTTCCCCTGTCCACCAGGTGGTGATGTGTCAGATGATGCACCAATCAGTGATCACCTACTCCTCCAAGTTCCTGGCAGAGTTGTCTCGCTACAACTATGTGACGCCCACCAGCTACCTGGAACTGCTGGGCATCTTCTCCAAACTGATCGGCATGAAGAAGATGGAGCTGAGCACCGCCAGGAAACGACTGAAAATTGGCCTGGACAAGGTGAGAGAGAGAGAGGAGAGACGAGAGAAAAGAGAGAGAGAGACGAGAGAGAGAGAGAGAGGTGCATCTTCTCCAAACTGATTGGCATGAAGAAGATGGAGCTGAGCACCGCCAGGAAACGACTCTTTAGTTGCTGCCGGCTAGGCTTCCAGAGGCGGGAAATGCGAATGACTCAACCTCTTGGAAGCGCCAGAAACAAGTGGGAAAACAGAGTGGAATTTGTGCTCCGTATGTTTTCGTCCACTGCTTCTAAACAGACATTCGATTTGCCAAACATTTTGGTGTGAGCATACATAGGTGTGTGGTGAACAGCATTGTGTGAACAGTGATTCGAACCTAAAGCTAGTTGTGGTGTAATTAGTGTTAATTAATAAACTACGCTTTGTGTACATTATAGCAGTCATGGTTGGAATAGAACAGCAGTGCGCGCTATTTTCAAGGCCTAGTTTTTTTCCTCAGTGACAGATTTATGTGGCATTTTCCTCGGTGTGTTCTGTCTAAAGTAGCCAGTGTTGATAGGTGTGCTTTTACATATAAGTTCTAGAGTCATCTTGTGTTTAAAGTGTGTAGTTAGTTAGGTGCTCAGTCGAACGGTAGCTGAGCAATTTAAATTGAAAGACAACTAGTGTCAGTGTGTAGTTTCTCCACAGCACAAAGCAAAGAGGAACACTCTTTACTAGGCTATACTCTTCAAGCCTTGCTGCACTGCTGCGCGCGTGTGTAGTAAGCAAGCTGCCAGCGACCAAATAGAAACTTTGGCTGTAGCAGCCCACTTGTGAAATCCTGCCTGCGTGCTACCTTTGCTGCCGCGTGAAGTCTTGATACGGTCAAGGAATGGGAGGGAGGGATGGATGGGGAAGGAAGGAGATGCAAAAGAGGAGGAGGTGAGTGGGTTTCACGATAGCGCATATGTGGGAACTAAACGATCCAAATTGAACGGCCGTGGAGAGAGAGAGAGAGAGAGGTGCATCTTCTCCAAACTGATCGGCATGAAGAAGATGGAGCTGAGCACCGCCAGGAAACGACTGAAAATTGGCCTGGACAAGGTGAGAGAGAGAGAGAGAGAGAGAGAGATGAGATGGAGAGAGAGAGAGAGAGAGAGATGGCGGAGAGAGAGAGAGAGAGAGAGAGAGAGAGAGGTGCATCTTCTCCAAACTGATCGGCATGAAGAAGATGGAGCTGAGCACCGCCAGGAAACGACTGCA